>CM040626.1:5673562-5802480 GCA_022817965.1 Solanum lycopersicoides
TATTTGATCCTGATAGGTAATTATAAAATTTGGTATTAATTTAATAAGAGTACAAAAAAATGATTTAACAGACAGAGAGATTTTTGTCAAGAACAAAATCACAATATTAAAAAAAAAAAAAACTGACCAAAAATAACATAACCAACAAAAAATGTACTTCCAAATGTGAATTCCACTATGTTTACATTTTCAATAATATTTTGGCAATTATAATTGATAATTAATTAATTAATCCGATAGAGACCAAAAGCTAGTATTGACAAATTAAATGACTAAAATGCCCAAATGATTCTTAAGGAAGTTTTGTGACTTCTACCAAAAAAATATGAACCATCTTTGTTCATTCCTCTATTTAAAACTTTTGAGTGAAAGACTTATAAAGTTCTTCCAATATTTCCAACTATAAGTTCTTACTTGTGTTTATTTTTAATATAATTATTTTTTCAAGAAATGGCACCTTATCCACAAGAACCATCCAACACTTGCTACACCCAAACCATTCATTAACATTATTTGATTCCAACACCAAATATGTGTAGTGATGGTTGCAAAACCTTGGCATAGGTAAAAGATTTAATTGCCCCGAATGCGATTTCATTACACGAATATTGTGAACATGTTCCATGAACTTTCTTCGTTCTTACATCCATACCATTCGCTCAAACTCGTTACACGCGATGACAATGGCATAGTCAATTGGACCGCATTCTGTAATGTTTGTTTGATTCTATTGAAGGGTATTTTATAGGTGTGAGATTTGTGAATTTGATGTCCACCTCTATGTACTCTATTGCCTCAAACACTGCGACATGTCTTACATGAAGAACCAAATTATTTAATTAGCAAAATCTAAATTATTTAGTTCATCGGTAATAAACATTCAAAAATTTCAATATTAAAACAATACATATATATATAATTTTATAGGATGTTAATTGTTATATGTTCATAGTGTTACTTTTGAAATAAATCTTCTTGTATGATCTACTTGGTTTGATTTGGGATACGAGAGTTAATAATTGTGTAAATTTAGACATAAAAGATGATGAAGAGAAAAAAATAGTCGTTGCATTAGGCCATAATATTTACATTAGGGATGCCGGTACGAAGAAAATGTCTAGGGCGAGTCCTATGTATGGGATAAGCAAATTAGGTCGGGTTGGAGTTGAATCTTGGCTTGAGTCCTAGGTGGGTCAGTCTCAGATCAGGCAAACTCGGGTCGAGTCCCGAGTTGTGGGGGCGAGGTGTCGGTTATGGACTAGGGGTTGGGGGTGTTTAGGTGGATTAGCTATGGAGGGTGTGTATACTGGTGATGTTGAAGGAACTTTAGAAAAATATTTTTCCTATTTTTATTAGAATAATATTATTATTTTTAAAATGAATAAACATAAGTCATTTTCAAAATATTTTAGTGGATCAAACATGAAAAAAATTAAAATATTCTCCGTAAATTAATTATTTCTTCTATACCGAACACACTATTTCACCTATTTTTGCATGATTAACTTATTTTAACTGATATAATTATTTTAGCTCATCTAATAAATTAATCCGATTAAAAAAAAAGGTATTTTACCAATTTTATTGTCCCCTTTAATTTCTCATTTCTTTTGATCCTTATGTAATAAAAAAATTAAAAATCAGAACATATAAGTATGGTATAATCATTATCCAAATTTCAAGCAATACTTCAATTATATTAACGAGTGATATTGCAGGAGCATCTTTTAAGACTTCTAAGCTCGTCAGAATCAAAAACATGTGTTATTTGTAAAGGAGCATGTAACGCTTTCTCATGGCGTTATAGGTGTGCACTATGTGAGTTCGATATCCTAATGGAATGTATGTTGGTACAATGCAAAAAGCAAAAAACATGGCTAGGAATGTCCAAGTATGTTTCCACCATCGATATTTCCTAAGACTTTTCAATATTTTGAATATGAATTTCCATATTCAAATTATAATCATAATGACATGTCTCATCCACATTCACAACATCAATGTTATTCATGTACTGATCATGGTAGAACTAGTAGAAGAATTGGAAAAAGTTATATTTAATATTGAAAAATAGTTACTACTGCGTGATTCTTGGGCTGTGAAACAGAAGAGGATTAGACAGAGAGTCAATTTTGTACTAGTGAAAATTATATTTACTATTACAATTATATTTGTACTAGTGAAAATAGTTACTACTACAGTACTTACTCTACGACATTGAAGCATCTTTAGAGCTTAGCTGGTTAGCTATTTGAATTTTATCTTGTTGGTAAGAGTTTGATTCTCAATATTGTAGTCTCCTTCTTCGTGAAATATATAGATTTATCTCTAAATTAGCTTTAAAAATTATACTCTTTACTTGACTATAACTGAACTTAAATACACTCTGATCTTGCAATATGAAATAAAATACACCCATAAATTCTCGTCAAATTTAGGAGTGTTTCAATACTTCTGTTGATTTTTTACTATGAACTAGATCTATGCTCCTACAAGAGTTGAGACCACTTTTATGTCATGTGTCAGATTAAGAATGTACCTAAATTTAGTTACTCAAATAGAGAACGTTTTTATAATTGTCAACAATTTAAATATGAAATTAATAATTTATGTCATTCAAGAATATTTCCAATACTTCAATATAATAATTCCCTTTACAGGGTCTGAATTAGAAGTGGTAAAAGCTTTTTGTGTCTGTTTAGTTAAATAGATGCGTGTTTGCATATAAATGTTTTAAAAAAAATCCTTTTACCTAACTTTTAGAGCATTATCATAATATTTTTAAATTTTCTTTCCTTTTACCAACTTTTAAATTAACTATAATTAATTTACATGCGCTTTCACATTATAAAATCGCTTAATTATAGTAAATTACATAACTTGACGTAAATATATTCGACAGTTACTATTTACTGTATAAAAATAGCTCGGAAACGACGTATAAATATGTTAGCGGAAACGTGAACTAAGAACAAGGAACAACAATATTTAACGTGGTTCGGATCAAAATGATCCTATGTCCACCAAAGAACAACTGCACTGATATTTATTTCACTCTACAAAGAATACAAGTGAAATACTACAAGAGAGAGAACACAAATGCCTTAGAAGGTGAGAAGGCAAGTGAGAGGATGATTTGAAAATGAATTAAGAGCTACCTATTTATAGGAATAAATTCATCCTATTGATGTCATCCATGACATCACTATGTGTCAAAATTGTCAAGGTTAAGATAGCAAACCATTTTATGGTTTGCCTAACTTTCACCTACCAAGATACAATCTTTGACTTGTATTTTGTACTAATTATCTTCCTACCAAATATTCATATTAATTCATCTTCCATTTAGTTTGATTCCACAAGAACCAAAACCAACTCTTTCAATCTCCACCTTGGTTTGTGTTCCAAGCATGCGTATAAACAACTCCGGCCAAAACTTCTAAGCTTACTGGGCAATCCCATTGTAAGAAACAAGAAGAATCAAACCTTTGTTGAACATACCAGCTCCACCTAGCAGTTGTTCTCTTAGAGTTGCATCAATTGATGCATACTCCCGCCAAGTCCTTGCAGTGTGCAAACTTGGCAAGCGGGACTATTTTGGTCAACATGTCTGCAGCGTTATCGTCTGTGATAACCTTCTCAACCTTGATAGCTCCCTTTTCTACGACATCTCGAATAAAATGAAATCTGACATCAATGTGTTTGGTGCGCTCATGAAATCTTTGATTTTTAATCAAATGAATAGCACTTTGACTATCACATTTTAGAATTGATTTAAGCTGAACTGAACTCAATTCTGCCACCAAACCTTTCAACCAGATAGCTTCTTTCACTGCCTCCGTTGCTGCCATATATTCTGCCTCTGTTGTAGACAAAGCGACAATCGACTGTAAAGTCGATTTCCAACTAACGGCACTGCCAACGAGAGTAAAGATGTATCCAGTTGTGGACCTCCTTCGATCAAGATCCCCTGCATAGTCAGAATCAACATAACCGAGAATTGAAATACCTTCACTTTTCCGAAAGGTTAGGCCAACATCAGGAGCTCCTTTGAGATATCTCAATATCCACTTGACAGCTTCCCAGTGCCTTTTTCCTGGATTTGCCATGTACTTGCTTACCACACTTACAGATTGGGCAATATCTGGACGTGTGCATACCATAGCATACATAATGCTACCAACTGCACTCGCATAAGGAACCTTTGACATCTCATGCATATTGAATCTTTCAAGAACTTTTCGATGTACCTCTTCTGAGAAAGATGTACAACACCATTTTCTCTTGAAATTTCCATTCCAAGGATTTTCTTTGCAACTCCTAGATCCTTCATGTCAAATTCCTTGCTCAACAGTTTCTTCAAAATATTTATCTCTGTGATGTTGTTAGCAGCAATAAGCATATCATCAACATACAACAATAGATAAATCATAGAGTTACCAGACATCTTCTTGTGATACACACAACTATCAAATGCACTCCTCGAAAATCCATGTGTAGTCATGAATGCATCAAACCTCTTGTACCACTGTCTAGGGGATTGCTTCAAACCATACAAAGACTTCTTCAGTTGGCATACATGGTCTTCTTTTCCTTCAGCTAGGAAACCTTCAGGCTGATCCATATAGATTGTCTCTTCTAGATCACCATGTAAGAAAGCAGTTTTGACATCAAGCTGTTGAAGCTCTAAATCAAATTGTGCAACCAATGCTAGTAGCACGCGAATTGAGCTATGTTTCACGACTGGAGAAAAGATCTCATTGTAGTCAATTCCCTCCTTCTGACTGAAACCCTTTGCAACCAATCTCGCCTTGAACCTAGCATCTTCCACTTCTGAAATACCTTCTTTCTTTCTGTAGACCCATTTGCATCCAACTGTCCTCATCCCCTTTGGCCTTTTAACTAAGACCCATGTATCATTTTTGTGAAGAGACTCCATCTCTTCCATCATGGCTAACTGCCATTGTGCAGCATCTTTGCAAGAAGTTGCTTCAACATACGAAGAGGGCTCGAGATCCTTAATCTCTTCTTCTGCAGCTACGAACGCATGTGCAATCAGATTTTCTTGCTCTATAAGACGTTCCGGTTTCCGTATCTGCCTTTTGTCCCTTCCCTTCGCAATTGTGTATGGTTCATTGGAAGCAAGTTCTTTAAGATCTGCATCTTTTGACTCATCAATTTGAGTCTCTTGATCCCGTTCCTTGGTAAGCTCCACCGGTAGCTCCACCTGCTCGTTGTTCTCGTTTCTAGATAACTCCACAGAAACTTTACGAGGATCAAGTATAGAGGATTCATCAAAGGTAACATCTCTACTAACTACAAATTTGAGTAAAGACAAACACCATAGTTTGTACCCTTTTACTCCATCTACATACCCTACGAATATGGCCTTTTTAGCCCTTGGTTCAAGCTTACCTTCATTAACATGATAATAAGCTGGACACCCAAATATTCGCAAGTATGAATAGTTAGAGGGTTCACCTGACCAGACCTCATTCGGAGTCTTAAAGTCAATCGCTGATGCTGGAGACCGATTGACAATATGAGAAGCAGTATGAACTGCTTCAGCCCAAAATACTTTGGACATCTTAGCTTGTAAGAGCATACAACGAGCCTTCTCAAGAAGAGTTCTGTTCATTCTCTCGGCAACTCCATTCTGCTGTGGTGTGTGCCTGACCGTCTTATGCCTTGCGATCCCATGAACCTTGCAGAAATCATTGAACTCTTCACTGCAAAACTCCAAGCCATTGTCCGTGCGAAGATACTTGATTTTCCTCTCCATTTGATTTTCAACCAAAATCTTCCACTCTTTAAATGCTTCAAAAGCATCACCTTTTGTCTTCAGGAAACGCACCCAAACCTTTCGTGAAAAATCATCAATGAATGTGAGAAGATACCTCTTTCCTCCCTTCGATGGAAGCTTAGAGGGACCCCATAAATCTGAATGGATGTAGTCTAGCACCCCTCCCGTCTTGTGCTTGCCAGTGCTGAAGCTGACCTTTTTCTGCTTCCCTAAGACGCAGTGCTCACAAAATTCAAGTGTGCTGATCTTCTCACCATTCAAAAGGTTGCGGTTGCTCAACATCTCCAATCCTCGTGCGCTCATATGGCCTAGTCTCATGTGCCATAATTTTGCCTTGTCATCATTAGATAACTGCACTGTAGATGCATTTACAGAGCCAATAATGGTGCTTCCCGCAAGTGTGTAGAGGCCATCCTCCAGCTTGGCCTTCAACATGACTAAAGACCCTTTAGTCACTTTCATAGTTCCTCCTTCACTCATGTACTTATAGCCTTGTTTATCTAAAGTACCCAGGGAGATCAAATTCTTCTTTAGATCAGGAACATGACGGACTTCTGTAATAGTCCTCACGATTCCATCATGGCAGCGAACATGAACTGAACCAATGCCAACTATTTTACAAGTTGCATTATTGCCCATTAATACAGTTCCTCTGCTTGTTTCATAGCTGCTGAACCAATCTTTTCGGAATGTCATATGCAGAGTACAACCAGAGTCTAAGACCCATTTGTTGTCATAGACTCCACTATTGCATGATGTTGTTAGTACATAATCATCATCATTATCATGTACTTGCTCAACAATGGATGCACTCGCCTTTTCTTTGGACTTCGACATAGGGCAATCTCGTTCAAAGTGCCCCTTTTGTGACAGCCCCAACATTCCGCATTCTTTTTGTTCACACGAGACTTTGATCTGTACTTCGATTTGCTCCTTCCCTGTTGGCTAGGACGACCTCTTACAAAGAGTCCACTAGCTTCGTCACTTTTGTCTCCTTCAAAATGCATCCGCACATCACAAGAGTTTAGTGCTTGCCGCACTTGCTCAAGTTTAATAGGTTGTTTGCTATACATCATTGAATTCTCAATATCACGATATTTTGAAGTCAATGAAAATAGCAAAGAACATGCAAGTGTCTCCTCGTCCTTTTTAATTCCAGCAGTTTGTAAGTCCATCACAAGTTTATTGAACGCATCTAGATGGTCTTGCAACAAAGTACCTGAATCCATCTTAAATGTATGAAGACGCCGTTGTAACAACATCCTTGTTGTCACTGACTGGTCCTGGTAAAGCCCTTCCAGCTTTTCCCATAACTCTTTGGCCGTCTCTTCGGTACTTGTACTCACTTCACAAAGTACGTTAGGTGCCAGGGACAGTTGGATTGCACTCAATGCATCTCCTTCAATCTTTTCCTTGTCGGAATCCGATATCTTATCGGGGTACTTTCCGTCAATAGCATGGATTGAACCTTCCCTCCGCAGTAACGCTATCATCTGGATTTTCCAGATATTGAAGTTGTTGCGCCCACTAAATCTATCAATTTCAAACTTCATGGAACTCATTTTTTTACTTGTTCTTCCTTTTCTACTACAATGTATTTGGAACTACAGAAAACCAAAGTAATCCTTTTCTGATGTGGAAGTTCAGACTGTGCTGCAACCACAGAGCATACTCAGACAGAACCTTGGCTATGATACCAATTGTTAGCGGAAACGTGAAACTAAAGAACAAGGAAAAACAACAATATTTAACGTGGTTCGGATCAAAATGATCCTATGTCCACCAAAGAACAACTGCACTGATATTTATTTCACTCTACAAAGAATACAAGTGAAATACTACAAGAGAGAGAACACAAATGCCTTAGAAGGTGAGAAGGCAAGTGAGAGGATGATTTGAAAATGAATTAAGAGCTACCTATTTATAGGAATAAATTCATCCTATTGATGTCATCCATGACATCACTATGTGTCAAAATTGTCAAGGTTAAGATAGCAAACCATTTTATGGTTTGCCTAACTTTCACCTACCAAGATACAATCTTTGACTTGTATTTTGTACTAATTATCTTCCTACCAAATATTCATATTAATTCATCTTCCATTTATTTTTGATTCTACAAGAACCAAAACCAACTCTTTCAAAGTAATTAAGAGGTTTAGTTTGACCAAGGATGCAAATTTAGATACTTATTTTTCATAATAAAAAAAGAATCATATATTTTTAAGGCTCTATAAGGAAAAACATTTGATGTAATTACATAGTTAACTAAATATGCACTTTTGCATCATTAAATTAACTAATTATAGTAATTACATAATTTGATGTAAATATTCGATGCAGGTAAATATTTACAGTCTAAAACTAGCTTAAAAACACATATCAAGAAATTAAGACGTTCACTTTGACCAAGGATGCAACTTAAGGAATTTTTACATTACACGAATATTAAGTCAAATTTATCAAATATTTAAGGCTAGTTCACTAAGCAAAAACATAATTACCATTTTAACTTGTCGAGAGAATTTCTAAACTAGGACATAGTATTTGACTAAGGAAAATTAATATACTTTCTATATATAGAACTACCCCCACCCCCACACCACACCCACATCTATATAATAATTTTTCAATAGAAAAATTAATTAATTAGAATCATAATTCGAAAAAAAAAAATGGGGAGATCAATCTCTAGCACCTCTTCATCAATTTCACTAATTTTTATAATTTTTTTAAGTTTTGATCTCTTTGGCACAACTTTAAGAGTAAGTGCAACTACTCGACTAGTTAAAAACGCTTGCAATTTTTGTGAAGTTAAAGACTTTTGCTACAACGTTTTGGGAGAAAATCTCGAGGCGAATAGGGCAACAACAAGGTACAATCTCGAAGATGTTACAATTAAATTGGCATATTCAAACTATACAAATATTCATAGGAAGGTTCTTACGATTACTGCAAATGAAGTAAATCCAACCCTCAAGCAAATGTACGAACAGTGTCTTCATGATTATATACTTTTGAAATCGGCTTTCGATTTCATAGTTCAAACTTTAGTCACAAATGGTGATATGGGTGAAGCTATCGAAGGGGCACGAACTCATTTATTTGCTTGTATGGCTTTATTTACGCAATCACCTACTTCTCCAAATCCTTTTGCTCAAGATAATGATAATCTTGCTAAATTTCTTGAACTTATTAGGGATATTGCTTACATACCCCTAATTTAATTATGTTTAATTTATTATTAAGAAGAAGGATCTAATTTTTTTTCTTCGTATAATTGTATAATTTAATTTGTTGCTATGTCATATGGCATGGTATTGATTGAATCATTAAGATACGCTACATGAATATATATATACCTTTGTTTTGTTACATGATTTTGACAAATTTATAATGGTTTTATTTCAAAGTCGTCGGTTTTTATGATTTAAACCCTAGTCTCACAAGTGATTCTTTTAGAATGTACCAACGGCACTAGCATATTCATATGTTCATTATGATTGCACGATTAATTATAGGGAAAAGGGGTAAAATTACCCTTCAACTTTATTTTATTGGTTGACTTTACCCTTGCCGTTAAAATGAAGTTATTTTTACCCCTGCCATCAATAAACTTGACAAATATACCCCTCATTGGATGGAAAACTCCAATTCAATTAAAATTATCCGATTTCATTAAAATTATCTAATTAAACCCGACCAACTTAATAATATAACACATCTTTTTTACCCAAATCACCTTTGTTTTCCCGCCGCCTCACCACCGCCGAATAATACTAAGTATGAAGTGATGAATCCTAACGAATAACAACGTGATGGAAATAATATCATATTTTAATTTTGATTTGAGATCTCAATTTGCAACCCCCAACTCTGCCCCACACTGTCAAATTTTATTTTCGAGAATTAAACCTGCCTCACCTCCTTGCCCGCCCCAACATAAACTCAAATCCTCCTGACCCTGCAATAATTATAGTCATACCACTCCATCCCCACACTACTTGGAGGAGGTAGAGTAATGGGAGAGGGGGTGATTTCGGCGGTGGTGGTGAAGGAAATCTCAGAGAGGTGGTGGCTTTGGTGATGGTGGTGGTAGGAAAAACAAAGGTGACTTGGATTTTAAAAAATGGGTTGAATCAAAATTGGATAATTTAAGTGAAATTGGGTTGATTTGGGGTTTTACATCCAAGAAGGTATATTTGTTAAGTTTATTGACGGCAAGGGTAAAAATAACTTATTTTTAACGGCAGAGATAAAGTCAACCAATAAAATAAAATTAAAAGGTAATTTTAACCTTTTTTCCTTAATTATATCTTAGTTTCTATCCGCTTCAGCATTGGATGGTTGCTTCTTTGTGTATTGTGTATTTGTGCATTTGTGTTGTGATGTTTTGTTATTTTGAATATAAAAGGTTCTTTTAGTTATTTATTAAATTTTATTGTATCGTATAGTTAAATTCATAATTATAAACGATCTATTTGATGCGACTGAGTTTATATTCAAAAATTACCCTGTTATGCACATCTATCATTTTCTTTTCTTTTATAACAATATTAGTATTCCAGTAACATTGCATTGGAAATCGCCAAAGTCTTTAATGATATTTATATAGAGTGTTGGTTATAAATACTTCATAGTTATTATTATCAACAAATATTTAATGTATTGACAGTTATATCATATACTAAAGGGAAAAGGGTCAAATATGCCCCTAAACTATTCAAAAAGGTCTAGATATACCCTCCGTTTAAAGTTTGGTTCACTCATACCCTCGCCGTCCAACTTTTGGTCCAAATATGCCCTTATGGGCGTTAATTGCCATGTTGGACATATCCAACTCATTTTTCATTTCTTTAATTTCCACATGGAATTGCCATGTCATTTTGACCTTACCACATGACATTTATATGAAAATGGAAAGATATTCGGACTCATAAACACTTAATCCGACCCATAAATCAACTCCTTCTAAATATACTATCCGACCCTTTTTAACAATTTTATTTAATTTTTATTTTTTCGGTAAATCCTGAATATGAGTAATTGATTAATAAAAAATAGAGAAAATATGAAAAAAAACATAAAATTAACGTCGAAAATTCACAAATAAATATAATAACCTTAAATCTAACATTTCAATTTTTTTTTTAAATTTTTCTTTTTTCGGTAAATCTCAAAAATGAGTAATTTAGTAATAAAAAAATATGAAAAGTAGGAAAAAAAATATAACAGTAACGCTAAAAGTTCACAAATAAATATAGTAACATTTCATTCAACAATTTCAACATTTTTTAAATTTTTATTTTTTTCGACAAATCCCGAAAATGAGTAATTTATTAATAAAAAAAGTTTTCATATTTTCTTTTTTTTTATTAATAAATTACTCATTTTCGAGATTTGTCGAAAAAAATAAAAATTTAAAAAATGTTGAAATTGTTGAATGAAATGTTACTATATTTATTTGTGAACTTTTGGCGTTAATAATATTTTTTTTTCATACTTTTCATATTTTTTATTACTAAATTACTCATTTTCGAGATTTAACGAAAAAAGAAAAAATTTAAAAAAAAAATTGAAATGTTAGATTTAAGGTTACTATATTTACTTGTGAATTTTTGGCGTTAATTGTATAATTTTTTTCATATTTTCCTATTTTTTATTAATCAATTACTCATTTTCTGAGATTTACCGAAAAAATAAAAATTAAACAAAATTGTTAAAAATGGTCGGATAGTGTATTTAAAAGGAGTTGATTTGGGTCGGATTAAGTGTTTATGAGTCCGAATATCTTTTCATTTTCATATAAATGTCATGTGGTAAGGTCAAAATGACATGGTAATTCCATGTACTATTAAGTCAAAATTCTTTATTTATTATATTATAATCCCAATAGTACGAGTGCCAAGTAACTCCATATTACTCCAATTAGGCACAGATAGAGAGAGATCAACTACTAGTAGATTTTGCATCAAATTTGAACTCTACTCCAGACTTAACACATTTTTTGTATAGACATTTTCTTAATCAAGTGAGTAAGTATTTCTTCGTCCCAATTATATGTAATTTTTAGATTTTCGAAAAGTCAATTTGACTAATCTTGAAAGCTAAATTGAAACAGTTTAATATAATATTTTGAATTTAAATATTAAAAAAAAGGTAAACAAAAAGTAACATAGAATGTAATTTTCTCATTTTTATATAATAATAAAAGTACATTACATAATAATTGATAAAATTTATATAACTTAAATTTTGAAAACAAAAAATGTCTCAAACTTAAATGTCACGACCCGGACCGTTGGTGATTGGCACCCACACTACAACTCGGTGGGATAACCACTACTAACAACCAACTAAAGCAAGAAATCTAAAACTAAGGTATTTAAGTAGTCGCGTCGCTGCAGCTGTAAGAATCCCGCTGCAGCGGCACGAAACGAGACAGTGAGCTCCTTAAAGAAATTTCACTTTTTCCCTTTCACAACATACTCTTAGCCCACTACGCTCAGAAAGTGCCCTTAACGCCAAAGTCAATTCCCGATGATCCACTTATCCAAATTCGATGTCGTAAAGTTGTACGAATTCCTTAACGAGTTATCTTTTCATTCATGTAATCAAATGCACATTTACTCCACCCGATTGCTACAAGATCTCCCTACATTTTAAGGACTTTAATTTCCTCCAAATCTGGATAAGGTTGAAAAAATCTTAGTACTACGGAAAAGTTTTTCCGGACTCAATTTTTTTCCATTAACATTCCTATAATGACGAAACCCGATCGTTACATTAAATTTTTAAGTTTCCATTGCAAGAAAAAGTACATTATGAAATGTGTATATAAATGATTTTTGTATATTTTTAGAATCTTATTAATTGTATAAGATCAGCCTCCAAACACAATTTGAGAAAACATTTGAACATTTATTTAGATCCTTTTTCTGGGTAAAAAATAAGTGTGAAAACACATATTGTCTTAACTTAGACAATGTAGGAAACTTTATATTATTATATTTATTATTTCACATTTAATAGTATTTTAACTTTTACAGAAAATTTCTACACTAGGATATGCCACTAATTAAACTTGATCCTTTTATATAACCAACCACCCCATATTCATACTCTCAAACAAAGAAATTAGGATTCATCAATCAAAATGAACAAAAAATGAAAAAAAAATCAACCTCACTATTCTTCCCCCCTTTTATAATTTTACTTAGTATTGTTCCTCTCTTAATTACAAGTTTAGACACAAATTTTGTTAACAAAGCTTGTGATTTATGTGAAAATGAACAAAACTTTTGTTACAAAAATTGTTTATGACAAATCATGTGCTGATAAATATCTTCTAATTGCAACAGATTTTCAGTCTATAAATAATATATTTATTTCAAATGGTAAAGTTGGTCAATTTTTAATTGGTGCACTTGATCATTTATCAACTTGTTTGCATTACTTTATGGGAAATTTACCTCCTCCTAATCCATTTGTTAATGAAATGGACAATTTGGGATCTTTCCTTGGTCTTATTAAAGATATTCATGATGATATGAATCTTGTTCCATAAATAAGGAACATGTATCTTTTGGGGTTCAATTCGACCGTATCGTATAGGTATTCAAATTTTGTAGATTTTACATGTATCGATTTTCAGTTAGAATGCTTGGAGGATACTATACCTTAAAATTCTAGTTTATGTCTATATAAAAGGTATTATTTTCTGGCATCTCGAATATTTCAGATGTCTTGATATTCTATACATAAAGAGATCAAGATATGTCAGACTCTTCTTGATATATAATAGAACCACAAATTTTTTCATGCAGATCAAGTCCATATCATCCTACGCTCGATAAATACACTATTAACAACCCTCGAATCATGGAGAAATTTAGAATGGAAAATCAAGGGAGAAATAGAATTGTACACATTGTTTTATTATAAATATTCTTGTGTTCAGATTTTATTTATGGTTAATTTATTTCTCATATATTTAAGACTTGTCGCAAATATATATATATTTATTGAGATGTTGACTGTTACAATTTACAATAGAGTCAAATTTAATTTATCATAAACCAATATTAAGATGAAATCAACTATTTAAGTTTTTTAGTAATAGTAAAAATACTAGTAGTTTATATTTTTAAAGAAAATTTCTACACTATGACAATGTGGCCTTTTATATATTAAACCAACCCATATTTATCAAACAAAGAAATTAAGATAGATCAAAGTGAGATACAAAAAAATGGGGAGATCAAAATCTTGTTCTTTATCAAGTTCACTAATCTTCCTCCTTCCCTACATTTTTCTGGTTAGTGTTGATCTCTTTGGTACAAATTTAAGAGCAAATCATGACACTCATGAGCTAATTCAAAAAGTTTGTGATTTCTCTAATGTACAACAATTTTGCTACAACATTTTTGAAAATGACCCAAGGACTCAATGGGCCACAACTAAGCTCAATCTCGAAGATATTACAATTCAATTAGCGTATTTAAACTACACAAAGATTGCTAGGAAGGTTCTGACAGTCACTTTGTCTGAAAAAAATTCAGAATTTAAACGAATTTACAGAAGTTGTCTCCATCACTATATACTTTTAAGATCAGATCTTGAGAATTTGGTTCACGTCTTACGTTTTCAAGGTGATTTGGATCAAGCGGCTCAAAATGCATCGAGTCATATATTATCATGTATGAATATTTTTACCAAATATTCAAATATTCCAAATCCGTTTGCTAATGATAATAAAAATCTTGTTTATTTCTTTGAACTTATTAGGAATATCTATTTCACACCTCTGGAATTATGAAATTGAAGAATGGTTTTTCGTAGAAAATTGTATGATTCACAAATTCATGAACTAAAGTTAATAAATTTTATGTTGAGGGATATTTTGATGTTTCCCTACTTGTTTCTAATTCTTAAGTTTCATTAGATTTGATTGAATTCTTTGAATTATAACGTATCTACTAATCAATCAGTAACGTTTTAGTAATTTTCGGTATGCTTTTATTGATTTTATTTATTGTAAAGACTTGTTGTAATTCAAATAAAAATTAAACTGAACCAATCTTAAATTTAATTTAAGAAATTTGTGGGGCATCCAACCCCAATTAACTGTATTCCAGCTTCTTTTTTTTTTTTTAAATATTTCTACACTATGATATGTCAAATTGTGGAGAATGGCAAACTAAGAAAGGTAATTAAATGAAATAATTTCTCTTTCAGTTATTTTTTTTAAAGGGCAAATATCGATCAGTTTGCTATATCTGATCCACCGAATTGTATAAAAATTTCTCCAAAAAAAAACTCTTTTTTTTCTCTTTTTCCTTTATATTATACAATCTTTTTTCTTTCCTTCAATTTCTCCACAATAGCAATTTTAAATTTCCAACTTCTCTAGCACGCACGTCCTTGTGTTTCAAAAGTATTTCATAAATTTCAAGATACCGCCTAAAACTCATCTCACATTATCAATTTTTGTTAATTTTTTTGAATTTCTTAAAAATACTTTTTCATTTCACTTATTAATCCCTTCAGATTTTTGGTTCAAACAATGGATGTCCAATCTCCATCGAAGAGATTCCCAAGAGGTATACCATTTCTTGTCGAAAATACTGTTGAACACCCATCATTTTCCTTAGGTCTAACTCAGGATTTTGGTAAAATTTCAGGTTCATTGTCTAATTCTAATATCATGCAAGAGATCAGATCCAAACTCAATAATGACCCAAGTAGATTTATGATGGAGGTGTGAGAAATCTTTCTGACGTTGTTGTTGGGTCAAGTAAGAAAAGGAAACATAATACGGATGTTTTTACTGTTCATAATGATAAAAATGAAGTTGTTGGTTCTGGGTCAATAGAGCATCATAAGGTATCTGTATAATCATTGTCCATGTATATGTTTAGATTTTATATTATATGTTTTATTTTTGTGTTGATTCATGTCTTATACAATTGTGATTGCATAAATGTATAATCTATCTTAGTATATGTTTTTGTGTTTTTGTTGATTCATGGCTTATACAAGTGAGTTTGTATAATTGCATAATAAATTATTGTATATGTTTTTGTGCTCATACAATTGTGTTTTTATAAATGTATAATATATCTTACTATCTGCTTTCTACTCATATATTATACTGCCTCCTTATACAATTGTTTGTATAAATGTATAATTTATCTTAGTATATGATTTTGTGCTTATACAATTGTGATTGTATAAATATAAAATTTATCTTACTATTTATTTTTGTGTTTGTGTTGATTCATCCTTTATAATGCCTCTTATACAATTCAGGTTGTATAAATGTATAATATATCTTAGTAATTGTTTTTCTGTATGTATTCTAATATATGTTTTACTAGCCAATGAAGCCATTTTCAGAATTTATGTATGAAAAATTAAATTATATACATATACATTTGTAAGCTTAAGAATTGCAGCAACAAACAGAAAATGTATTTATACATATTATAGCAACTTAAGTTTTTAACTTATACAAAATTTTAAATTATCAAAAATTCTCTATATCTTATACACACAATTATAGCTTTATACAAATATACAATTCACCATAAACACTAAATATTATATGTATATAACTGACAAATTCCTATAAGTTTTCATATTTATGTTTCTAGTTAACTTCCCATATATGTAAATTATTTAGTTTCAAATATTGATGATATGTTAATATTTTGTATATGAATTTATGAATTCTATGAATCTATGTTATATTTATGAATTTATGTTACTTAGTATATGGTTATTTTCTTAGCCTCTTAAAAGTATCGATGGATTAACCTGTAAATTCCTAGGAAATTGTTAGGTCAGTTTGAATGTTCTTAAATGAACGATGAATGACCAAATCCGGGGTGTGGTTAAAGAAGATTTTCTTTTAAGAACAAAAGCTAAGGGAAAGAGATGAACCGTAATAATAGATTCATGAAAGAAAAAAAAAAAAAAAAAAAAAAAAAGGGAAGAAAAACTAGAAACTAAAATGATATTTACTTATTAGAACAAAAGAGTGAAGGAGTACTGAGTAGGATTTTACAAATTATTTATATTGAAATATTGAAATACCCCCTCCTTTCATTTTAAAACTAGAAACTAAAATGATATTTACTTATTAGAACAAAAGAGTGAAGGAGTACTGAGTAGGATTTTACAAATTATTTATATTGAAATATTGAAATACCCCCTCCTTTCATTTGAGGTCTTAAAATATTTTTATTTTTTAATACTTATGAAGAGGAAGGATTTTTTGGAAAACTTTGGGTTTTGCTGGTTGTTGATTTTTTCGCTCCATCCTCTTCTTCTGCTAATGTCTTCTAATCCGTTAATGGCTGTCACTTTGCCAAAAAGTGAAAACGAAGAAGGATCATCCTCAAGAATTCAAGGAAAAACAATTTTTAGTAAATTCGATTGTAAGTCAGGATATTGGCAAATAAAAATGCATCTAGTGTCTTTCTGAATATGGTATTGAGGTATTTTGTCTGGATTTTGTTTAAGAGAGGGAGAGATATAGTAGTTTGGGCCATATTAAATGATTGTCTGGTCTTAAAGCTAGAATTAATAAATAGAATTCAAGGAAAAACAATTTTTAGTAAATTCGATTGTAAGTCAGGATATTGGCAAATAAAAATGCATCCAGATAGTATAGAATGGACAGCATTTACCTGTCCTGAAGGACAACCTCCATCCCCAGATTATTCAGACTTATACAAACAGACAGTATTATCTAATTTAAATTTCAGACCTTTAAGTAAAATAGATGATAATAGAATAGAAAGAATGCAATTCGGACAACATAATTTAATAGCATATGAATCATCTAATTTAACTTTATATATATATATATATAATAGATTCGAACAAACAAACAACAGTCTCATACACTTATACCAGAAATCAGCAATTCCAATATCAGCAATTCAAAATTATTAACAAATTTATCACAATTTTTTCTAGATTTTATATTAACTATTCAAATCAATTAGGGACAAATATACACATCTCAATATACATTCAACTGAATTGATGAAAGTGAAAAACGAAATCTGAATTTTAAACTCTATTGTCGACAAAAACAAAATAAGAATTAGAGTATGTTTTCGTCATGAAATTACCTCCTGTTTCTATCTCTGAAAACAAATTTATCTCGCTTTTTTTATTAGTACCTTCAATAGCTTGATCGATTTTTTTGAATTGTCTTCAATGGAGCTATTTCGAGTGAAGTAGAAGAAGACGGAATGAACTGAAACTGAAATCGCGTGAATTATGGGATCCTTTTCCTTATTTATCTACCAGATTATATCGCCTATTTTTATTTTTTATTTATAAAAAATCAAATTGTATAAAAGGAAAATGGCGTCTAACAATTATACACAAAAAGACATTGTAGCAAACTAAAATTTTGCTACGGAATGTAATTTTGAAATGTTTGCTATAGTCTACAATTGTGTATTTTTTGTTTGCTGTATGTAAAATTTGCCCTTAATGAAATTTGCACCTTTTATATGATGAACCAACCCATAGTTATAATCTATACTAGATGAAACGCTCGGGCTGCGCACGGCCCAACAATTTTGATTTTGATATATTCTTTTTGTTCATTTTTACACTTTTATTATTTTAGAAGATTAATTTTTTTTAGCAACTTTCACATATAACAAATAAAAAAATAATATTTGTATGCTATAGCAAAGTTTGCATAATTGCGCTCCATAGCAAGCATATAAATGTATAATTCGCTATACATATACAATTGTATGATTCGCTGGCCTATTTCACTGCAATTGTATAATTCACTGGCCTTATTTCGTTGCAGTTGTATAATTCGCAGGCCTATTTCGCTGTAATTGTATAATTCGCAATCGTATAATTCGCTGGCCTATTTCGCTGCAATATCGGCATAAAATTTGTATTTTTATGCAATTGAATCGAAGTAAAATGTTTGTATATTGTATAATTATAAGTGTATAGGAAGATGATATATGTTTTTGCATGTGTATATACAATTTCTCTCGCTTTATACAAAAAAGAAACACAATTTATACACTTCTGTTCTACAAAACGAGAGAGGCGAGCAGAGGGAAAGTGGCGAGCGAGAATGGAAGAGTGGCGAGCGAGAGTTTAGGGAGAGAGGCGACTGACAAACGTTTGCTATTGGGAACAATTAAATTAAACAGTAGCTACTCCATTTATTTAAAATTATTAGTTTGTTACTTTGTACAATTACCCCTTTTTTATTTGTCATTTGTCATTTTTAACATATTAAGAAAAAGAATTGTGTTTTTTTATTATCAACCGTAGCATTAATTATTTATCCTCCAACTCATTTTCAAAATTTAATATTAAACATTATATAGTTAATATGGATAGAACGCTAAAATAGTCATGTCAATTATTATTTTTTAATGTGTACAAATTTATTTATGTTTCGACTATTACTGTCTTCTTAATATAATATTTTTCATTTTATATCTATTAAATCTAATTTTATTTTTCATACTATTAAATCCATTATTATTTTTTCATATTGAAATTTTATGTCACTCAATAGGAATTTGAATTTTTGCATATATCAATTTTTAAAAAAAAATTCAGATTATATCATACAATATTATTTTAGAGAGAAGTATTGAAGACATTTCTAATAATTAGTTTCATTCCTGAATTATTGACAATCTTAAAAAACATTCATTTATTTGACTAAATGAATTTAAATGCACCTGATCTTGCAACATAATTTTTCACTTTGAAATTTGTATTTTCTTTAAAAAGTGTTAGTTACAATTTTAATGTCCCTTTTTCTTTCTCTAACAAAATGTATATTAATGATATAATTAATGTTAAACCCTAATTAGAGTTCAACAATTAGTTGGACAAAATTTTGGCTAAAAATGAGTGAAGTAATGATAACTCAAATTTTTTTTATTCCAATGTATAAATCAAAATTTTAATGGCTTTGGCTACTCTAACCTTCCTGATGACAATTTGTTTTTACGTATTTTACTGCGAAATAAGACAAAACTAAGAAATTGTATTTTCCTAAGTATAAAAAATATAGTAAATAAAAGAAATAAAAAAAGAAATAGTGGGTTCCTTCCCATTCAGTGAATTGTCTTGTGTTACTAAGTTTCAAGACGTTCACTGAATTCTTTACGATGTTTTGGTGGCAGGTGCTAGTACATCGAAGCCTTAGAGAGCCGCTGGACTCCAGACAAACCGTTACGAAGCGCCATCAGCCCAGGTAAGGCGACCCGAAAGGACCATACATAAGCTACCCGCTGGACTCCAGACAAACCGTTACGAAGCGCCATCAGCCCAGGTCAGACGACCCGAAAGGACCATACATAAGCTACCCACTAAGTTTTGATGAATAAAAGAAGAATTGGTAGAAATTCTCATAGGTGAAGCAAATCGATTTTTATTAGAATCATAAGTAGAAATAATCAAGTGATTCTGTTGATCCATTCGAGTAATTAACTGAAAAGAACTTTAACTAATTGGTAGGTAGAATTATTTTTTTTAAAACATTAACGACATTAGTTAATTGTCATTAGATTCAGTTTCACTATAGGTTTTAAGAACATTTACAAAGAGAATTAACTGTCACTAAAAGTACATGTTTAGCGACAATCAAATTATTACCGCTAATTAAATACAGCTAAAATATTTTTTTAATAAAGTGTCCAACTGTCCATACATTTATGTTAATAAATAATATATTTAACTAAACAATTTCAGACAAATAAATAATGGTAAGCTGAAAAATATAGAGAAAAGAAATAATAATGTATGCTGAGGAAAGAAGTGACAAACAAATTGTCCAAAAGAGTAAAGTTGGGCCCACACAAAGGGAATCAGTAATTATTCATTACAAAACGTTCATCTAAGTAATTTTTCTTAACTCTTTCGTCATCACTTTATTAGACACTAATCATAAATGGCAAAAACATCAACAAAGACAAAATATAACAAAACATCTAGAGAAAATAGAATTTTTCACAAAGATAATAGCTCAATTGCAGCTTAAATAACTAAAATATCCTTCAAAATGCCAAGCAGGCATGTTGATACCAACATTTTCACCGAGTCTTCTAATATGGTTAAAATTAAAAATTAAAAAATTAAGATGAAATCAGATATTTAAATTTTCTAATTGGTATAAAAACATTAATAGTTTTATACTTTCAAGAAAATATCTTAACTATGGTATGTTACTAATTAATTTTTGTGCTTATATTAAACCAACCCATATTTTATAATTTCAAGTGAAATAAAAGAAAAATGGGGAGATCAATTTCTGGTTCTTCAACAATCTCACTAATCTTTCTCCTTCCCTACATTTTTCTATTAAGTGTTGATCTTTTTTGTACAAATTTAAGAGCAAATGATATCCCTAAACTAGTTCAAAAAGCTTGTGATTTCTCTACTGTACAAGATTTTTGCAACAATATTTTTAGAAATGATTCAAGGGCTCAATCGGCAACAACTAAGTTCGATCTCGAAGATATTACAATTAAGTTGGCATATTCAAACTACACGGAGATTGCAAGAAAGGTTCTGACGGTTACTTCAGACGAAACAAATTTAGAATTTAGACGAATTTACAGATATTGTCTCCATCAGTATTTACTAGTGAGATCAGATCTTGAGAATTTGATTCATGTCTTACACTTGCAAGGTGATTTGGATCAAGCGGCTCAGAATGCATCAAGTCATATATTTACTTGTATGGGTTATTTTACCCAATTTTCAAATATTCCAAATCCTTTTACTTATGATAATGAAAATCTTGTTTATTTTTTTGAACTTATTAGGGATATTCACTTTGCACCTTTGTGATCATGAATTAGAAGAATGTATATTCTTCAATTATTGTATGATTAATTCACAAGAAATTTCATGAGTTTATTCATGAACTAAATTTAATTTGAGGGATATTTTTTTAAATATTTTTCCTACTTGTCTTTCAATTCTTAACTTTGACTAGATATGAAGTATGATTGAATGTTTTTGCTAGTAAATTTAATCATGCTTTTATACATTTTATTTATTAAGAAGAATAAATTAATTAGGATATAATTTTAAAATATTTTAATTATTTGATCATTTGCATATATGTATTCTTTTTGTGAAATGATCTCACACGGGATACGAAATTAAATGAATATTTTAGATGTTGACTACTACTATATGGAAAGAAATAAAAAGTAACATATAATTAATTACATAATAAATAGGAATAATACATTTAAGTCTGTAATAGGTAAAACATTAATACTCCTAGTAGTTTTACATATGTGGCTTCTCTAGCTAGCTACAAGTCTTAATAAAATAGATCAAGTAATTAAAGAATAAATTATTGATAACTCAAAATTAGTCAAATTAAAATGAACTGTAATAATAAATGTGTTATAAAAAAAAATGTAGTCTTCTTTGATTTTTTTTTAAAATGTGTGCGGATGTGTTATAATTTTCTGCATTTTATTTTTTGGGAATTTTCTTGTTTTTATGTTTAAGGACTTTAGTACAATAAATTTAAAATTAAATTACCACCCGTAAAATTTATTTTATTCCAAAATTAGATAATTGTTCTGAATTTTAACATCTTACTTTGAAAAGTTGAAAAGAAAGAGTTCATATTTAGCATGATATTATAATATGACCAATAATAGAAAATTAAAGTAAACAATATATTCTATATATGTTTAGGATCCTATTAATTGTATATAAGATCATTAAACTTCTTAATTAGGAAAATTTAATAAATTTCATTTGATCAGTTGTATATATCTATTTGTGGATCTCAAACAGGAAATAAAATAAGAATATTAAAGTTATTGACCATTATACAATGTATAGGCAAATTTTAGAATATTATAATCTCATAAAGGGATGGATATTTAAGTTTATAATAGGAAAATAAATCATAGTTTGACTTTTTCAAGAAAAATTATATGCTCTGGAATGTTACTTATTAATTATTATTACTATATATATCAAACCAATTTTATTTATAATTAATCTCAAAGAAAAAAATTGGAATAGAACACAAAAAATGGGTAGATCAATTAGCATATTAATCTTATTTCTTTCCTACATTTTTCTATGTAGTGTTGATTTTTTTGGTGAAAATTTAAAAGTAGATGCTATTACTCCATTAATTCGAGATGTTTGTAATTTTTCTACTGTGCGAAATTTTTGCTTTGATGTTTTGGGAGATGATGAGAATTCTCAAAGTGCAATTACTAAGACAAATCTAGAATTTGCTGTATATCATTTAGCACTAGCAAATTATACAAATATTCACAGGAAGGTTTTGACAATCAGTTCTAATGAAACAAATCCTGAATATAAGCAAGTTTACAGAATGTGTCAACATGAGTATGTAATTCTAAGATCATATTTTAGAGATATACTTTCTACAATAACCTTCAGTGGTGATTTGGGACGAACGGCTCTTGAAGCATCGAATCATCTATTCACTTGTATGCTCGCTTTTATAAGGGCTCCTAATATTCCAAATCCTTTTGTTCAAGATAATGAAAATCTTCAAATGTTTTTTGAACTTTTTAGGGATCTTTATGTTGCACCTGTGTGAATTGTGATCATATAAATCGCAAATTTATTTAAGAACTTTATCTAATAAAAATTATGTTGAAGAATAACACTTTTTCTTTTGTTTTTTTTATTGCTTAAGTGTGACTGTATCGCAAATTTATGTCGAATGACTAGCAAATTCTTTGTGTTTTTTTATATAGATTTGCAAATTCATAAACCTAATTTAAGAAAATTTTACATCAAGGGATTTTTCTAATTATTATCTTGCTGTTCAATTCTTATGTTTGAGATATGATTGACAATTTTGTTTGGCTTAGGTCAAAGACAACCCTTTTAACTTTTTCTAAATTTTTTACTCTTTAACACCAAAATTAGGTCCAATACTAATTGAATATTTATATTAATCGAGATTTTTATCAGTTAATTCAAATAAAATTCTTAATCTACTGTAAGGAATTAGTGTGAGTACCCAAGCGTAAACCACATGAAAAAATAACTTATCAACAAGAAAAAAGTTGAAAAATTTGTTTTCAAGGACAAATTATTTCTTTTGCAATTTTTTTGAGAAACAAAATGGATTATAATAGCACCTTACTATACCGTTCAAGTTTTTCTCAAAATATTTTTTTTAATAGTTATATTTTGTCTTTCTATAACGATTAACGATAATTATCATCGATCTTTTTTTAAAAAAAAAATAACACCGTTCTAAAAGTTTAAAATAACTTCTTCTTTTTTAATAATATAATAATTAACTATTTTGATAGAAATAGAATCTCTAAGATTACCCACTAATATGTCTCGAAATTTTGACCAAAATATATATATCTAAATTTATTATGTGAAAACTAATATTATATGAATATTTGGTCAATCATTTTAAAGATTTTTCTTCTTTATATAAAATATATATGTTTAAGCTTAGGTACTCTTTTCCATTTCTCTTCTCTTTCATTTTTTCCGAAGTATTTTTTGGATTCGACACATATAGGCTATAGCATAGGTGAAAATTAGTGGCTAGAACTTATTAATTAAAACAAGATTCTAATCATAATTTAGATAACTAATATTTCATAAAAAAAATTTTAGTAATGTCACAATCATATATATTATCATGCTCATAAATATATTATTAAATTTTTTCTCTTATTCTAATTTTTTTTTACCTGCGAATAACTTTTTTACTAATAGTTCTCTGTAATAACTAATTTTTAAGAGAAAGTTCCAAAGATAATTGCAATATAAGATTAACTCGATTCAAAAAAAAAAAAAAAAAAAAAAAAAAGAAGAAGAGAGGTGAAAAAAAAGATTAGAATAGGAGAGAAAAAAATTATAATATATATATATATGGAAAAATAATATATTAAAATGATCGTGGCATTATAATTTTTTTAATGAAAAATTAATCATCTAAATCATGATTAGTATTTCGTATAAATCAATTAAATCTTAGCTACTAATTTTCACTTAGTCGAATCGAGTAAGTACATGCATCCTCCGTATGCTTAGAATCTTATTAATTAAGATATAAGATCATTAATTTTCTTAATTAGAATTAGAAAAATTAAGAAAAAAATTATTTTGAGGATTTGCATATATTCTCTTTTTGAGATTTCAAAGGGGAAAAACATTAAATGCATTATTTAAGATATTGACTATTATGACAAAGGCAAATTTAGAAATCATTAAAAAAAATGGATAGTTATATTTATAATTGGAAAAAATCTTTAAATAGTTTGGACTTTTACAAGAATACTTAAATACTATGATACTATGGTGTGTTACTAATTAATACTATTTATTATTATATATATTGAATCAACTCATATTTATAATCTCAAAAAAATAAAACAAAAGATGGGAAAATCAATTAGCTTATTAATCTTCTTTCTTCCCTACATTTTTCTATCAAGTGTTGATCTTTTTGGTGAAAATTTAAGAGTATATGCTATCACTCCATTAATTCAAAAAGCTTGTGATTCATGTAATATACCAAAGTTTTGCTATGATGTTTTGGGAAATGATCCAGCGGCTCAATTTTCAAGTACTAAGTTCAATATCGAAGCTGCTACGATTCAATTGGCATATTCAAATTATACGAATATTCATAGAAAGATTTCGATAATCGCTTCAAAAGAAACAAATCGAGAATATAAGCAAGTTTATAGAAAGTGTCTTCATGAGTACGTAATTATGAAAGCATATTTCCAGGGTTTTATTAATACCTTACTCTTTCAAAGTAATAGCTTTGTTCGAGAGGTTAAAGACGCAGCAAATCATCTAACTAATTGTATGATTTTCTTTTACAACTCTCCAAATATTCCAAATCCCATTGCTCAAGACAATGATAGTCTTCTTTCCTTCTTTGATCTTCTTAGGAGTATGCATTACAACCTTTGAGTTCATGAATTTGAAGTATGTATATGTTCTTCAATAATTGTATGATTCAAAAATTTATTCATGAACTTTATTTATAGTAAAAAAATATGTTAAAGATTTTTTTTGAGTTTTGACACTTTTCCTTTGTTTATATTTCTTAAGTGTGACTCAATATGATTGAATTTTTTTTTTCTTTATGTACCTAAATGTCCAAGCAAACTCCACTATGTTTTAATAGGATTTATTTATTTTGAAGAATTATTTATAATATAAAGTATGATTAAGCTTAGAATTTGATTAATTCAGATATCCGGTTCCTATGCATTTCTCCTCTTTTCATTTTATTTCAAAGTTTTTGCTTGGATACGAGACAGATGACATAGGTAAAAATTAGTGTTTAAAATTGATTGATTGATTAAAACAAGATTTTCATCATGATTCGGATAATTAATATTTCATTAAAAAGAATTAATAATGCCACAATTATTCTCTTAAAAAATCCTTTCTTTTATTCTTAAAAAATAAAATGATGCGACTAATTTTTCGTAATAGTTCTCTGTGATAATTAGTTTTAAAGAGAGTTCCAAAGATGATTGCAGTGTAAGATTAACTCATTTTTTTTATAAAAAAAAAGACAAGTACTCGCAGGGAAAAAAAGAAGAAAAGAAATATATATACTTTTTTTGCTTATATGATGGAAAATACATGACATAAGTGAAAATTATTATACTATATCAACTTATTTTTACTTGGTCACTATAATATTTTAGAATCTCCGATAATATTTTTTCAATTTATAAAATTAAATAAAAATTTAATGTTTTTATATTTATTTTATCTTTGCTATTAAATATTATTATTTTTTAATATTTAAATAACTTATATTTAATAAGAATGATTCGATAAAAATTATCCCTATTATTAACTGCTTCTTAATTTTGTGTCAAACAAAAAATGGAAGACTATTATTGCACAAGAGAGAAGTATAACTTCATAGAGTACATTATTTTAAATTCATAAGTCGTAAAATATTTAAAGTAGTTTGACTTTTTCAAGAAAATTTATGTACTATGTTGAACAAAGTTAGATATAAAATCAACTCATATTTAATATTCAAACCAAAAAAAAATTAGGATAGAACAAAGTGAGACATAAAATAAAAGATGGGGAGATCATTTAGCATATTAATCTTCTTCCTTCCCTACATTTTTCTATCTAGTGTTGATTTTTTTGGTGAAAATCTAAAAGTATATGCTATAACCTCAATAATTAAGAAAGCTTGTGATTAATCTAATATACCAAGATTTTGCTATGATGTTTTGAGAAATAATTGTATAATTCACAAATTTTGTTCATGAACTTTAATTAGTAAAAATTATATTGAAGACTATTTTTGACTCTCCTTTAATTTGTTTTTTATTTCTCAAGTGTGACTCAAATGTCCTAGCAAATTCGAGTATGTTTTTTTAATAGAATTTATTTATTTTGAAGAATAATTAGTGATATATATAAAAGAAAAGGGAAATTTTTCAAAATGTTAATATTTTAACATTTAAGAAGGCTAATTAGCAACACTTTTAATATTTAGTAAAAATGTAAAAAAATTATTTTTGTTATGTATCTTTATGTTTTTGTTAATTATTTTTATTTAATGAATATAATTTTTATATAACGGATTGGAGAAATTTAAGGAAGAGAATTATTTTAAAAAGGAACAAATGCTTAAAAGTCTCGTAAGTTACAATTTATCAAAATACACCAACTTCCATCTCTATCTTTTTCTTTCACCATGTTTTAAAAAATACACCTCTCACCATTGTTTTAAAAAAATTTAATATCCAATTTTCTTAATCTTTTTTGTTTCTAAACACTTTTCTTTACCAAAATAAATATTCAAATTTCACTAATTATTTTTACGAAAATCATGAAATTAAAGAAATACCATATCTATTAAATTTTCAATATCCAATTTTTACTAATTATTGTTATGAAAATCACAGAATCAAAAAATTCAATATTCAATTTTCACTAATTATTGTAATGAAACTTTATGATAATAAGTTATAGTTTTATGTATTAAATTTAAAAAAATTTAATTTAGAAATTTGAACACCTATAGTTTTATTTGTTATTTGACATATTTTTCTCACAGTGTATTTGTTTTATTTTTCAGAATTTTGTATCCTTGCTTAAATTGCATTCATTCAATATGTATACCATTTATATTTGTATTCATTCTAGTTTTCATGTTGTTTTTTGTATAATGAAACTTGTATTTCTTTATTAGTTTGTATTCATTCCAATAGGCATGCCAAATAAATATGTATCTATTTAAAAAACATATTTGTATTCGTTATTTTTTAAACTGTGTATTTATTTTTCTCTTTTCAGAATCTTGTTTCCTTTCCTAAGTCGTATTCATTCCAATATGTATATTATTTGTATTTGTATTCGTTCTAGTTTTTATATTTTATTTAGTATAATGATGTATTAAATATAAAAATAATATGATGGAAAAGTGAGAATGAAATATAAAATTGAAAAAGAGTACGAGAATATTTACTGCAATCATTCCTAAATAAAATACAAATGTTAATAGTATTCATACCAGTTTGAATACGAATTGAATCCAGATACAAAAATCTGAAGAAAAACTATAAAAACAAATAAACTAATAGAAAGTTGTTCTTCTTATAAATAAAATACATAACTAGTTGACATATTTTTGGGATGAATACAAATTGCGGACAAATACAAGATTCATAAACTATGCAACATAAGATTTTTAATAAATACAAACCAGTGTTTTGAATACAAATTGAGAAGGAATACCAAATACTAAAAAAAACTATAAATTAAAAACAAACTAATAGAAAATTGTTCTTCCTCAACTTGGTCTTCAACAAGTTTTTCGAAACCTTCTACACCCAATTTTTTCTTTTATTAATAGTGTATTTACCGTTTTAATATTACTATCTTGTACTTGAATGCGCGTAGAATCATGAAGAAACTTAGATCTTCTCTCTTGAACCATTTTAGTTGCACAAACTACATTTTCGAATAATCCTGGAGTAATGCATAAATCAAAGAGGCAAAATTCTCAAAAGTTGATGATTATATGTGATACTTCTTATAGTCCTCTTTGAATCACAAATTGGATTGCAATTTTTGTGTTTTTCCCTTTATTTAAAGTCTTAACTAAAAATAGGAAGATTGAAAAACACACAAAAATCTAAAAAGTTTCAAACGAAAACATACAACAATAGAATAAAGATGAATACCTTAATCAATGAGATTGTTGAGAATTCAATTTCTGAAACCAAAAAAAAAAGGGAAGAGTGATATGAGGAATCTGAAAAATGGGGGAAACGTGATATGGAGAATTCGAAAAATATGGGAGAATGGAAGAGATAAATTTTAGAGAGAGAAAATAAATTATTCTTTTTAAATTTTGGTAAGGATTAATTGAGAGACATGTAAATTTTTTTCTTTTTTCTTTTACTAGAAATGTGTGCTTTGTGAGAGAAATTAGGAAGTGATTTAGGATACATTATTTTATAAAATAATGATATTTTTGATATTTTTACTATTATTTTTAAAATAGAGAGGTTTTCACTAAATATGTTAGTTTTTTTGACTAGTTTGCTAATTTTTTCAAAAGGAAAGGTCCTTCTGCCTATTTTATAAAGGGAAACTTTCACATATTACCACTTAAAAATAATTAATTACTCTTCATTGCTATAGTTTGATAACTACAATTTGTAGCTACATGTTATATGGAGGAGAGAGGCGAGCGAGACTGGGAGATAGAGGAGAGAGGCAAGAGAGAGTGGGAAAAGAGTGGGAGAAAGGTGAATTGTATATGTATATTGGTTAGATAATTGTATATTATACATATGTAATTGTATATATGGCGAGCGAGACTAGGAGAGAGAGGAGAGAGGCGAGCGAGACTGGGAGAGAGAGGAGAGAGGAGATCGAGATCGAGAGAGGAGAGCGAGAGAGAGGTGAATTTTATAGTGTATAATTGTATATAACTGTATATTATACATATACATTTGTATAAATGACAAGCGAGATTGGGAGAGGGAGGAGAGAGGCGAGAGAGAGAGGGCAGAGAGTGGGAGAGAGGTGAATTGTATATGCATATAGGCTAAAAAATTGTATATTATACATATTTATTTGTATAACCTGGCGAATTATACATATACAAATATGACTAATTATACAAACTCGAAGTCAGCCCACGTAATTAATGTATAATGTTAGTCGTGAGTGGAAATAATCGCAACTATAGCTATGATAAGTAATTAAATAATATAAGTTTGTTTATCCGCGTAATTTTCCCATAAATTGGGAAAATAATTTAAGGGAGTGTTGGGGGAGTTTGTTCAAACATGCAACACCATTGAGATGAGTGAGTATTTATTTTGTACATTAAAAAAATATTTTATCTATTTCAAAATAAGTCTTTAAACAAAATTTAAAATAAGTATTATTTTAGAAATTTTAGAGAAAAAAAATAATATTTTCTTTGTCCTAAATTAATTTCGTCTCAAATTATTTGTTCACTTGTGGTATGATTTCTATTCATATGCCTTGTGCCACTCTATTATCCATCTTAGTTATATTTTTTTCTTAGAAATAGGGTAAAATGAGAAGTGAATAATCAACCATATGAGATTATTTTTAATTATATTCTTTTATTAAAAAATATATTTTTAATGGTGTTCAATTTTTAAAAAATATCTAACGAACAAAGCAACCTAGGAAATGTTGGTGTATATATCACTATTACAATAAATAATAGTTGAAAAATAAAATAAAATAAATAAATAAAAAAATATATTTAGATTGGGGTGAGGATATCTCTTGCTTAAAGAAAATTCAAATTCATTGAGACATAATCTATATCAATCCAATAGTCTCTTTACCCATCCCGTCCACTCTCCCGAATACAACAATCAAACAATGTCGTACAATCCAAACAACTTTGATTAGTTAAAGAATTCAAAGTTCCATCATCAAAGATTTTTTCTTCATTCCTCTTTTGTATATTGAATTAATTAAAGACATAAAAAAATTGTTTCAACCCTTTTTTTCACTATACTAACCTCAGTACACACTAGCTATAATATATTTTTTCTCACACTTCTCAATTTATTTTATTTTTTGCATACTTCTCTTGTACACAAAATAATATAAAATTATCATTATTTTGTGGTGAGAAAATCTTTATAGTACTGAATAGAAAGAACAAAATATAATAAGATAAAATAATAGACGAATAAAATATTTAAAAATTACAAAAATTATTAAAAATTAATGATTACATGCATCCTGCCACAAACTAATAAGAATAAAAGGAGCATATGATATCATCAATGAACAAAACAAATACTGCACAATAGCAGCACTTCAATACACCCTCAACGAAAGCACATTCTTGATTTTGTAGAAGATGTAAATATTTTATAAATACTAAAATGTCACATTAATAGTAAATTATATCTTGTTTTTGTTAATTTTTTAAAAGTAAACAAATATAATCTAAAGCGACACTTATTTTAAAAAAAAAGGGGCATTAGAAATAATTAAAGTATTCATACAACATAATTTCATAAAATAGGATTTTGAAAGGTAAAATATATGAAAATTTGAAAACATTATATTGTATTGTATTTTATTGAAGGTATTGTAATATAATTTAAAAGATATTTTACAGAAACCACGTAGTTTTATAATATGAAATTACAATCTATCTCTCTTTAGTTTGTAATTATATTAATCCCTTAAAAAGTAACACAAACCGGATATATTAATATGTAGCTCGGATACATTAAAGAGTATCTTGAATCTATTATAACATAAATCAAACACATAATATGTAGCTCGGATACATAATATGTAGCTCAATACATTATAAAATAAATCGAATACATAATATATAGCTCGAATACATTAATATGTAGTTCGGATACATTAAAGAAATAAGAGAGATTTTTAGAAATAGAAGAGGATATTGGAAATAAGAAAAACATAAGAAGTGTATTTCAATAATTTTTCCTGTTATCACTACAATAAAAATAACTTTTAGCGGCATTAAATATTAACACTAATAAAGAGTGCTAAAGTATTTACCGGCATTAGTCAAGTGTCATTAGAACCAATGTCGCTAAAGGCTTTAGGGACATATACAAAGAGTGACAATTGCCGTTAAAAATACATATTTAGCGGCAATTAAATATCGCTAATGGTCATGTTTGTTGTAGTGTATATAACAACAACGGAGAACATATTATCTATTCAAACATTATATTTTTTTTAATTTTTTTTCTTATAATAGCAATATTCGAATCAGCTTATACACAACTCAGCTTAAAACTCCATAAGATACCTATAATCACCTCCGACCAACAATATACACTATCCAATTCTATCCATGAAACTAAATAAAATACTTATACTAATACAATATATTATGAAACAATAGTAATAACCATTCAAATGAAATATCAAGTAAATTTTTAACGAATAACCATATTTTATAAGATCGAATAAAAAATAGAGTATACACAAATCTTAAATTTCTCCATTTGCTAAAACAAAATTGTAGTGATTTGTGTAGAACCCTTCTTCACCGTCCCAAAGAATCAGCAATTTGATACCCAATCTAGCTACAATACTTGTCTCAGCTTAACCCATTTTTTCACCAATGGCATGCCACTTCCTTATGTATACCCACCCCCACCCCCACCTCCGTTTACCCCCCGACCCCCCTCTCACTCTACAATCTTCTTCTTCCTCTGCCGCTTCATACTGTCGGCAAAATCTCCCAACACTCAATTTTCATTACAAAAAGGTGTTTTAATGAACCCCACTTAACAACCCATTAAGCCCCTTTTGTATATAATTTATTGATATGCACTGTGTTTGATGAATTTGTAATGATGTGTATATACCCTTTTACGGGTTTTCCTTTTTTTTGTAATAAGTTTTAGTGTATTTGTGATTTTTCCCCAAAAATATCAGATTGTGACTAGTCAAGAATTCATGTAATCTTGCGTTTGTGTATGGTTAGTTTATAAAATTGGATTTTTGAGCTTTTGGGATTTTTTGGTTGCAGGGTTATAATTTTTATACTGGGAGGAAGAGTGTGGTTTGTTCAATGGCGACGGAGAACAAAGTGATTTCTGGTGATAGAATGCTGGTAAAGTTCATATTTTTAATGCTTTTTTGGTTGTTTAGGATAGGGTTTGGCTTAACTAGTAAAGTTGCCTATTCGAGTTGTGAAAATAGCCTCTTTGCAGAAATGCAAGATAAGTCTGCGTACAATAGTCTCTTGTGCTCCGGCCTTTCCTTGGAGTCTGGAGCGGCCCTTTTTAAGGAATTTGATGGGAATCTTTTGTTTTGGATTTTTCTTTTTAACTCTTGCTGTTGCTGATGATGGGACAAAATGGTTTTCTTAGTAAACAAATACAGAAGCTATTTAATTAAATTGGTTATGTTGTAATGTCAGTTTATTTATAATTTTTGTTATTTTATAGGTGTTTGTTCCGCCACATCCTCTGATTAAGCACTGGGTATCAGTTCTTCGAAATGAGCAGACGCCTTGCCCTGTTTTCAGTATGTGAAGATTTTCTAATTGATGTTATTATTTTTCATTCAAGAAATTATACTGCTTAAGTTAGCTTTTGTTTGTTAGAAATTGTACTGAACTGGTGAAGTCCGAGTCTGTTACTGAATTTGGCCAGTGTCTTTTATGTACTGAAAATATTAAGTTGCACCATTTGAAATTTATTCCTAAACGTGAGAAGTAGTTTTGTGTCTACCTTGTCTAATTTTGGCACCTTCAGTCGTCATAGCGTCCCACCTAACAAAAAGTATATTTTGAGGTGTAGCCGGACATGGGCAAACCATCTCAAGCTTTTCCTTTATGTGTGGTACTTGCACCTTTGTCGGATGCAACCATTTATAATAGTGTCTAATACTGTGTGGCTGTACATCCAACATAATATCTACATTTACAAGTCACTCATCTTGTGGCATATCCGCCTTAAAGACCGAATGGTCCATCTTATAGTACATTGTTAGTCTCACTACAATTGCATAGAACTTATTTTTACTCCGTTACCTATCTTTCTATTGCATACAAAATTAAGCAACTATGTGGAGCTAGAGAAGCACCTAGAGATATGACTTCAGTCAAAGCATGTTTAGGACCTGAGAATTTCTAGGCTATGTTAAATCACATTAATGTTGTACTATATCCATAACAATAGATTCAGATTACTGTTTAAAATGACTAATTAGATTAATACTCATCTTCAATTCATTCTGCATGTATGATATATATTTGGCTGTCTTTTTCATAAAGTATATATCAATCGGCTGTTTTCCTTGTAGAGAATGCCATGGCTGAGCTAGGTAGATTGCTTATGTATGAAGCTTCAAGAGATTGGTTGGTGAGTTCTGATAGTGCGTTTACTGTTGTTATGTATGAAAAACTCTCTTAGTGTAATATTATAAGTTCATTTAAATGTAGCAAACCTGGATGTTCGAATTGAAAATGACTTCATTTTGTTCTGAAGTTTATGCAATTGAAGTAAAACAAAACCACCCTTATCTATAAGCCATATTGATGCCAATAGTTTTGTGAACAATCTTCCTTGCCAAATGTTGATTCAAATACTTATCGTCATCATTGCAGCCTACCATCACAGGAGAGATCCAGTCACCAATGGGTATTGCATCTGTGGAATTCGTTGATCCAAGGGAACCTGTTGCAGTAAGCTTTTCTATATTCTCCATCTTTGTTGTCCAAAAATTCAGCTATTGCTTTCTATTCGACTCTTTCTTCTCCGACCTGGTTTATCAATTTTGGTTTCTCAATGGAAACCGATTGACTAAATAACTCTGGTGGTTGTTTTTTATAATATATTTGTGAGAAGCAATCTTGCATAAAAGAGATGAAGATATGCCATGGTCATTCATGCACCCAATTCCTTGTTTTACAGATTGTTCCCATCTTGAGAGCTGGTCTGGCTCTTGCAGAGCACGCAACATCAGTTTTGCCTGCCACAAAAATATATCATTTGGGTAAGGGCAAGTCATGATCATCTTTTAGCATAGGAAACTAGAATTTCTTCGTTTACTAACCTGTTGGTGTGGGTATCTTTCGGAGTGCAAATTATAGATAAGTTAAGGTGATTGTACTTATAATGCGTAAAGTCTACTATTTCATACGAGTGTGATGTACATGATAACACTCATTATTTGCATCCCTACCGTTCAAAACAGAGTTTCATTTTCAATCACATTTAAAACTATGTCAATCTAAGTTCCAAATCAAATGTAGCCCTGCATTTTGTTCTTTTTGTGTTTTTTCCCTTCTCATGATTTTAATTCTTCTTTTCATTCTCAAATTAAGGATTAAGCAGAAACGAAGAAACACTTCAACCCTCTGTATACTTGAACAAGTAAGTATCTTTGTTGAAGCTGGACTGTTGCTTACTATAGTATCACGTGGCACTAGGTTTCTGTATGAAATATGATTTGCTTTCGTACAATAAGTACACATTCTTTTTTTAATGCTTGGTCTATCTTGCATCTTTTGGTGAACAAACTTTGGGGTAAAATTTGTAACTCTTTTCGTCCATTCCTTAGGTTGCCTGATAAATTTCCTGAAGGTTCTCGTGTGATTGTTGTGGATCCAATGCTTGCAACTGGTACCAATACTTCTCCCCCTATACTTCTGTAAATTTCTTATTTACAGAACTTGTGGTCCATATATCAGTTATCTATTTCCAATCTATCTAAATGCTGAGATTCTACCTGTAGTTACTTGTCTAAAACAAGGTTGGGTCGAGCATTGCAGAATATTGACCAATAGGAGGGTCGCTCCCTATTATTGTACTTATATTGCTTCTCTCCATCTCGCAACATAATATCAGCCAAGCACTTCCTTTAACCTAGCAAATAACCTTTAGGCTAGGCATATATTTTCCAGTTCGTGCATAATCATGAGACGTGGGTCGAAAATTTTGTTCTACGGTTCTTGTCCTGAACTATGCTTTCTCTATTCCAGTTATATTGTTATCTCGTTCTCTGAATTGTTTTCTGTCTTGCACTGCCAAATTGCTGAAGTCCAATGAAGCTGAATCTGTAAACAATTATAGGCTCCATCTTCGTGGGCTTTAATTTGTACAGTATTTGTTGAAGTAGAGCCACTTAGTTTCTTATAACAGATACTCTTAAATTATTCAAGTATATGATGTGTTCAGCCATTCTGCTGAAATAATGAACCATAACCAATTTCAATCCCCTTATGAGTTAGAGCTCTAGGTTCTAATAATAAGAATGAGTAACCAAGATTGCATAGGGGGTGTAATAACCTTTGTCCTTGTAGTAGTCAATGCTATGTGTATTCTTTGCGAGTCTTGTGAAGGAAGTACTTCCCCTGGAAATCCTCACCAAGGAGTCCAAGATTAATTGCTAAAGGACTTGGTCTATCTTTTTTGCGGCAAACATTTGTCTTTTCCTTCACTTGTTTAATGTGTGTATCTCGTAGAGTGTACGGACAGACACATGTATAATCTCATGGTAGTAGCTATAAGTCGTTAAGTTTTATGCTTTTAAAGTATTTATGACCTGATTTCTTTTCTAATCTGACTGGATTTTCTACATCTTCCTAGGTGGTACAATCGTTGCAGCTATTGACCTAATAAAGGAACGTGGGGTTGACAATAGTCAGATTAAAGTGGTAGGTTCCCAACATACTCCTTTATGTTTATTTGCTAAAATATTCGTTTGCACCATATATTGCGACTGATAATTTGCCACAAACCTTGCATGTTTGAATACTTAGTTTTGACATCCCTCTCTTTGGTCTCTCAAGTAGTTCTAGAATTTGCTTCAAAAGTTTTCAGAAAATCTCATCTGAACATGTGTGAGAAAATGGAGTAACTCTATGAGTTTAGGTCGCTAATATACTTCTTCAATATTTTGATTGAACATTACTTCAGTGAGTGTTAGTTTTGAATTTTTGATGTCTCTAATAATGTGTGTTTTCAACTCGCTGATTACATGACTTGCATCTTTCAGGTATGTGCGGTGGCTGCTCCTCCTGCTCTCACAAAGCTCAGTGAGAAGTATCCACGGTAACTAGTTTAACAACTCAAACTTTTGTATCTATCTTCCGTATTTGAATCATTTCAGTAGATTTCCTGAACTCTCGTTTCTTTGTTTACCAGCTTACATGTATACGCTGGAATACTTGATCCAACTGTTAATGAGAAAGGGTAACCCATCATCGCACAACCTTTTACGTTGCTCACTTCTCTAAATAGTACTCCTGCATCATGCCATTACTGTTTCCTGTTGTGTAATTTTCAGGTTTATTATCCCCGGATTGGGTGATGCTGGAGACCGTAGCTTTGGCACATGAAGTAAACACGAATCAGTTGATGAATTTTCTTGCCACTTCTTACATTCTTTATAGAAGTGAAACACGCCTTGTGATGACACGAGTTGGGCGTTGACCCCCCTTCCCCCCATCCCCACCCATGTTGCTTATCTTGCTTTCCACCATATCATTGTTTCCCAATTTTGGAACCTATGCCTCTGTTTCATTTTTGAAAGGACGTGTAACGGGTAGAGAATATTGAAGAAGTGTGAAATAGCTTGAAATGAAGGTTATAACGCCATAGTTTTGGCGATCTCATCATTTTTCTACAGTCTTGTATCTGTTCTCGGAGGTCTTTTTGAAAGAACTTCTACCTCCACAAGGTAGGGGTAAGATGTGCACACACTTTTAAGTTCAAAAACACAATTTTAAACTTCAACGTTGCAGATCGAAGTTCGATTCTGTTTTTGTAATTTTCGATTGATTTGTCCTCCAAAAGATGATTTAATTTACTTGTTATTAGGGTGTTATTTGATTGGATGCTTAATTGATTCTTATGGAGTATTGAGTTTTGATGGAATGTGAGAATAGTTAAAAAAAATCATGAAAGAGACATCAACATTTCACATGGTATTACAACAAAAATTTTGTACTTTTTATCTGTTTGTCTGTATGCAATTAGTCTACTTGTTCTTTTAAAGAAAGAAAAAATGCACAAGTATTTTTTAGACTATGATCGAAATTTCAAAAATACATTTTAACTATTGTAACATCTAATTATCCTTTGAACTTATCTTCTTTTTTTAATTTTGTGCATCTTTTTGGCTTACGTGACATCCAAATGTCTCCCAGCGCCTCGATTATGTGGAGTCACGGACTGTGCCATGTAAGATAAAAGGTGTATAAAATTACAAAAAAAATAAATTCAGAGGGTAATAGGCGTGTTTCTAAGATTTTGGTCATACTCTAGGGAGTACTTATGCATTTTCCCTTTAAAGAAAGAGGATAACTTTTGAAACATCATATTAATAAACTATCGTTTATCAAACATGGGTTGCGGCGAGATAGTGAAATCTGTGCATTTTCGGGATTGAGCCCCATGGGAAAAAAATCTATTGGTGTGTATCGAATTCAGTTAGATTTTAATACGAGTATCAGACAATGTGAAACTATAAAAATATTTACAATCATCAGTAAGTACTAATGGAACTATTCTGCTCATCTTGTCGTTTGATACAGTTAGTATAAAACTTCTAAAAATTTGAATACTCTCACTCCAAACTCATATCTTTTTATTCAGCATTCGATATTTATATCAAATTATAAAACATAACATCGCTCTTTTAGGACATCACATTTTACTATAGTTAAATCTTTCATATAAATATATAATGACAATACAATTGACACCCACACCACATATATTCATCGAAAAAGAACAATAAAGGCACAAATAATGATTAATTGAGAAAAATTAACAATCAATAAAAGTATGTTGTTAATCAACAAATCAAAAACCAATTCACTATACAATAATCACTAACCAAAACTATTAAAGCTAAAATATCGTATATCAATCGATATCTAAGCTTAAAATTTTAAAAAAAAAATCAATCGTTGTATGAATTTTTTCTCGAACATATATAATCGATCGCTATACGCCACCATATCCACCATCACAAGTGCAACCACCAGTACCACTAGTTTTATCACCTTGAGAACGAGGCTTGCTGCTAAGACAACAACACAATAGACCTAATAATAATATAACTAACCATACAGAAGCTAATGATTGTACATATTTCATGTAAAATCCCATAACTAAACAATATAGTTATTTTTTGAGACAAAATTGAAGAGAAGAACTTACTTAATTAGGAAAAAATAAGGTCTAATTATGGAAATATATATAAGTTTTCTTGGAAAAAAGATAAGGGGAAGAATGTTGGAATAGGAAAAAGGAATAATGGGATCTTTTTGAAATTTGATTTTTAAAGTTAAGAGAGAAGGAGATAGTTTTTTGGTTGATTGAAATAGTGGTCCATTTTTATTTTTATTTTTTGAAAGAAGCCAAGATAACATGGACCAGCCTGTATTAAATTAAAGATAACGACTAATCGATATAATTGTTAATTTATATACATACGTCTCAAAATAAGTGAGGTTTTTAAAAAAACAAAATTATTTCGAGACAAGTGTTGTTCTAGAAATTCTAGGCAAAAATAATGATTGTTTTTCAGTCATAACCATGTATTAACGTTATTTCTTTTTAATATTGGATACAAGTTGTCATATAAGACATCACATATGACACTTGTTTTTATTTATTTAATTTTATATATAAGTTAAAGTTTCTATTTAGACACACTTAAAGTTGAAGGACAAGCTGAGGTCAAGTTAAAAGATACGTTTATGTATTCTTACACAAATAAGCTAAAACTAAACTTATTTTGAAACAGAGGGAGAATGACAAGCTAAGGTCAAGTTAAAAGATACGTTTATGTATTCTTACACAAATAAGCTAAAGCTATACTTGTTTTGAGACCGATGGAATACATACTTCCCCTAGGGGGGCAAATGAGAAGATCAAATCAGATTTGAGTGGATTGAGCAAAAATTGATTGAATTGTAATCCACTACAAAAAAAAAAAAAAAAAAAATTATTAGCGGCAATTAATTATGTACTTTTAGCGATAATTAAGACTCTTTGTATATGTCCCTAAAATGTTTACGATATGGTTCTAATGACACTTAACTATGCCGGTAAAGACTTTAGTACTTTTTATTATTTCAATATTTATTGCCGCTAAAAGTTATTTTTATTATTGTGATCCACTCGTATAATTATGAATAAAATGGGTTTGATCAAATATAAATTGAGTAAAATGGTTCTAACTCAGTTTTACTCTTCTTCATTCTTTCATTCGTTTCTTTCCTTCTTCAATGTTTTTTCTTTTTATCCATATAAAATTTTTAACCCTCTTTGTTAATATATATATATATATATATATATATATATATATATATATATATATATATATATATATATATATATGTGTGTGTGTGTGTGTTTATTACTGTTAAGTTATATTTAATCTGATGATTCTAATTAGGTTACATTTAATTTAATTTATTACTTATACTTTAGTGTAAAGTCCAGATTGTATCCATGAAGAATCATATCGGACACAACACAGTATATATATCACTTTTCATGAGGTGAACTTTGCAGTTTGCACAAAAGTATTAATGATAATACGTCACATGTACAATCTGTTTACAGCCTCACAAGCTATACATCCACTTACTCATATTTTAATATAAAATAATATAAGATATATATTAAAATAATATATATCATATAAGGAGATATATATGATAACGAGAATAACAATTACACACATTATAATAACAAATAAATTTACCTTTAATTAGCGTGCAATAGTTGCTCAACAATAATGATATAACATTTATAATATTTACATAGATATTTATGTATCTTTGAAATACAAGAGTAAAGGTGGTCTTGTTCGAAGTTTAAGATTGTTACAGTGACTTCGATCAACGTTCAGATATATTTCAAAATTTAAATTCTTTTTCTTAAAATATACATAGTACTTATCTGTATCTTTATAAGTTATTTATTATTATATTCTTACAGGAAAGTCAAAATAAAACCAACCACTCTATCAAATTTGAACCAACAATATTGCTTTACGTACACATGATTCATGAATATAATGGTGTTAATACAGAACAGGTAATATTTAAACTTCAAAGATGATCAGAAATCATTCTAGATTTTTGCAATTCTTATGACATTTTTTTTTTTTTAGTCTCAACAAACTTTTTATTTAGTAAATATTTAATGATATTATCAATATTTTAGTCAAGGTTGGTTATTCGTTGTTTATCAAATAATCCATAAGATGTGATAATTGTAAAATATTATCTTGTCATATTTTTAAAATTTTGTATCACGTTAAATTACACGACATAAAATATGACGAAAATAGTAATAAGATAATAAGGAAAAAGATACTATTCCCTCCACCCTCTTTTAATTTATGGTTTTTGTTTTAACAGTCAAACCATAAATTTTTTTATTAATATTATGATTTTTTTTTACATTTTATTGATATATAAAAAATAATAATATATAGTATTTTTTATATAGTTATTAAATATTTAAATTTTTTTCTTAAAATGTAAAATTAGTCATATTAATTTTTGAAAAATATACTATACCAAAAAAAAAGTGATAGGAGAAAGCATTTTTTTAAAAAAAGCATCTTTTCTTTAGTCAGCCAAATTCATGGGCACTTTTTGAAATTCTCGTTGTCGTGTGATTTCTCTACACATGTCATACACTTATTTCCCCTTGTGGCCTCGTGTCTTAATTTATTACTTTTTCGTTTTTTTAGTTGAGCAGCATATAAAAAAAAAATATTTAATATTAGCATTGATGATTAATTTTCCAAATATATTAAAATTTATTTATTTATTTAACGCTATACACAAATATATTAGTTTATAAAGTTAATCATGTAACATCTCATGTGAGAGAAGAATATTAACATAACGTGCATTACAAATTTGAAAACACAAAACTTACTTAGATTTCTTTGTGCTTCATGTCGAGTTGACTTTAAGTTCACGTTCTACAATAATAATTAATAAACTATGTCACACTAACTTTCCACCCAAATCATTTTGACACACCCACAAATGGCCTAAAACAAGTGTAATACATTCCAAATGTCAATTTAGCAAAAGAAGACAAAAATATCTACATTGTGGCTCGTATTATGATTGACAATTCCTCAATATTTTCCACACGACCTTTTATTCGATAATTTTTTTATTTTTTCCAATTCCTGCTCACAATTGAACAATTTGTGTGTGTAATACTTTTTATTTTGCAACATCTCGCTTAAGGACTACAAGATTAGAGATTATTTCAATACATACTACCGATTTTTTATTTAAGACCACAATTTAAAATCTACTTTTTAAAACTTGTCTAAAATAAAAAATAGACAAATAAATTGAAACTGAGATAGTACTCTATCTAGCACAAGTACAAACCACAAGGAACAAAACAAAGAGACAAATGGCTCAATAATGATCGAGTTATTGAAAAAATATAATCACCGGATGTAAACGGCCATGTGCTTGTCAGTTAAGTCAAAGACAAATTGCTCAAAGCTTAGCGTTTTGTCCATTTTGGTTAGACATAAAATCAAGAGGCCCTCTGTACATTTTCCTAGAAAAAAAGTGACCATTTTGGCTCCGAACTCCCAAATACCCAAGAAAGCAAGTAATCAAACAAATTAAGCATTGTTAACCAATAACTCGATTTGAAAAAAGATCCTAAAGAAAAGAGACACACCAGGAATATTTATAGTACACCAGGCAAAAACTTTAAACTGAACTCAGCTTTACTGCACTTTTGAACAGTAAGAGTAGTAAGGAGTTTCTCAAAGACATTAAGAATGAACTTCTAATACAGACCCCAACTTCCTGGGAAATACTTACTGTGCACACACCTATTTCCATAACTAATTTTTAAACGTACATGAATGGTAGAAGTCAGTACCATATGATATGGTAAGAATTCAAGGAAATTTACAACCTGTGGCTGATCTGCAGATATCACAGATTGTTACTTGAGAAAGCTTCCACGTCAAAGAAAATTATAGATTGCACCATCCACACTACATTAAAGCTCAGCACAATATAGCAAAGTCTCCACAACTGCTGCTCCTATACAAATAGCAAAGAGGCTGTTACTACATGTCCAATGTAACGTAGCAGTGAACAACAATACAAGTCAACAAAAAGTTAGTAGAAAGCTATCTGGGAGCTATTAGCTTTTATGCTTCAAAGCTTAAACGACAACTGCGATAAAATAAGAGTTCTATAAAACTGAACTGCATAAGATTACAGGTAAAATCATAGAATGAGAGGCCAATGTGGGAGCTAACAGTTTCATGCCTCTCTGCTTTGACCTAGCTCTGATTTAGTCACCTTTTAATTTTTAAAGCTAAACTGCCTAAGACTGCTTGATAAATGAACAAGAGACCTCTGAAACTATCCAATAAACCCAGCAATTATCATCAATGAAGGGGCAAATAAAAATCAAAAGATGTCGAAGACCATATTAATTAATCTTAAGAGGAACTGATGTATACATTCAAACCTCTCTATAGTGGCAGTGTTCGATGCTTAGATCTCATTTGACTGTTATAAACAAACGTATGCAAAATTAGAAAGAGTACGAACATAAAAAAGGCAAACACATAGTAGCCTTTCCTCGTGAAGTTATGATCATAACCAATAGACACCATTTAAATACAATTTTTTTCCTTTTAGATATACGTACTTGAATTTATGATGTATATGACATTTATGATGATTACCGTATATATTTTAAGATTTTTTATACATGATAAATTTCTTACAAAATATACACTCTTTTTTGATGACCTACAAGATATACACTATTCGAGTACAACTGTTATAGAGATACGATGAGTGTACTGCTATAATGAAATGTTATTGTTGTTATAGGTAGAATGGGAATGCTATTGTAGAGAAGTAAAATATAACATGGAAAATCTATTCCGGAGAAAATCAGGCCATTCTAGCAAAATGACGTTATAAGGAATGACCATTATAACAAGGTTTGACAGTACCTGGAACACATGTTGCTGTTTCCACAACAAAAGATGAAAACTTAACAAAAAGGTCCAAGAAACATAAGGTTACCTGCTTAGGGATTCGCAGGCATAAAACCAACATGAAGCCAATAAATATATATTAGAGCCAAATGATAAAATGCCACGAAGATATAATAAATCATACAGTGACTCATCATGCTTGAAACATAAGGCTTAATACACAGTTCACCCCTGAGCTTGTAACCAAATGGCTTCTACACACCTCTCCTTTTCGGAGAACCTTTTACACACTAAACGTTTCACAAAGTGTGTCTACTACACACCACTTTTGCTAAAATCTACTAAAATATTATGAAGGCGTAAACACGGCATGCCGAGTGAAATTTCATGTAGATTTTTGTGGCTCAATACTAGTACTGTATTTCTAAATAACACCTCTATTCTTCTTTGACAATTCACACCAATATACTTCTTCTCTCTTTCTCTACTGTGAAGCACCAAGCTGAACTTATTCACTTTAACGTTAACAAGATTCCACTGCAATATCAATGCAAAAGCTCATTATTACTACAGCAAGGAGCCTGTAAAATTACACTCCAACTTCTCTTTTGTTTGAAAGCACAAATTCAGCAAATGGGTGCTTATTATCACTCCACTTCCTTTCATCTGTTTCTTGCTTTCTTGTACCAACCCCTTTGTGAAAGTTTTTTGTTTCCTCTGTTTCTTGCATTTCATTGCCATTTTTTCATGCAACCGGCCAGCACTTCTTCACCATTTTTTATCTAGATTCTAATGTTTTGAAAAGTTGGTGGAAACATCCTTTCTGAAGCTTGCTCCATGGATTGCAATGGAGATGAAGGTGAATTTAAGGCAAGGGAGGAGTAAAAATGGGTCTTTTAACCCTTGTGGAGTCAAAATAGGTGTTGGGCTTTGTTGACTCTCCCAGATAGACCGCTGATATGAGTAAGTAAAGAGTAAAAACATAATTAAGCTTTCACGCGCTATTTTGTTAGTGCTTGACGCACATACCAGTTGAGCAAAAGTGGTGTGTATTAAACAAGCTACATGAAACTCTGGTGTGTAAAAGGTTTCCGCAAAGGAAAGGTGTGTATAAAAGGAATTTAACCACAAGATCAAGGGGTAAACTTAGTGAATAGAAGTTCTCATTTTGTTCATATTTTTTGTGATTTAGAACTACTTACAAAGCATCTTCAACTATTTTTTCTTTAGCTCCTAGAATCTCTTGGACTAGTTACTCTCAACAATGTTTTAGCATTTTTGCCAGCAACAAGTTTAGCATGTCTATTTTTTTATAATACAATTTCTATACCACAGAAAAAGTCGGTCTCTAAAATAATACAACTTTCCTCAAAGTACACTTTGAATAGCCTGTAGATCCAGCCTCTCATAGGTTTACACGATCCTCAGCTTTTCCAATGCTCAAGTCGAGTCAATCGCAACATCAAAAGTTTGATAAGCACACGGGCATGTTTGATAATATAGCTTCTTTGATACTTATCCAAACAAGGATATGCATGCACGTAAGGGAAATGAACAGAGAGGCATATCATTTCCTTGGCAGAAGTAACAAGTAATTCAATCAATCCTCATCTGGCTATCTAATCAGACACTTTTTTGTTTTAATTGCACAGAGGTTTTGGAAAATAACAACTCGACAACTATTGTTCTTTAGTTTTAGAAAAGGTAATTACAAACTAAATAGCTCATTCAAGGATAGAAAATTGTACTAGTAAGTAAAGGTAAGATTATTTCAAGCATGAATAAACCATGTTAATTTACAGACACATGAAAAACAAAACAAACAGCCCATACAAGCATAAAGAAGAATGAATAAACATAATGGAAGATCTCAGGATAGTAACTAACGCGAAATGGACTCCGTGGAAGCTACAGCTCGCTATAGTTGCGCCATACAGCTCGAAATTCCTCACGGAATGTGTTAAGGCGAGCCTTCAGATTAGGTGTCCTAAAGCTTGCATGAAGAAGAGTGGCTGAGAGAGAGAGAAGACAGAGAGAGAGAGCCATTATTCATGCTGAAACATAGGATTCAGAATAATATATTTCATAAGAAGAGAGTACTTACAAAGAAGTCCTATAGCCAATGCCCATAAGACAGTTAAGAGGCCACATGAAGCAAACCATAGGAAGAAACTCGCTGCAAAATGTACAGAAAGGAGCACAACACCATTTCATCTCAAAATTACTGGAGTTACAATAGTAAAGAAAACGCATAGAGAGAAAGGAATACTGAAGCGATAAAAGAGCCTAACGCTTCCCATACCTAGAGAGAATATCAAGACAAACACCCAACGAGGCCTTCCACAAATGAAAATTGCTCGTTTAGCAGATGGACGCCCTCGAATAACTGGCCTGAAAATGATCAAATATGTTTCAGCATCAGTAGTGCATCTGGCTTACTTTTAAACTTCAAATTCATGCAGACTCACGTGAGTGCAGGCCTCATTTTTGCAGCTAAATGAGGAGAAAACTGCCTGACAGTTCTTGTCACCTTCTCACTGAAAGTGCCTGCGAAACTGGTGGAACAAATATTAACAACATGGGGGGCTTTCATTCACATGTTAGTTATGTGGGGATTATAATGCACAGGATTGTGTATGCCATGATTTACAATGAAGGGATTACTATGCGCTGATCAAATAATGAAGAGATTGTTATACAGGTATTTTAAATGGGAAACATGGTCAATGATGACTCATATAGCCGACCTCACCTTGTTTGCAACTAAGGTGTAGTTCTAATATTATTTTGGCAATAACGGTGAACTACTACCATTACTCCAACATGAAAACTTCAAACTTTACAGCCAAAGAGCACGTATTGTCCCAACCAAATCCAGCAAAGTTTAGGACTGTCCAGGTCTCAAGCTAAACCATTCCCAGAAAAATAAATTAAGCTACTACCAAAACAAAGAAATTCATCCTCCTTGATCTAACTATTCACTCTCTGCCCAGTCTCCTCAGCAGAATCTGACACCTCGCGGCACCCCTTGTGTTCTGAAGAATAGCTACTCTATCTCTCACCTCTTTCTGTATCTGTACAATCACAAAACTCGTATTCACATCTATGTCCCAAAATATCTTCCAATTCCTGGCTTTCCACGTGTGATAGATCATTGCCCCCCATATTACCACCAAGACTTCCTTTTGTGTTTGCTTCCATTTCCTTCTTTTCAACCATTTCAGACTTTGTGGGACATCTTTCTTAACCATTTGGACCTCTGTCCAGTTAGCCAGACCATGCCCGAACTGCAGTAATCCATTCACACTCAGAGAATAGGTGTTAAGTATCCACCACCCCTGCCAAACAGAGACAACACATTGCATCCTCCACACGAATGTTCAATCTCATCATTCTAGACTTGGTGAGCAGCCTGTTCTGGTTTGCCAACCAGAGGATAAATCTATGTTTTGGCTGCAATCTGCATTGTTTTGTCCATATAAGATCTGTTTCCAAATCCTGATTTGAGCACCTATCAGTGCATTAATTGAATAAAAGCCACTCTTTGTCAACTTGTATTTTCTGTTTTGGTATCACCCAGCCATCTTTGTTTTCAGAGAGGTCAACTTCCTCCAGTACCATTCAAAATTGTTATACATGAATTACTTACTTTAAAAGGGCCTTTTTGTCTTTAAATTGTTTAATCTGCGCACTCTTAATCTACGTATTCTTATTCCACATTCTATCCCTCATAAAAAGTACATAGATTCATGCATTACTTAATGTTGGTATAGTTTCTACCAATCAAACAATGCATTAATTATACGATGACTATTTTTTCTTATGCAAACAAACAGTGTATTATCTTATGGGGGACTTTATGCAGGGATTAATCATTCCAGTAGAATGAACCAACCGACCTCTTATATTTCTCATGCTTTTCCATGCTAACAGATAAGCTGCAGACAATGTAAATAAGTGCACAGATCGATGCTGAAAACAGTTATTCCATGAAAGTATTGACCCATCACCAGAAACTTGACATCAACTCTACATTAAGATACATTCATTCTAGTTAAAGCTAAGGGCAACCTATGAAAAAATATTCAACCAGGAAGAGGAAAGGAAAAATATTTTCCTATAAAGCATCCAGGTACAAGCAGAGGCTTCCAAAACAATTGAGATGGTTACTCACTCTTCTTTCGATTTGAAGGGCAGGTTGCTCAAGTATAAGGGGAGATGTTAGTTTATTATCTTAAAGTTCATATTTTTTAAACATTTCTGCATTTGGAGTACTCTTTCCTTGCAGTACAAACAATATTAAGAGCGAGCCACATTTGAGTTTTAGAGCTCAATAAGTCCCAAGAAATAACTATATGCTTAAAACATTATTATCAACCCTTCAGGGAATCGAGGAAAAACTAAGAAGGGTTTTTGAGAATCCAGAGTATTAAATCTAGAAAAGCATCTACTTTGGATCAAGCACATCTTTTTGTATTTTACTAAGTTAGTTAAAGTCAATCTTAAGAGATGTGACTGAAGAAATATAAGGAAAAGGAAGAAAGAAAGAGAAGAACATGGTCTTGTCCCACCCAAGATGGCACATCATGTTCCCTTTAGCATGAGCAAAGAGAGATATAACTTCTAAAGTCACATACTCACTAAAGCACCATAAATGTTAAGGGAACTTGGGCTGAGGACTTCTTTTTGAGAAGACAATCAAATAATATAAACTTGTTAACTTAGTCGTTGCAAGGGAAAAGAGAACTTAAATGGGAGTCCAAGCAAGCCATTTACAACCACATTGTAGACAAATATCCTCTTATTTGTTTTGCGAGTAATCTAAGAAATACCTTTAGCCAAAAAAGAAAGCGGGGGTAGCTTAGTTATCCCTAAGAAAAATCAACTGATCAATTTCATGGGAAACTGATTTATAACCAGAAAATAGATGTGGACGGTATGATTGTCAATTCTCACCAATCTCAAAAAAGTTATATAGTGCTTAATGTACACACATATTACTACGATACAGCATTGTCGGTTTCTATAGACATATTCCTCCATCTTACGTACTTTTTTTATAACTATGGCGTCCGAGTCAGCTTGTGAGCAACTTGACTAATTTCACAAGATATTAATCACCTCCCACCAGCAACTAGTATGAGATAACTTTGTCCGTCAAGGCTAGAAGTCTATATGGGAAGAAAATCACCAGGTGTTTTGTCTCTACAGAAATTTGAACCCGAGACCTCAAGGTGTTCATTGATCACTCGACCACACACTAGTGGTGTATTTCTTGAGTGAGTCAATGTGTTTCTCAACTTTGACTTGGACTCTTATTCTTAATACTTTTGACTGCTATGAGATATTCTCACATTCTATTTGTACAAATTGAAGCATCGAGGAAACATCAATTTGCTAATAGATTTCATTAACCCAACCAATTATTGTTTGCTTCTGAAAGATGATAATGCAAAGACTTACACACAAAAAAAAAAAAAAAAAAAAACTAACCTAATTGATGTAATTTTTTATCTACAAGCAAATCTTAAGGACTAAAAGAAAATCTAACAGCAGTCAAAAGTACTACGAATAAGAATCCAAGTTGAAGCTGAAAAACACAATGATTCATATCAAGCAGAACAGCATGTCATCTAATAGTCCAAAACTAACCCATCAGATTTGTCAATCCTATTCAATCCAAAACATATCCAGGTGAGCAAAGAAGTTACTCTCACTTTCTCTAAATATTATACAATGTAAGCAAGCATGAATAACATATTAAGCCAAAAATACTTAGAATAGTATGCAGAAGCAGAAAAGGAAAATCTAATCAAATCTTGATTTAATAAGAAAATAATTCTGATGGAAAGCCAAAAATCTAATCAGATTATGCAACAAATTATTACTCATAAGTAAAATACCTATCATTTAGGAAAGCAATACTAAGAGTTGTCAAAAAAGCAGCAACAATAGCAAGTGGCCTCCTAAGAAACCCCAATGCTGCAATACAAAAAGCACATGAAGTTATTGATGAGTCCAAAGAGAATACCCAGTGTAAACATCATATCTCTACTGAGTAATGCATGATTATTTGTCTCTTACCAAGAATAGCCACAATCATAATGAAGTAATTTGTCCGGTAGCTGCAACCATATACAAACACGAAAATCCAAGGAACCAGTATTAGTAAAGTGCCACAACAAATTTGAAACCATATAGCACCACTTAAGTAATAATTTTTACAAATTATATGGTAATCTGCAATTCAGGGCTTTGCTCTGTGTACCAACTTTTGAAAACAACTTTTATCAAGTAAAAGTTCCAATTCCAATTACACACACATGAACTAGTAGCTTCTTAAAAGTACATTCCCGTCTGCAAACTAGATATCAGTAAACTTATCCAAAGCTGGTTCGTGCATTCAATTTATTAAAAAATTTAGAAAATCCGGCAGCGTTTCACCAGCAACTAATCTACTGACCAAACATTAATCCAAACATTCAATTGATTAAAAAGCTACAACATCTATGAAAACTTAATTCGGAAGTAACTTACGTATCTGAACAATGTTAATTTTTCCTGAAAACACAAGTTATCAATGTACTATCAAGCACAAATTCGCATTGACTTGATTCAAAATTTATAAGATCTCGAAAAAAAAAAACTATCTAGCAATAATCAACTTACCAAATTCTAATTCCTTCGTTGAATTGATTAAAAATTAGCACATCTCGGAGTATTTTAGCAAGGAATTACGAAAAGCTAATCAATTGATGAAAACTAATCCCATTCGTTCTAATAGAAACTTTTGAAGCTATAACAATTAATCGACTTATCAATCCTAACTAATACAGACGATAGATTTAGAAAAACCAAATTAACTTGAAATTTTTAGCTAGAAACAAACTGAAACGTTAATACGCTTATACAATTACCTTATAATTACAGGTTTACTGAGATAAAAAGGAGAAGCTTACTAGTAAAGATTGCACTTGACTCGACTGTTCCATTTGGATGAAGATCGGGGGAAAGTAAATCGGGAGAAGAATTCAGATGGCGGACGCGGCGGAGATGACCAGTCGACCTCGCGTAGAGCCTCGATCAGATCTTCTGTGGTTACGGTGCCCCAATCCATTTTTCGCCTTCGATTGATTCACGAGAAATCCTGTTGAAATTTTCGTGCAAGAGAAGTTTTTTTCAGAAAGGAGAAGAAAAAAAAAATGATCGGAGAGTTCAATTTTCGAAAAAATAATGATTGTGTTTTTGAGGATCAAAAGAGACGTGTTAAAGGGAGTCAATTATATTACTCCGACAAAAATTAAAATTAAAAAGTTATGTCTGAGCCCGGGTTCGAACCGGGGACCTCTAGTGTGTGAGACTAGCGTGATAACCGACTACACCACCCAGACTTTGATGTTCAAGTATGACAACTGTTGATACTTGATACTAAAGAGAAAATAAGCTTCTGTTTGCCCGTCTTGTTTTACGAAGGGCCCGTTTGGCCATAGATTTCTCGAATAATATTTGGGGAAAAACTTAACAAATAGTTTTTGTCCATATACTTTGTCATTATTTGGTAAATATCCCAAATACTAGTTTTTTCTAGTATTTGGGCCAAATCTCGTTATTTGAGATCTTTTAAAAATTAAAATCTTACCCCAAACTTTTATCTTTTACAAAAACACCCTTTATAGTTGTTGCTTATGTTGTATTACATAATTTTTTACGTTAATTCCAAAATAGTGATGAAATATTTTGTGAATGTTAAATGATAATATGTTTATTGACGAAAATGATGAACAATTGGCTCAAGATAACAAAGTCATGTGTTCTGTCTACTTCACGATGTATGAAATGATGCTTGTTGCACTCACTCCAATTTACAACATTGCTCTAGTGTCATGGACACTATTTGATATTATTGTAACAAAGATTCAATTAACTTGTATAATACAAACTTATGATTAGTTTTGATATTTTTAAAACTTATGGGTATGAATCATATTTGTTTAAATATATATATATACATATATATATTTCCCAAAATACTATGGCCAAACACATGATGAAATTTCACCCAAATTTTCACCCAAATAATATTTGCCAAGAATATTTGGAAATCTATGGCCAAAACGCTAGCCAAGAAATTTGTGTTGGGATTAGTTATGATGGATTATTTTTATTGGTTGTCTGGTTTGTCAAATATTATATAATTTTTAAAAATAAGTTGTTTGTTTACAAAAATACACTATATGAATAAGTTGTTTTTTTTTTAAAAGTTTAAAGGGGTATTTTTGTTATTTTGCATTTTTATTCTACGATAAGTTATTCGGAAATTAGTATTTCATGCACAACTAAGGATAACTTATCTCATTCATAGTTATTAAAATTAAAAATTTATCCCCATATTATCTTTCTTTATCAGTTATTACACCAAACGATTCCTTATTCATTTATGAAATTTCTGTTGATAAGGTTATATAACAGTTTATTTATAACTTCAGGATGAAATATAACTGTTTTTTATGTTAAAGTTAAACACTTTGGGACGATATATTTCTTTACGACTCAAAATAAATTATTATAACATATAAAAATGAACGACAAATTCACAGTAACATAGATTATATAGATTACTGGGAGAAACTTAGTGATAATGGCATGAATTGTGGATTTTTAGAGACTACTAAGAAGGATGGGAGAGGCATACTATTCCTTTTCCCTTGCAATATAAATTGAGACTAGTTAGAAAGTCAATCTTGTTTTTAACCCATCATGATGAGGATTTAATGAAAATTTTAATTTTTTTTATTTATATGATGTTACAAAAAAAGCCGGAGAGAAATTAAAATAACAAATAATTGAATACATCTATTTTTAAATTATAATATATAAATTGAGATAAAAAAATATAATTATATGACTTCATATTAATAGATCACGTTATATTTAAGTCTGTTCCCCTATAGACCTCAAGTCAATATGTTTTCTTATTAATAAGATATTAAAAAAAAAAGGTTAAGAGTGAATTGAAGATAACAAATAATTAAATACATTTTTTTTGTCAATTACGATAGATAAATTGAGACATACAGTTATAATTATGTGATATTTATAATAATAGACTATGTCATATTTAAATTCGTTTTTATAGAATCCTCAAATTAATATATTCTCTTATTTATAGGATATTACAAGAAAAAATTAACATAAATTTAAAATAACAAGTAATTAACAACTAAGATATGATCTTCACACTAATAGACCACGTCTCATTAAGTCCGTTCACCTATATGGCTCAAGTCAATATGTTCATCTAGCGTACGGCACAATGACGATAACTTTAAGCAAACCTTCCAACACTATCCTTCTCCCCCACACAACTATTAATTAAACCCCTTAAAAAAAATTAATTAAGCTTTATAATCAAGATAAACTCCATTAATTTCTATTTTTATTAACTCAAATCATATATTTTTTTCAATTTTCAAAGCTCGATCACCATCACCATAATTATAGAGCTCAAATAAATCTTCCCTTAATCTCAACTTTCAATTGAATTTGACCGTTGTGGACTTTCTTCTCTGATAAGGCCGTGTTTGGTGGTGGACCTCTCCGATAAGGCCGTGTTTGGTGGTGGAAAATTACGTTAGGGTTTTTGTGGAGATGGCTCAATCGATGAGTAGAGGAGGGAGGTCTGTAGTTGGGGACTATGTTGTAGGGAAGCAAATCGGTGCCGGCTCTTTCTCGACGGTTTGGCATGCTCGGCACCGAGCTCATGGAACCGAAGTGGCTATAAAAGAGATCGTTACGGCTCGGCTTAACAATAAGCTTCAGGAGAGCTTAAAGTCGGAAATTGTAATTTTGCAGAAGATCAATCATCCTAATATTATTCGCCTGCACGACATGATCGAGGTTCGTATCGTCAAATTCAGTTTCAGATTTTTGTTTTTTTGTGCTAATCATTGAAATTTGCATCTTTTTGCTAAGAGAAATGCTAAACTTTATAGTCAAATTATAGCTTCTGATAAAATTTAGGTACTTGTCTGAGTTGATGGAGCAGGTTGTGTGGATGCATGGAGTTTTAATTATTAGATTTATGCATTTGGTACTTTGAACAGTATAGAATTTATGCTCATTTTGCTCGGGCTTGAGATAATATCTGATTGGTAAAAGTTTTCTATTGAAAGAAGGAACTCAATAAAGGAAATGCATGTTATGTGTTACCTTTATAGTTGTCTTCGTTTTGTTATAATGGAAGTTTATAGCTTTGTTTCTATAAACATGGTAGAAGGATATAGGTGATTTAAAAAATCTCAGTTTAATCTCAAGAAGTAGTGGGTATAGCTTTTTGGGTAGTTCAATGGAAACTAGAACTAAGCAGATTCAACCTTTTATCTATCCCCGTAAAACTCTCGAACAACGTATCTAAGCTCTGCTTGGGCATAGTCCGTTACTTTGCTTAGTCTATAGTCCAAGTCTTGTGTCACTTAGTTTTTCTACTTTTTGGGTGCACGTGATACTGGTTACGAATCTGGTTAAAGTACAAATGGAATGTCTTTCTGCTTGAGTCATATATTTTCTTTCCTTTTTGATTTAAATGCAACAACGTGCATGGAATATAGGAGGTGGGCAAAATATATATTGTTTTGGAGTACTGCAGAGGAGGAGATCTTTCTATGTACATTCAACAAAGCCAAGGGAGAATTCCAGAAGCAACTGCGAAACATTTTATGCAGCAACTTGGTTTGTCTGAACCTTCTAATTCTTTACGTAACTTTCCTTTTTCATATGTAGAGTGAGTGAATTTTTACTCTTAGATGAATTCAAAGATACTAATGTTCATTTCTTTACTGTAGCATCTGGTCTAAAAATCCTTCGCGACAACAATCTAATCCATAGGGATCTAAAGCCTCAGGTTTCACTTCCTTCTACTGTTTTACTGTAAATTTGTATTTAAACTTGCTGATTCCTCATAAGCCTCAGGTGTATCCCGGCCATAGTTCTTGTTGAAATTCATGGGAATCTAATGACTTCCCTCCTAGCTTTTCTACGTGTAAAAATATTTAAAGTTTGTGTGAGCTGCAAAGAGACTGTCCCGTTAGTTGTGCACTACGTAGCACTTTTTGTAGCCATTTGTTGTATTAATTATCAACGGGAGCTTAGTATTTGGCAGCTTTAATGCATAATTGGAATGGTCCACATGACGCCAAGGTAATTGAGGTGTGAAATTGCTTCATTGTCGGGTAGCAATCGCATCTCTTATACAGAGATTTTGAATAATCACCATATCTGCCTAGGACAAGACTCTTCAAAAAGACAAAAAATGGAAAAATGAAAGCGTCAAAGTGGATTAATCTCTTTTAACAGATATGTAGTATACATATCAGCAAATTAGTAGATTCTAGTTGAGGGAGCTAAAGTTGTTTGGTTTCCCAGGAGTGAGTTCTTGCATGTCTGGTAATTCATTTATTCGTAGACAATAAGACTTCTTAATTTTTTTGAGAATTTGACTGGTAGTGTTAGTGGAAATGGCCTATTCATTGACTTGTTCCTTTTGTCTCGATCCAACAGAATCTCCTCTTATCCTCAAACGATGACCGCTCCACCTTGAAGATTGCTGATTTTGGATTTGCAAGGTAAAGTGAATAAGTGATCCATTTGGTAAACGTCTTTTTGCTGATGTACCCCCCTTTTTCCATTTTGATTCATTTTCCATTAGAACACTTCTCTATATTTTCTGTCCTTCTTTAACCCTCTATTTAAGTTTCAAGCTTACTAGCTAAGTGTTTCCTAAGCGGTCCACTCAAAAGTCATTAATAATGCAACCTCTATCTTTTGTTAGGTCTTTGCAACCTAGGGGTCTTGCTGAAACACTTTGTGGTTCGCCATTGTACATGGCTCCAGAAATAATGCAACTTCAGAAGTATGATGCAAAGGTGATATATTCTTTCTATGATTCCAATCCATAGTCTAGTAATATCATTCGGGTTCCCATTAAATTTGGGCTGCAAACGCAGGCAGATCTCTGGAGCGTCGGTGCCATCCTGTTTCAGCTAGTAACTGGCAAAACCCCTTTTACCGGAAACAATCAAATCCAGGTTTAATATCTTCCAAGCATTGTAAACTTCTTTGGGTAGCACTTTTTAGGTTCAATTTGTCCAGTGATATTAAAAGGCTTGACACAAAGTTCTGAACTTTCTCTCTCCATCTTGCTACAGTTGCTCCAGAACATATTGAAGTCGACTGAATTGCTGTTTCCTCCAAGTGCAAAAAATTTAAGTCCTAGCTGCATAGATTTGTGTAAAAAATTGTTGCGCCGTTATCCAGGTACTTCATTTGAGTGGTATGGAGTTCTGGCTTGATTACTTGTATCATAGTTTCCTACACGCTTTGCCATTGAGAACTTTTCACTTAGAGAAGGTCATATGTTATTTAGTATTTACCTTAACAATAATAAATCCTGAATTTTCGTTACCTGTCAATTTCTCATTAAAATTTCAAACTTGTCTTTCGTGTATCCTTAATACACAGTGGAGCGGTTGACATTTGAAGAGTTCTTTAACCACCCATTTCTTGCACAGAAGCAGCCAGATGAGCTGTCTTGGTAAAATAGTTCATGAATTCTAGTTCTCGTTATTACAAATTATTTCATCTTTCGGATTTGATTTATGTTGGACATGGTCAGCAGGGATACGAGATCTCAAAGGGTAATAGGTGGTTTTCCTATATCAGAAGGCTATCCTGCGAGGGGCGCAGGGGAAACTTTTCAAGAAGATGGTTTACCCTTTAGTCTAGATGATGATTCCAGCAGTCCTAATGGTGGTCCTTCGTTTACTGGGAGATTACCACAGAGGTTGTCATATGGTTTTTCTTGTGATGCAAAAGCTGAAAGGAAAGAAGTTACTAGTAGTACCCAACAGAAAACAGATAGTATTGGCTCTAGCCACCGACATTCAGAAGGGAACCTGAAGGAATCTATTAATTTGAAGGACCATAGACAAACAACTACTCGTTCAAAAGGTTCGATTTTGCAACAGTATTCCCAATTTCCTTTTTCCTAAAATTTTGCAGAAATTTATATTTTGCTTGGATCTACTGTCAGTTTGGTTAAGACTAACTTTTTATGGTATTCACTCCATTCAACAGTGGTGGATTCATTCGAGTTGATTGATCAGGACTATGTTATTGTTTCCGGCCCTCCAGTGGATTCATATTCTTCAATAGGTGCTTCTAGGGTTAGTAATATGCCTTTCAGATCAAGCTGTTCCCTGCAAGCGTCTGCGAGAGTAGATCCTAGACCAAGTGACCCGGTGCCTATTAGTGGTCCTCCTCTTAGTAGAATAGGTCATTTAGGAAGTTCGGAAAGTCCCTCATCTGCACCTGGAGCTTCACAAGTATGCACTGATGTCAGAAATTGCTTGGAGCAGTCACCACCTGATGGCATGGCCAGAATAGAGTCCCTGCAGCGTTCTGCCTCTGCTATCATGGAATTAGTAAATGAGAAGGTAACTCAAAGTGATATCATTTTTTTTTTTTTTTTGATGAAGTTGTTTCATTACCGGCATCAAGAAGATTCAAGAAGTACAAAAGTTGATATGCTAGCTCCATTACATGATAAAAGTTTAGACCCAGTAGCCAGCCACAAAATCAAAAATCTAGAGAAGACTTAAAACCTTAGTTGCACGGACTCTTCACTTTTGATGCCGCACCCGTGTCGGATTCTTCAAAAATACACTACTTTTTACGAATCCGACACGCACGCGTTGGCATCTTTGAAGAGTCCGAGCAACATAGCTTAAAACATCGAAGTGATCTCATTTTCTCTACAGCTTCATGTGTGTTTGGTGTGATATGGCATGTAGGGGCGAAGGAAGAATAAGGTCTAGCGTAGTTTCTAGTAGATCCTGCTTTCCATTTCTTTAGCTTTGATCCCAGGCTTCAGTTAGAGCATTACCGTTGTTCTACAACAGCCTTGCTACTGTTTACACCATTGATTTGGTTACCCTCATATAGGTGTTTAATATGTTTGCTCAAGTTTGGATTCATCTGAATTTATCATATTCTTGCAGATCTTTTCATTAGCTTTTCGCTGTTTGTTGTTGTAGTTGTTTAATAGAACACAATTTGATTATTCTAAAGTATTTTGTTCTTTCCTTGATACAAACTATTCTTGTTTTATTTGCCTCGTGTATCTCATGGAATATCTAAATCTTGATGTATATCTTTTATAATATGTTACTTTGACATAGTTTACTCGGTGTGCAACTGAATGAGAAGCTTCTTTTTTTTCTTTGTACAAATATCTGGGGTTCATTGTGTACTTCAGTTGTTTCTGCAATGAGCTGATCTTTACATACTTAAAGTATAACTATAACTTTTTGATTCGTTGTGACTGTCATCTGATTTGACCTTTCATTGTCACTGCACTCACCTGTTAATATCAGGTGATGGTGAGTGCTTGGAGAACTTATGATGTTAATTATTAACTCTATGGTCTTTTACCTTTTGCTGTTAAGATAATTTTTTCTTAATATATACTTCCAAGTTTCGGTGCTCAAGAGATGTTATATTCAAAATCTCTTATTAATCTTTGGCTTAGCTGACTGTTCTGTTATCTCTGCTGTTATTGGTTCCTTTATAATATGTTTCTGCTAATACTTCTTGCTTTCTCTTGAAGGTTGAAGCAGGCAGGCATCTGGAAGCATTTTCAATTCAGCTAGTCATTCTTGCTATATGGAAGCAAGCTCTGGATATTTGTCATACACAAGCGGCATCGGCAATTGAAGGAAGTCCAAGCCAAGAGACGATCAGATTAAAGGAAATGATGAAGAAAGGTCAAGTTAGTCTTAGCATAAAAGAGCATCTTGATGCTAGTAACAGTTTGGGGCCGGAGAATGTGTGTTCTCATATTGAAAAAACATTTCTTGGTGAAGTTGGTAACGCAGAGGAACTTGCCAAACATATAGAGCCTGGTATATTCTCTGACTAACTACCGTCAATATGTCCTGTATCCCTCCTCTTTTTCTTCAATCTCTATGTGCTTTATGTGTGATGCTGCAACTGTGCTTGTGACATTTGTCTCCTGTTTCCTCTATTTATTCTACTGCAATAATTTATGAGTTCCTATACTCCTGGCGAACTTTTACTTCTGCAGCTACTATTTAGACGAAATTATGCAAGTACTCTTGATGGTTTATTTAGATAGATAAGAACAAGTTTTATCAAATTATACAACAACAACAACATAGTTTTCCCAAACTATGCAAGATAAATTATGCAAATTACTGTAAAATAACTTAGCCATCTGTTGAGCTTGTAGTTGATACTTGGTGTTTTCATATTTATGTGCAACAAATATTATTCTTCACTATTGTTTTACAACTGGGGTTGACAGCAATCAAAGCATCCTAGATACTCTGGCATTGGAATATGTTGATGCATAGGACTGCCTTTTATGGTCTTAGACAAAAAAAAACTAAACAGCTTGGTTGTGCTGTTGTCTTTCTCAGGAAATACAGAGGTTCCAGATGCAATGGAGATGATATTTCAATCTGCCCTGGCTTTGGGTAGAAAGGGAGCTGTAAGTGTTCTTATCTTGGTCTATCCTGGTGTTTTTGTTGAATTGAATTCGAACATAAACAAAGTGACTTTCATTATAAAACTTTAGAACAGAGGGAATCAGATTATTTTTTTTCGTGTGCGTGATATCCTTGTCCTCTACTACTACTGGTTCAGATGCTTCTTCTTTTTCCTTTCGAAGACAAGAGTCTCTATTATTTTGTTTAATGAGACCCAATATAGCAGTAAGCATTTACCAGAAGTTATGATACTGTGGCAGGTTGATGAGTACATGAGTCGGACTGAAAATGCAGTCATGTTTTATTCAAAAGCTGTGCGGTTGTTAGCATTCCTTCAAGTGGAAGCACCATCTCTGATTTTAAACCCTCCATTTTCTCTAACAAACTCGGATCGTTATAGGCTTCAAAATTACATTGATGTCCTTAATAACAGGCAAAACATTTCAAAGTCTCAAATGATGGCTCTGCTCAAGTGTGAAGATCAACACTGCTCTCCATAAGGAGGAGAGAGAGCTGTTAACACAAAGTGACGATAGCATGTCAGTGTCTTACTCTGTAAAATTCTTTTGTCTGTACAGTTATTCTTTTAGCAATATTTAAAGTGATGAAAAGGAAAAAAAAAAAAGGAAAAATGGCAAGTCATTTTTTTTTAACGCTTGTAACATTGTGTTTCTCTTTCTTTAATTAAATTTTAATTCACCTGGACCATCTCCATATCTGGAGACAAAGCCTCTTTCAGCACATTGAGCTCTTTGTTTATATCTTTACAATAGTGCTTTGATTTCACTTCTTTTGAGTCGAGGGTTTGTCAGAAACAACCATATATACGAAATTACAGTTCTTGTATTATAAATAAAATTTGCAGTCCACAAATTAAACGATCTTAAGATCCATAATTTGCCTGGGGGCTGCTAATAAATACCCCTGCCCTAGATGTAGGTCCTAATTTATTATATATTATGTTCCATTATTTGCTCCGTATAGAGAGCATGAGCTGAATTATGAGCGCAAAGGATTCATCCAAACCTTATTTGTCGGAAGATTTTATATATATCTAAGGGTAAGTTCAACAAAGTGTTGTACGACTAGTAGTGTCGTGTGAGACGAGTGTTGAGGAGGAGGTGCGCGAATCCATTAGTTAGGAAGAGTGGAAGGTTGGAGGTCGAGGATTACTGTAGAAAGTTAGTAAGTGATTAAGTGTGGTCGCTCGTTAGGTGGGATAGGCAAGGGCTTGCATCCTCTTCTCCTAGTAGTAGTATCTAGAAATTATGTGATCCTTCTATCAATAACTTCTCTTTTAAGTGGAAGATCTATCGGAAACAATCCCTCTCTATTCATAAAAGTAGTATAAGATATGTGTTTCAGACCACACTCAAGATTACACCGAGTTGTTATTGTTATTATATATATTTAATCCCTTCAAATTCTTTATGTATTTATTTCTTTATATTATATGCCGGTCCAAGGACCACTAAGAATGCGTGTGTGCAAGGTCATTTCCTTTTTGATTCTCTTTGTTGTCTTGAAAATGATGCGCACGAGTCTTTGCCTAGTTAATTAATATAGTAGTAGTTAAGACTCATATAAAAAGAAACATGACTTAATTACTATTCAACTGTGATATTAAGAATCCAATTTTGGTCTTTGAGTCAATGGATTGTACCTTAGAAGATTAGGTACACGACAATAACTTTAAAAGGAAATAAATATTCCCTCCGTCCATCTTTACTTGTTCATTACATATTTAATTTGACACACCTTTAGAAAACAATAAATTATAGGGTATTTTACTACGCTATCCCTATCACTTACAATTCATATAAATGTTGAAAAATGAATACTCGCGAATGCATATTTTTAGTATACTGGACAAGTAAAGATGAAGTAAACTGGCCTTGTGGAAAGTGGAAAAATATTCCAGTGGGTGCCCTTTTTCTAAGGTAAACACCCTTTTTTTTAGGGCAAAGATTTAAGACTGGAAAACAAAGCCAATATAGACCAACAGTGAGTGACTTTTGACAAGTTCTCTATGGGAAGGCAAATGCAACTCTCTCTCTCAATTATTCCAATTCTAATATATGAGTCCGTAGCTAAAGGGTACAAAATATTAACAAAAATTCCAAAATGGTATATAAAATTTTATATTAACCAAAACGGCAAAATCGCTGCATCAGCAGCGATTTACTCCACCGGAAAAAGCAAAATCGCTGCCTGTGCAGCGATTTAAAAAAAAAAAAAAAAATTCGTAAATCGCTGCCAAAGGCAGCGATTTACCCAAAAAAAAATTTTTTATTTAAATTTTGTTTAAATTATTATTATTTTTAAATTTTATTTTTTATTTTTTGCTTCTTTTTTTATTAAACAAAAAGTTTAAATAAAAAAATATATTCTTTTTTAAAATCAAATCTTTGCCAAGGCAGCGATTTTTAATTAAATTTTTTATTTATTTTTTAAAATCAAATCGGAAAAAAAAATTGATTTTAAATCGTTGCCTTGGCAGCAATTTGATTTTTCTAAAAATAAATTAATTAATTAAAGACAGCTATTTTATTTTTAAAAAAAATTGTTGTTTTAAACTTTTTAAAAAAAACATTAAACAAGTCGCTGCCTCAGCAGCGACTTGTTTAAATTTGTTTTTTTTTTTTTGCTTCTTTTTTTTTAAAAAAAAGTTTAAAACAATTTTTTTTCTTTTTTAAATAAAATAGCTGCCTTTAATTAAATAAATTTTTTATAAAAAAATTAAATTGCTGCCAAGGCAACGATTTAAAATCAATTTTTTTTTCCGATTTGATTTTAAAAAATAAATAAAAAATTTAATTAAAAATCGCTGCCTTGGCAAAGATTTGATTTTAAAAAATAATTATTTTTTTATTTAAACTTTTTGTTTAAAAAAAAAAGAAGCAAAAAATAAAAAATAAAATTTAAAAATAATAATAATTTAAACAAATTTAAATAAAAATTTTAATTTTTTTTTTTTTTAAAATCGCTGCCTAGGCAGCGATTTACGAATTTTTTTTTTTTTTTTTTTAAATCGCTGCCTTGGCAGCGATTTACCAAAAAAAAATTTTTTTTTTTTAAAATCCCTTCTTAGGCACCGATTTTGTAAAAAAAAAAGAAAATTTAATTTTTTTTTATATAAATCGCTGCCTAGGCAGCGATTTTAAAAAAAAAAAGACATTTTGCAAAATCGCTGCACAGGCAGCGATTTTGCTTTTTCCGGTGGAGTAAATCGCTGCTGATGCAGCGATTTTACCGTTTTGATTAATATAAAATTTTATATACCGTTTTGGAATTTTTGTTAATATTTTAGGGCAAAGATTTAAGACTGGAAAACAAAGCCAATATAGACCAACAGTGAGTGACTTTTGACAAGTTCTCTATGGGAAGGCAAATGCAACTCTCTCTCTCAATTATTCCAATTCTAATATATTCCCCACTTGTATCATGAGTTTATATGAGAAGACTTTGAATATATTCTTTTATACTATACAATTAAAATATAAGCCTGGTTGAGTCACCATTTTTCTTGCTTTCACAATTTCTTTTTATAGGTGATGGCTTTTATTTTTTTTTCGTGGTTTCCGGATATCGCTTTGCGAATTCGACTAGTTGTATTCATCGGATCCCGTTATTTTTTATGGTAACGATCAAATATAATGGCTAATTAATGGTGATGACTAGCTGTGGTAATTGACGACTGTGGTGGTTATGAATGAGGACGGTGATAGTAAATAATGAGCGATAATAGTTGATTATAGTGGGGACTAGAGATAGAGAATTTTTTTTAAAAAAAAGATGGGGGTAATGGTGAGTTTTATCTTAAGGAATTCTTGAATATAAGATTGATTAGGGTTGATTCGTTCGGAAAGTCATAGAAGAGACAAACTAAGTAAAATAATTTCGATGCTATCTTATGAATTTAGCACAATATATTTTTTATATCTTTCCCGTTTACAAGATAGAATTTTAGAGTGTATCATGTTCGCCACCACACTAATTGCTGAGAACTTCAAGAGCAATATATTTGGTGGCAAGCATTGCCTAATATTTATTTATTTTTAGATATTTCATACTACATCAAAAAAATCATTCTTTAAATCGAGTATCATTCCTTAGAAATTTCGTAAATGGTCACTTAATTACAATTTTCTCATCAATATAACAGAAAAGTCTCAAGAGCTAAAAATATAACCTTTCAATGTACTGACATATTTAATTTTTTGTCTGATTTAAATTCCTATATAAACACTTTCTACATTTTTACTTATTTTTTAATCTAATAAAGACAATTCAACTGTGGTATTAATATTCCAATTTTGGTCTCTGAGTCAATTAGTTATCTCTTAGGAATTTTTAGTTCGTGAAAATTACTGGGAAATAAATAAACTGGAAATATCCTGAAAATTTTAATTAAATCAGAAAAAAATAAAATTAATAAAAGACCAATAATTACTTTTGACAAAATTAATTTACAAGTTCTCCATGAGAAGGCAAATGTAACTACCCCAAATTAAATTCAATTATATTAAACCAAATTTATAATTTAAACTTTAGAAAAAAATAATTTAAAGATCGTCCTTTACGTTTTGTTTCGTTTTATGGACCTTTTACTCATATTTGCAATATATGGATTGATTGTCCTCTCTAAAATCATATATTTTTTTAATTAATTATTATTTTATTAATATTATCTTCAAAAAGTTATTTATCTTTTAGAGAAATTAAAATAGAACACTATGTATTGTTCACCATTTTTTGAGGTTGTTGTACGTACTAGGGAGGGAGATGAAACATTGAAAATATGAATTGAATTCATATCAATTTGTATGTATTATAATTTTGATATTTTTCATTACATAAATTTATATTCTATCAAAACTATATGAACTTATACTGATATATTGAATACGTAATGCGTATTTGGGAGAAGACTTTTAATTATTTAAAAGAATTAATTCCAAATCATTCAAAAATGGGTTAGATGAAATCACTTCTTTCTTTTTTCTTTTCTATTTTTTAAATTTTATAAAGATGATGTTTCATATACTTATCTCTCCCCGATATAGATTAAATGAGAAAAAAATAAATTGTTCTTTTTTTGTTATCTTTGAAATTTAGATTATGATCTTTAAAACTTACGTACACACTTAATCCATCATTAAACCAACCGTTGATTCTTGCTTTAAATTTATTTTAATTCTTCCATAGAATAAACAACCCTATAATAATGATTGTCAGCCGCCTTAATGTCAAACAAACACGTCCATTTATGTATTTCCTTGTTATTTGTTTTTATTTAGGAGGGCGGCTCAAGCGTATTTGTGGCTTAAAATAAAAATTAAATAGAATTTTAAATTTAAATTATTAATAACTTTTATATAATTAATTTCTTCTAGTTTTCATCTGATGATATAATTATTTTTATTTTAAATTATTTTTCATGAGATATATGACTCCAAATATGTCAAATTTTCTAATAATCCCTTCATTTTTAATGAAAATTTTACTTTTTCTACAAATAGTATTCAATATTTGTTAAAAATAATACTCCTTCTGTCTCTATTTAGTTGTCCACTTTAGAAGTGACACACATATTAAGACATCAATGATTATCATAAGTTAGTTACAATTTTACCCTTTAACTTAAAAGATTATGCAACTCCCCAAGTATAATAAATGTATTTTCTGGTTTCAAAAAGCATGAATTACAACTTAGTAGTACTAAAAATTTCTAGAATTAAATAAGGACATATTAGGAACAAAATTATTGTCCTTTCTTGATTTGTTAAAATGGACAAGTAAATAGAGACATATATAAAAGAAAATATAGACAAGTAAATAGTGACAGAGGGAGTAATTTGTAATCTATTATTATAAAAAATGAGGCCTCTTAAATTTGGAGGCTAAAACACATTAGTTCCCCTGTTTATTTTATTTAATATTAATTTGACAAATTCAGAAAAAATATATTAGAAAATACTTATAGTTAAAAAAAAAACATGTCCTCAAATCATTATCATTCTTAAATTCCCACTTGCTTATAAATTATTATAGTACTCAAAACTTTATTATCTTTGTTCTTTCAATTTGAACCAACTACGATGTTTCTTTTTTTTTTTTTTTTTTTTTTAAATTCTTGAACTAATTTGAGATGTTTGACTAATGCCTCTAAATCTTGGATCTTTTTTTTTAATGAATTATACATTATAAAGCAACCCCATCACTTCTTTCCCATCATCTACTTTTTAACATTTATGATTTTATCCAAATTCTTGAAAACATGAAAAGTTCCTATCTTTTTCCCTTTTTAGTTTTTTCATTTCTTGTTTTGTCTTTCCCTTTGATAACAGAATCAAGAATTTTGCTTAAAGGTGATTCTTTTTCAGTTAAAGATGATTCACATTTCATTACTTCTCCACAAAATACATTCACTTGTGGTTTTTACCCTATAGAAAGTAGTACTAATGCTTATTATTTTGGATTTGGTATACAAATTCAAGAGATAAAACTGTTGTTTGGAATGCTAAACAAGATAGGCCTGTTAATCTCAAAGGGTCAAAGTTAACATTAAGAAAGAATGGAGCTTTAGTTTTAACAGATGTTGATGATACAATTGTTTGGCAAACAAACACAACATCATTTGATGTTGAAAAAGCTGAGGTTCTTGAAACAGGAAACTTAGTATTGAAGAACCCTAAAGGTGATGTTTTGTGGCAGAGTTTTGATTTACCTACTGATACTTTATTGCCTTATCAAATATTTACCAAGAATCATAGATTAGTTCCTCCTTTGAGGAAAGGGAGTTTATCACCTGGATACTTTAGTTTGTACTTTGATAGTGATAATGTTTTGAGAATGATTTATGATGGTCCTTTAGTTTCGAGTATATACTGGCCTAATCGCGATAGGGATGTGTATGGGAATGGTAGAACTAGCCAAAATAGTAGTAGATTTGCTTATTTTGATGGAATGGGTAGATTTTTCTCAAGTGATATGTTGCAATTCAATGTTTCTGATATGGGGTTAGGGGTATTGAGAAGATTGAGTATAGATATTGATGGGAATTTGAGAATGTATAGTTTGGATAACTCGACAGGGTTATGGAAGATGTCGTGGCAAGCTATTGCACAACCTTGTATTGTGCATGGAATATGTGGAAGATTTTCGATATGTACTTATGTATCGAAGCCTAAATGTACATGTCCTCCTGGATATGAGATTGTTAATAAAAGTGATTGGAGTAGAGGTTGTACGCCAATGTTTAGATCAAGAAATTTGGAGTCTAGACATGTCAAGTTTGTGGAAGTTCCTAATGTTGATTACTGGGGTTTTGATCTCAATGCCACTACTCCTTTGTCATTTGAGTCTTGTAGGGAATTGTGCTTGGGTGATCTACGTTGTCGTGCATTTGTCTATAGGCGTACTGGGGAGGGATCATGCTATACTAAAGGTATCCTTTTTAATGGATACAGGTCTCCTGGTTTCCCTGGAAGTGTGTTCTTGAAACTCCCTATGAATCTAAGTGCATCAGAATCAGGTCATTTGATGCTTGAAGGTACTGATACAAAATGTGGATTGAGTCCCGAAAACGTTCTTTTGGTTCTCCTTCTATGTATGTATTGGATTTTAAGAAGGTGAAGTGGATTTATCTTTACCTGTTTTGTTTCACCCTTGGTGGAATAGAGATTCTGTTCTTCGTGTTAGGCTGGTGGGCGTTGTTTAGTAAACATGGGATTCCTGCTTCCATTGAGGACGGGTATAAAATGGTGTCATCGACTCAGTTCAGGAGGTTTACGTATACTGAACTAAAGAAAGCAACGAAAAACTTCAAGGTTGAGCTAGGAAGAGGAGGTTCAGGAGCTGTTTATAAAGGAGTTTTAGCAGACGGAAGAGCAATAGCAGTGAAGAAACTTGCAAATGAGTTTCAAGAAGAATTTTGGGCAGAGATGACTACCATAGGAAGAATCAACCATATGCATTTGGTGAGGATGTGGGGATTTTGTTCTGAAGGTAGACGTCAGCTTTTGGTCTATGAATACGTCGAGAACTCATCACTAGACAAGCATCTTTCCAGGGCTGATATTCTTGGATGGAAACAAAGGTTTGCAGTGGCATTAGGGACAGCCAAAGGTCTGGCATATCTTCATCATGAATGTCTTGAATGGGTGATTCATTGTGATGTGAAGCCTGAAAATATACTTCTCGATAGTGAATTCGAGCCAAAGATTGCAGATTTTGGACTAGCAAAGCTGTCCCAAAGAGGCGGCCCTGGTTCAGATTTCACAAAGATTCGCGGTACTAAAGGCTACATGGCTCCTGAATGGGCTTTGAACCAACCTATAACAGCAAAAGTTGATGTTTATGCCTTTGGGATTGTAATACTAGAAATGATCAAAGGAAGTAGGCTGTCAAGTTGGGTGGTGGATGATAATGAATGTGATCACGAACAAGATTCACAGCTCGAAAAATTTGTCAGGATGGTGAAGAGGAAGATTCAAAGTGGAGAAGATTCTTGGGTGGAGAAACTTGTCGATCCACGACTAGAAGGCAAATTTAGCAAGAACCAGGCAGTGACACTCATTGAGATAGGCCTTTCTTGTGTAGAACAAGACAGAAACAAAAGGCCTACAATGGCCTCAGTAGTCCAAACATTGCTGGATTCTGAAGATGAAACAACACAAATAACATAGGAATTTCCCTTTGTAAATGTAAAGAGTGATTGGAATTTGTGAATGGAATTGAATAAACATTTTGTTTTTTCATCTTAGACTATCAAACTCTTATAGTTCTCTTAATATCCGCGCGTTAACTTCTGCAATCTTGATCATACTAGGCTACTAGCTAATTCTGTGATGAAAATCTTTCATCTTTAACTAAATTTTTTAACAAAAGGACTCAAATTACACATAGACATTCTTCATTTAGAGTTTTCAGACAATAGCACAACATCTTGCGAAATCTTAAGTGAACAACAAGAAGTAGGATTTTGAGGAGGTAAACATGTACTCAACCTTACCCCTGTCTTTGGGATAGAGAGGTTGTTTCCGACTGACCCTTGGCAACCCTCCTCCTTTATTCGAATTTGGGATCAGTAATGTGAAATCTCAATTAAAGATTCTTCATCAATGTTCCATGTTTCCTTCTTATGCAACATTGGAGTATTATAAATTAAAGGCCTAAAGTAAATTACTGTCCTTATTTATGACTAGTGGAGTAATATCATTTAGTATACTATTTCATAATCAATGTAAAGTGTCTCGGACCAATAGTAAAGTTGTGTCTATATGACTTATAGGTCATGTCTCGAGATGAGTTTTCAAACTTTTTTATGTATTGTTGCAGATGCAACAGAAACATATGATGATTTCCTTTCTGTGTATATCGTCATTCCTTTTTGCGACGCTTTTAATATAATTCTTATGAAATCTAATCTAAATATCATTATAAGTTCAATTTTCTAATTAGATATTGCTAATATATGAGAATTAGCTAAGTAATAGAATAAGGTTATTTTATTTTTAATATGTTGTATTGCCTACGAAGTTGTCTTAAGTTCACACCATATTAACTATAGTGTACATAATACATATATTAATTTGGTATGACTAAGTATTACATCTCAAAATCAAATCACTAAACAAAACAAAAAAACATTTTTTCTATGTTCAATACAGAGAATTTTTTTTTTCCACCTTATAGTCACTCAAACAAAAATCGCACTTCTTGTTTATCCCTCCGTTCGGAATTATTTGTCATGTTGCGCTTATCGAAAGTCAATTTGACTAATTTCTAAAGGTAAATTAGATTACATTAATTCGATATTTTAAACAAAAAAATTAGATATTCTAAAACTATATGAAAAGTACTATAAATTACAATTTTTTACATATTAATATGATGAAAAAATACATCTTAAAATGTTAGTCAAAGTTTTTATAGTTTGACTCTAAAAATAGAGAGCATGACAAATAATACCGGACGGAGAGAGTATATTTTAGGGCAACTTTCACATATAATAAATAAAAAATTCATATTTGTATGCTATAGCAAAGTTTGCATAATTGCGCTCCATAACAAACATAGAAAATATATAATTCGTTATACATATACAGTTGAAGCAAATTGTATAAAACGACGTGTATAAAACGAGAAAGAGAAAGACACTTGGGCAGAGAACTGTATAAAAACGAAGTGTATAAAATGAATTGTATAATTATAAGTGTATAGAACGATTATATACAATTTGAATTTGTATAAAATGAGAAAGAAATAAAGACAAAAGAGACTTGGCAGGGAATATACAATTGAATCGAATTGTATAAAACGAGAAAGAGAGAAATTAGATACAATTTGAAATTTGTACAAAACAAGAAAGAGAGAAAGACAAAAGAAACTGGACAGGGGAGTATTTTTATTGTATAATTATAAGTGTATAGGACAAAAATATATGTATTTGCATGTGTATTTACAATTTTCTCATGCTTTATACAAACAGAAACGCAATTTATACATTTCGTTTCTGTTTGTATAAGTGAGAAAGGCGAGGGTGGCGAGCGAGATTTGGGAGAGTGGCGAGCGAGATCTGGAAGAGGGGAAAGAGGGGAGAGAGGGGAACAAAAATATATGTATTTATACAATTTCCTCTACTTTATACAAATAGAAACAATTTTTATACATTTGTGTTTGTATAAAAAGTGAGGAAGCGAGCGAGAGATTGGAGGATAGTGACAAGCGAGATATTTGGGAGAGAGAGGACTGACAAATTTTGGCAAACGTTTGCTATGGAGCACAATTAAATCAAACCATAGTTACTCTATTTATTTTAGGTTATTAGTTTGCTATTATATATAATTATCCCTATATTTTATACTCTCTCCGTCCATAATTGTTTGACAGATATACTAAAAATAGATGTTTAAGATTAATTTTGTCAATTTAAATAATCAAGAAATAATTAGTAACTTTTTTCCAAATTTGTCCTTAATGATAGTGTAGTTCAATTGAAAAATTAGGTAGACTTTTGATATTTTTGATAAAGTTATATTAATCAAATTATATATTATATTAAATTTTTCTTGAGAGGTGTGCATGATCTTTAACATGACTAATAATTATGAAGGGAGGCATAAATACATGAGCAATTTAAGGGACACTCTTTTTGTCAATCATTCAATGCAAAAATCTAATTTTTATATGTTTCTCTGATTCTCTCATGCACCCCCCCTCCCCTCCACCTACCCCTCGCACCCTGCACACTCTTGTGAAATTCCTACTAGGTAAACTGTGTCGAAATAAGTAGAGCTTAACCTAGCTTAATCACACAATCATCATAAATCTTGACTCATTTTGCTTTTGTTGCTGCATTCTTTCATTTCTAGGCTTTAATTGGGAAATCCCAGAATATTTGTCGACTTTTCTTGAGTTAATTTGAGCAAAAAAAATTTGTGGGGTTGGTAGAAAATGGCTGGTTGTTCATCAGGTATCAGGTTATCTCAGTTTACATCTCTGAAAAATGAAATCTTTATCATGGGGTCCATAAAAGACTCTAACTTTACGTTTGTTAAGAGTCAAGATTTTGTGGGTATGAGGAAAATCGGTTATTTGGTTTGTCAGAAGAATTACAAGTCAAGATTTTTGGTTAAGAGTTCATTGAATCCAGAGGGTAAATCAATATCTGATGTTAGTGTAGAGACAGTACTCAAAGAGAATGATACTTATTCTGTTGGGAAAGATGTAAGTACTCTTGATGCTGATAATGGTGGTGGTGGGGAGGGAGATTTAGATATTGGGAATGGTGGAAATGGGAAATACCCTGGTGGTGGCGGCGGCGGCGGAGGTGGTGGTGGAGGGGACAATGGAGAAGGTGATGAGGAAGAAGATGAATTTGGGCCATTACTGAAGTTTGAGGATGTGATGAGAGAAGCAGAGGCTCGTGGGGCTACACTTCCTGCTGATATGATAGAGGCTGCAAAGAGTGTTGGGATCAGAAAGCTACTTTTGCTTAGATATTTGGACTTGCAGGTAAAAATTGATTAGGTGAAAATGATTAACTTGCTTACAAAATGGTTTATTGGAAATGTACATTTTGATTGTATATTTGATTGGCAAGTCGTCTTTTCGTGAATGTAGGGGTCAGCTTGGCTCGGCGCTGCAATGAGGTCGTCTGCTATGCTGAGGAACAGAATGTTGGCTGATCCATCATTTCTTTTCAAAGTTGGAACTGAGGTTTGTGTAAAAGCTTGATTTTGATATTGCTATTCTGTAAATAAATCATTGAGCTGTAGTACAGTAGAAATAGTTGCTCCTCGAGCTATGTTAGTGTGCATCGTGTTGTGTCTGTGATTCTGTTTACATATCTTACAACTTGGAGCAATTAGTTATTCTAGTTGTATAACCATGTTAAACTTGCATTACACGTGGTGAATTTCTATGGACCTTGAAATCACGTGGCACCTTACCTACTGTTCATTGTTTTTTTGTTTCGTCGTGATTTTATACTTGATATGCCTTTTAACTTTGAATTCACGGGTTCCGTTGGTTCTGTGATGTAGATAGTCATTGATACTACTTGTGCAACAGTAGCAGAAGTTCAAAAGAGGGGCAAAGATTTTTGGGCGGAATTCGAATTGTATGCTGCAGATATGTTGGTTGGTGTTGCTGTCAATGTAGCTCTAGTTGGGTTGCTAGCACCATATGCTCGAATTGGGCAACCGTCTGTATCTCAAGGTTTTGTTGGTCGTTTTCAGAGAGCTTATGGAGCACTTCCAAGCAGGTTTTGACTTCTGCAATCCATGTGATATTATTGCATCTAATTTGAGCACTATTTAGAAGATTTTCACTTTAATTACTCATCTGCTGCAGCGTTTTTGAAGCTGAAAGGCCAGGGTGTAGATTTTCATTGAATCAGAGAATTGCTGCTTATTTTTACAAGGTAAAACTTGCATAATTGAAGTATATGCTATAAATGGATGGCAGTATGTCTATTTACATATTTCATTCTCTCCTGTTCGTAATAGTTCTTTTCATAAATGCATTCAATTGTGTAACGTACAATTCTTCATATTTCTTTAGGGCATTCTATATGGATTCGTTGGGTTTGGATGTGGTATCATTGGCCAAGGAATCGCAAATATGATAATGACTGCCAAGCGGTTTGTTTCTCTCTGATATCACTAATACTACTATGATGGCTATCATTTGTTGTTGCTGTGTTGTTGACTGTTGTATTTCCTGGTTTAGTTTACATAGATGCTGCTTGAAGATATTATAAATTTCTGTCTTACTCCTTCCTGGATTTGAACTCGGGATTCATCGGGAACCAATGATCATACTTTTGGAGATTCATAAACTAGAATTCTTCATTTCGAAGCTCGAACCCCTAAATGTTTGCCTTGTTTTAAATTAGTGTTCTACTTCTCCTGTTAGATATGTATATTTGAGTGTCAAGATACCGGGAGGACCCACGTGTAGCCCTATGGGAGTTCGAGCAATCATTGTCTTTGATGCGGAACTTTAATTTTATTTGAACAACTAATACGACAATAAATATTATAAAGTCTGAAACTAACCCGATTTCTAATACAAATATATATATATATATATATATATATATTGTGATCGCTGAATACAAATTACAAGTATAATACACACAACAAAATAATAACATACTAATTACGGATAGATTAACATCGAAGAATGTAACTAGAAGGGGATGAGATACTAGAAGAGAGAAAAGGGATGAGAGATAATTGAAAAGTCAAAGCTTCGACATAATTTTCATAACTGTTCTTCTAACTCCTAGTTTTTTAAGAAATGGTTATTGGGCCTGGATACCAAATAAAAGTCTCTAATAGCCCATAGGCCCTTGCAGTCTGGTGGGTGCTTTGGTTTGGAAATGCAACAGGGAGCTCCATACCTCTAGCGGTCGGGGGATTGAATCCTTCTCTAGACCATTTTGATACTAATCCCCTCAATGTTTTAATTTCTCTCCTTCAACTTTATTTGCTTCATTTTAACTTTTCTGCTTTCCATTTTATTCTTTCTCAAATTTCGTGACCCATTCTTCTCTAAAACTGAATAGGTCTTTTCCTTTTCTACTTTTATTTTAGTGCTTTTTTTCTTTAAATTCTTTCCCTCCAAACCTCATCTAACCAAAACAAACAATTCATCTTCTCCGATTATAGAAAATCATGTACAGTTTAAACCTTTTTGTAATTAAATAAAAACTCTATCTAAAGCTGATAGCTTTACGCTGACGTCATTTTCAATCATGCACCCATTTACTTGGTGTAGACGCCCGATGCGTGTAATTTTATACTTATTTATTGTGTATTCACTATTCAGTGTATGAAAATCGTGAAGGATAATTGTGAATAATTTCTCCTTTTTAATTATCAAACTAATTATAGTATATTGTTAAATGTTTTTGTTAGAATATGAATAGGTTTATACAATCCTATTAGAATAGGAATAGTTTATACAATACTATTAAAATAGGAATAGGTTTATATAATCCTATTAGAATAGGAATAGGTTTATATAATCCTATTAGAATAGGAATAGGACTACTAAATAGTATCGTATTTGGTAAAGGATTGTATTCTATGGTCTATAAATAGGGTCTCATGTAATAATGTAGATACAACAACAATTCAATAATATTATTTTGCTATATTTCTCACATGGTATCAGAGCCTCTACGATCTTGGTAAACAATCAAAGAGCTTTCGCTGTCGGCGGGCGGCTATTACTCATATATGTCGCCCGTCCGGCCAATGATTATGTTAGCAAAAGTTGGATCACCGTGTATCTTTCTAGTGACTATTTTCCTATATTTAATTTTGTAGCACGTCCCATCATTCCGGTGACTACTTTTTCATATTTAATTTTGTAGCACCATCCCATCTTTTCGGTGACTACCTTTTTTTTTTTTTTTGCATATCTGATTTGCGTAGCACCGTGCATCTCCCGGACTACTTTTCATATTGAATTTGTGTAGTACTGTGGATTTTTCTTTTCCGAACTATTTTCTCATATTTGAGTTGCATAACATCATGTGTCTTTTCAGTAACTTAGATTTGATTTGCATAGTTCCATTTGTCTTTTCCGGTGACTCCTCAAATCTAATTTGCGTAGGGTTGTGCCATCATTCCAATCCTACCTATATAATTTCTCTTTTTCATTAGGGTCGTGCCATCATTCCGACCCTACCCATATTATTTCTCTTTTTTTGTCAATGGGGTCGTTCCAACTATCCTATATAATTTCTATTTTCTAGTTGGGGCGTGACATCATTCCGACCCTACCTATATAATTTTATTTCTTAGATTTTGACCATTTTTAGCCATCAAATCTAATACTACGGCATATGAGCATGTTCCAATAATTATTTTGGTGACTTTCTTATTTAATATTAACTCATCTATTGATGCCAACATGATCCATATACTTTATATTAGATTTGAGCACTTCGTTGCTCAGGGGGAGTTTAGTAGCCTTGTATGTCGATTGTGTTGTGTTATTGATTATGCAGATCACTCTATGGTCTAGAACAATTTTTTCTCAAGCTTGGGTTGGGAAGTTTAACACCAATATTATGAATCAAATTCAGTATTTCATACGAAGATTAAGCACATTGAGATTTACTGGCATTATGCATCAAATCCATCAAATCCAGTATTTAATGAGAAGACAAGTACATTAAGATTGACCATCAATTTTGTGAAGTCTGCAAATATCTCACCAAGCCCCTCATCGGTCCCCGTGTTAATTACATTTGTAACAAGCTAGGTGCATGAATTGTACGCACTAGCTTGAGGTAGCTTGAGGGGGAGTGTTAGAATATGAATAGGTTTATACAATCCTATTAGAATAGGAATAGTTTATACAATACTATTAAAATAGGAATAGGTTTATATAATCCTATTAGAATAGGAATAGGTTTATATAATCCTATTAGAATAGGAATAGGACTACTAAATAGTATCCTATTTGGTAAAGGATTGTATTCTATGGTCTATAAATAGGGTCTCATGTAATAATGTAGATACAACAACAATTCAATAATATTATTTTGCTATATTTCTCACAGTTTTCACATTTAGTTTTTAATTATTTGTGTTCTTAACTTTGTGCTGTGGCAACTGTAGCTAAAGAGAGTGGAGCACCCATTACTTCAAAATTCAAGATCCGCCATTATCAGGATATCCGATTTTTTTCCCTTCACATAAAGAAGATAATGCATAGTTCATTGTTTTCCTACAAACTAGTTCTAATGCCTGATATATAAGGACTAAGGAGCTAACTTTAGGAACCAAACCATTGCATTTTTTTCACCCGTTCTTTCCTAATCCGGATTGAACGGCTATCCTGCCATCCTCTGGTTTTGTTTTCTAAATGAGAGCTGTGGATGTGTAAGAGACAATGGTTATACAATTCGGTGGAGGACAAGGTCAATGAGAAAGGCTTGGCGGTGTTTAGAGGGGAGGGCACAGGAGCAAGGGGATGGTGCGTAGTTCAATAGGGATCTGTCACAGTGAAGCTTTCCTCAGACAAGATAGGCAAGTAGCTGTTAGTCTGTAGACCCGTTGAAGCAAGCCCATGGTGCTTCACTGCTTTGATAAGGAAGAAGGAATCTTATCAACTGTAATTCTGGTTGGGCATGGAAAACTTGCTGGAGTTCAGACTGAAGGATCTGAGAACAATTCTTTTGCCTCATAGACAAGTACATATGTAATGTTAGTCTCGATGGTCATGAGCCCACACAAGACCGAACAAACACGTTGAAGATATGCATAATAGGTCAAGCTGTTGTCTCAACAGGGATATAAAGGGAAACAAACTAATGGCTATGGGTTCATGTAAGAGACGAATGCTTATATCTGTCTCCATGTTCTGCCCTAGCAAATTTTAGTAAGTTCAGGATGTTGCTGGGAACAACATTAGTGAAACTAGCCCAGTAAGAACATTTGTGAAGGAAAGAGATAAAGGTTGATGGCAAGGAGGAAGTAAGAAGATTGTGGGGGTACCAACACCATGTGACTTGTCAAAATTCACAATAAGGCTGGGTGTGAGAACAAACCTTTCAGTCAGTAAGTGAAGGATGGCTGCTTAAAGAAGTGGTATGATTACGATTGATGAGATAGGAGCTCAAAAGAGGGGCATGAAGCATCATCTCCTTGGATTTTCTTTGAAGAAGGAATAATTCAACAGTGAACAGACTGGATGCCCTCATTTTGCAATTCCACTAAGCTACTGTTTGAGTGACAGTGCAAGCATCAATATTAATTGATCAAAAAAGTAAACCATAGCACCCAAGGGTGTAGCCTAGTTTCTCGTGAAGTGGTTGGAGAACCATGAGGCATCAGATTTGAAGGCGAAAATACTGCATAGATGATTTCTTCTCATCTACCGAGCCTTGGTGTGTAGAGGTAGAGCTACCCGGTACCTGTGCTGGTGGGAGGTAGCAGGTACCAGTTTCAAATTATGTTCCGAATTAGTGGATGCTGCCAATAGGAGTGGCGATGCCATACGCAAAAAAGGTAAGCTGGAATAGTCAAGGTGCATAAGCTGGGGCGGACACGACCGTCATCTAAAAAAAGAGTAAACCAGGAAAGAAGTGACTGTAATATCTTTCAGTATCCATTGTCAAAAAAATATGATTTAGTATCTTGTACTAAGTCTTTAAGTTTCAACTGGTGTTTTACTTTTTTTATCATAGAATTACCTTTTCTTTAATCTCGTCTTTGTATGGTGTCTTGTTTACTAATTCTGATGGAAATTTTATTCCGACAAGTAAAAGAATCAGGGGATATCAGGTTGCTGATAGTAACTGAATTATGAGAAGTCGAGGTGACCTCGTGGATTTTATGGGTTGACCCATTTAACTGAAGTAGATATATCTATTATACTTCTTTTATCTGATATGTATCTCTTCATCTATTTCTTAACTGGTTCATATTAAGTTAAATACCTTTCCCTAAATTTTGATGGTTTTCTCAGAAACCATGTCCTTGTCTAACCCTTCCTGATTCATCATAAGTGGTGTGCTCTCCCAGCATCAAAATCTTTATGGGACATTACTTGATTCGTGATGTCCAAACGGGCTATGTTAGATTGGTCAGCTAGTCATACTGGTCTAGCGTGTTGTAGTGTTGTCAACAGTTATTTCATAACTATGAAAGGATCAAGAAATCAGACTGACTGATGATATTACATGAATATCAAAAGTAGAACCTTGAAAGCTAAGTTTTTAAGGAATATTTGTTAGGCACAACAATTTTATTAATCTTTAGGTTCTACTTTTCATGGTTGAACCCCAGAGGTTGAGCGGAGTCCTCTGCAGATTTTCTTTCCTGCAGCTAATAATTTGTGTAGTGTGACAGTTTGATGCATGAGTCTGTATATGCTCTTATCGTTGATCAAAGTAGATATCATACTTCTTTTAACATGTTTGTGTTGTCCCTTTCTTACTAACGTGTTTGTTTATCAGGAGCGTCAAGAAATCAGAGCACGATGTTCCTGTTCCACCTCTTGTAAAGAGTGCATTACTTTGGGGTATGCCTTCACTTCATTCCTATATGTTCTTGCTTTTGATAATAAATTTCCAAACTTTATCTACCAGCTACATTATGTATGCTGCGTGCTTTACATTTTCTGATTCCTGTTAATCTCTTTCCAGCTCATCCTGTATATTATCATTGAGTTTGTCTTGTTGACAATTCTAGACTGTATTATAGTACTTGTTACGTTGAAATGCTGAACTACTTCCATTGAGACCATCTTCTGGTAATTTAACGATTCCTTGCATCATATATCATTTCTTCCACAAAATGAATGAAGTCAATGATGAGATTGCGTGACATAATATTGTCGTATAGGGGAGATTTACAAATTTTCGTAGTCAATGATGATATTGTAATTTGTGTGAATGATGAAGCAATCAAGAAATGACATATTTGGTGAAGGTTGAAAATTTTGGACTTGAATCTTCAAATTGTACCTTCCACTTCCTATCTTCTCAATGAAGTAAAATGCATATTCTACGCTAGTGTTTCTTTAATCATGTTGCGTTATAGCTTTCTTTGATGCATCGTCACTGCAAGCTGTGTTCTTTGCTATAACTTCCATCCTGCCTGCCTCCTGGCTCTGATTTGGTTAATGGATATGTTATATTGTTATATGTAGGTGTTTTCCTTGGAGTTTCTTCAAACACCAGGTTACAGATTGTGACCGGATTAGAACGTCTGGTTGAATCTTCTCCAATGGGAAAGCAGTTTCCGCCTGTTGCAATGGCATTCACGGTTGGTGTGCGATTTGCCAACAATATATATGCTGGAATGCAGTTCGTGGACTGGGCGAGGTGGAGTGGTGTGCAGTAACTGTATCTTTATGCTTCTTTTCTCTTTCGGGCATTCTCAAGAGGATCATCAGTGGTTCTTTACTCGAAATCAAAACCTTAGAGTTAGAGATGGAGGCAACTTATAGCTAAGCCAACTAGTTTTGTCACTTGTGTGTGCTTCTAGCTCAATAATTCCATCCTTGTTGTATTCTAGTTGATGAAATGAGTTTTGGTTACATCAATAACAAAGGAAAGATGTTTACCCCTAAAGATATGTGATGTGTCAGCTTGAGACACGTCACGAGTTTGAACCCTGCATTTAAGTGGGGAAGGATAGAAAGACGGGCCTATTATCGTTGAGTTTCTAATCATGAAGGATTTAATTTTATGATTTTGAAATAAAGTAGAAAATAGACCTCTTAAAAAACACCTTTCAAACTAGTCTTTCATGGGAATAAGAAATAATTATGTCTTATTATATGTGATATTCTTTTTAGTAGTGGAAAAATATTTTTGACATGTGCAAATGATAATATACGAATAAGTTAGGTCTGAATTAAAGAGGAGATTGGTGTGTATGTCACTTGGGGTGGATATGGTATGATAGATACTATATATCATATCAAAATAAAAAAAATTGAACTCGTAATTTTGATATTGTGATATACGGGATGCATCTTTAAAAAGTTTAGTTTTTTGGCAAATATATGAAATTGATCATTTAGATGTTGGAACTTTGATTATATTTTGATTGAAATGTTTTCTTTGGATGATTGATTAACAAAAAGGATTGCTTGTATTTTGTTTTTCATTTGTAAGGCGTAAAGTATGATATAATTGAAACGTTTCTTAATTTTTTTAAGAAAAAAATAACTACAATTTGGTCAACTTCTAACTTACATAATAAATAATTACTAATTTTGATATATATTTGTGAAATTAGGTCTTAGGCCAATTGTAATAAAAACGCTTTTTTTTACCTTTTTGGAAATAATTTTGTAGATAGTCTTCATTCATTTTATACTCTCTTGATTTCGTAATATTAATATTAAAGAGTGTATAAATTATAATATATTCAAAACAATTTTTGAATTTTCTGATCTTAAACATATCTTGTAAATATTAAAAAATATTAGAGAGAGGAACTTATTTGAAAACGAAACGAAGACTTTTGAAATTTGAGTTCTTAAATATGTCATAACATTTTTGTGATTATATAAAAATAACTTTTAATTTTAACCATTCCAAAATATTTGTATAGCCATAAAAACTTTCATAATAAAGAATAAAAAGAAAAGTTTGAAATACATTGTTTTTAAATTTCACTATAAAAAGGCATTATCCTTTTCTAAATATGCCAATAATAAACTCACATAAATTTGAATCAGATGAAAAATATGACTTTTTTATTTTTACTTTTAGAAAGATAAAATAGAAATAAGACACATAAGTTAAAATAGGAAAAATGTACGATAAAAAAATGCAACTTTATCGATATTCCCAAGTGTTAAAAGGTTTGATTCCAACGTTAATTAAAACAAAAAAAATAAAGAGTAGGGGTTTCTTTTAATTTTTTTATCAAGTATTTAATATTTATATTTGAACCTTGAATAATTTATATTACATAATAAATATAAAAAGCGAATCATGATTCCCTGCTAATAGTTTTTTTTCTATATATAAAATACTTATTTCAAAACTCATAATTAAAAATAGAGCAATCCTATTTATCCTATAAACTTTTATAAATATAGAAGTCATCATTTGCAAGGTTGAATTAGGCAACCAATTCTCGTCCATTCTTTAAATTTTAAACAGGAATTTCAAAGTTCATATTCTTATTTTGAAAGTATTTCGAATAATGATTTCGATTATAAAATTATAACATTTCTTTTTTTCAAAGGGATAATGCACAAGTACTCCCTCAACCTATGTCCGAAATCTCAGAGACACACTTATACTATACTAAGGTTCTATTATCCCCTGAACATATTTTATTAATAATTTTTACCCCTTTTCGACCTACGTGGCACTATCTTGTGGACCCAATGTTGGTTGATTTTTTTCCAAAATAGTGTCACGTAGGTTGAAAAGGGATAGAAAATTACTTATAAAATAAGTTCAGGAGTAATAGATTCTTAGAATTATAAGTATGTCTCTAAGATTTCGAACATAAGTTGAGGGGTTCCAAATAACATACTGGTAAGTTTTTCTACTTCAACCAAAGAAAGTCCAAAATGTATACTACTAGAAAAGATATTAAATATATAATCTTTCTGTTTCAATTGATTTGTTTTAAACTTTATTTTTAGCCTATTTAAAAAAATATTTTATTTATCATTTTAGTCTATATATTTTTCGTTTAAAACACAAAATTAATTATTATTTTGTTTTTTTAATAATATAAAATTAAAATCGAACAATTATGTGCCTCTTCCCAAAAGTCCCATTAGGATATTCCATTCCTCGCAGTCCCTACCAATGAAAACATATTTCATCTTTATGCTCTGCTGCATTGGCCAAAGTTCAAGGCAAAGCAAATTTCAATTAAATTATAAAATATTTATTTATATCAAATATTTATATCGAATTAAAATAAATTATTATATATAGTTAATTAATTAATAAAATAATTATATATTAATTTAATTATAATTAATTAAAAAATCTCTATATTCAAATTCGTTTAATTTGATGTATATATTTGATGATACTAACAATGTTTTATCGATCTACTAAGATTTAGATAAACTTCATATACTTTCATTCACAATCCTTTTGATATCATAGTAATTTGAGGTGAGCCCATGATTTAAAGTGACACATTACTTTATCAGAATGACACACTTAACACATAATATCCTTTTTCATAATGAATAAATATAAATTAAATGAATTTAATTAACACAATTTAATAATGGTTTGATGGTCTTGGAGCTCATTTCACAATTGTGGTTCCTACTTCCTAGTTCACAACTTGTTGCATACATTTATTTACATCTGTTTTTTTTATAAAAAAAAATGACAAGAAAAATGCGACCATGAAGATTCGAACAGGCTTATAATGCAGTGCACCAAATCGACTTTTGTGTTTTAAAGTGTACAATCAAATATATAATCCTTTATATATATATATACAATTTTTCAAAGTTAACGAGCATATATGCAACTCATTCTTTTAAGAGCGGGATCTATCTGTTGCTAAAAGTTAACGAACACACTACATATAAGACGGGAATTGTCAAATAGAGACACCACATAAGATAAGGATATCTACTTATTCAACTTTTTAACTGTTTAAGTTCTACATGTATACGCTCAAACTTAAAAGATATAAATAAGGAGAAACTGTCATCCCAATTAATCCAATTTGGATGCCTTTGGACCTGACATGTCACTTGGAAAGAGTAACATGAAGCTCATAATTTAGGTGTAGTCAATACTCTCAAATAAAAAGGGAATTGATCTATGATCGATTTCGTAACAAAGTAAATAAAGAGAAATTTTATTTGTACCTCGTATAAAAACCTTTTTATTTTGTGTAATGAACTATTTCCTTTCTTTTCGTGGAAAGAAATTATATTCAAATAAACAAACACATCATGGTTTCAGTAGTATTTATCGTATATAGACTTTAAGAGCGTGATAACTTAATTATCGAAATGGTCGATCGAATGAAATAATATATAAACAAGTAATTCACTTATGAATTCCAAAGTATTTCCTTAATTATTAAAAGTTAAAAAGGATTTATATCAGTTGATGGCAAATTAAATGCGTAGACATATGAGTTCATTGGTTTGTACACAATATTCAATTCTTTGCCCAATAGACCAATCCATTATTTTAAAAATCAGAAATTTGATGACATCTCTTTTTGTACCACCTCAGCATTTCACCTCTGATTTTTATTTTTATTTAATCAAAGGGAGAGTAAAGATTCCTCCTTTCATCTGAAAAAGAATAGAAATGCAGAGTCTGCCTTAAAGGGAAACAATTTCTAGTAGAATTTAATTAGAATCCAGCTGTATTTCCCCTTTTCCTTTAAGCATCCTTTGACCAGACAAACCACTCTCCGCATAATGACGAATCAGAATTTTTATTAAAAAAATTTAAATTTTTTATAATTATTGTTTTATTATTGTGTATTGTGTTAATTATCATACTATTTTATTGTTGTTATCATTTTTTTAGATTTTATAATGATCTTCTTATTAACAGATATGCTTTTTATTATTATTATTATTATTAGTTTTACTTAGGTTCAAAGCATGTGAGTCGAGAATCTCTCGAAAATAATATTTCTACCTTCTTGAAATAGTGATAAAGTTGTTTATACTCTATCCTCTCCTGACTTCATTTCACTAGGTATATTATTGTTGTATTTAAAGAGTTCAAAACATGAAAAAATAAATATAAAAAAAATTAAAAGAGATAGTTCATGCGACACGGAATGAAAGAAACACAAGAATTGTTTAGAAGACAAGTTGCGAGTTCGAATGTCTTTCCTGAATATAGCTTATATTTGCAGTGCTCGAGCAACACATGATGTAAATAGGTTAATTCAGAATTTTCGATTTTAAGCAGGATGTACTGCAAAATTGATATAGTTCAGTTAGAGAGGAGTTATGAGATAGCTAGTTGAGTTTGACTAAGCTATGATTTTGTAATGCTTTCACTCGTAATTAATAAAAATCATGTTAGTTATTAAAAAAAAAAATTTAACATATAAATAATATCATAATTTTATAATTAAAAGAATTTAAATGAACCTCTCGATTATGTCTATCTATCTGTGTTTGTTGTCTTGTCCCTGCCCCACCTCCTATAATCTAAAACCCCTGCCCTCTCTTGTTCTGCTAAAATTTTGGAGGCCGCTTGATACTAAAGGATAAAATAAGATAAAATTTATATTATATTTGATTGACAGTAGAAATTTACTTGAAATAACATATATTGTTAATTAATCGTAATATAAATTTTATTTGAGATTTAATCATGAAATGTATTTATTTTATTTGAGATTATTTTATGTTCATATACCAAACAACCCTTCAAACTAGTACTCTCTTCGTGTTAATCTGTTTGTTTTTCTTTTATTCATTTTTTAATTTTTTAATTTTTACTATCATATATGTAAGATTACAAAATGAAATATCAGTTTATTATTATAAAATATGATTAATTAAAATTAGACGAAGAAATTAAAACTAATGTAAAAGTACTTTGGTCAAAGGTCAAAACCTGCATGTTTCTAAACAATCTGAAATCCTTTCAATTCCATCTCTGTCCGCATAAAAATCTGGTCTTTTGTCATTCTCTGTTATTTATTCTACTCCTACATTATAATAGTAGTAAAAAACAGAGCACATATTTTTCACTTAATTCATCCTTTTCCGCAACAAAACAAATTCATTTAAATATCGTATATTATATTTTAATAACAACGAAGAATAATATAATCTATTTAAACAAGAAATGAAATCTCCTTTTGTTAACTATTGTCACGATTTGAATCAATTGAGCTTAGAACATTCATGTATATACCCTTTTTGAATGATGCGTATTTAGATTAATCGAGTTAATTAGTTTCGAAAACTGGTAAACAATGTAACGGCTACTACATTTGTTCCCGCTCTTTCCATTTTCCCTCTCTCTATTTTTTCAGTCATAACTATTTATTAATACAGTATAAATATACTGCTCTGCTCTGTATATTACCCATTGGAAAAAAAAATCTCCTTCATCTTCATCTTCATCTTCTTCATTTTGTCTGCAATTTTCGATCCAAAAAAAATGCCGAAAGTCGATGCTCTCCGTCGATTTCTCCTCCCCTGTTTCAATTCAACACCCACTTCACCGGCGCCGCTAACAATCTCCACCAAAAAACGTCTGAGTACCTCACTGCGTGACGATCTCGACGACCTAAAACAAGAAAAGAAGTTTGAAGAAGATCAAGAAGATTCATACCCAACAACACCAATCAGCACTACAAACACCACGACCAGCGCCTCCGGCGCTGCAATTTCACTCTCAGCTCCGCCGCGTTCTTCGAAAACAATGGTAATCGGAACAATCTTCGGCCAGCGCCGCGGTGGACATGTATGGTTCTGCGTACAACACGATCGTCTCAACACGAAGCCTTCACTTCTTCTAGAACTTTCCATTCCAACAACAACCCTAATTCAAGAAATGCGATGTGGATTAGTCCGAATTGCACTTGAATCGTCGGATTCGGAGCTGAATCGTTGCCCGCTCCATTCAATTCCAATGTGGACTCTATTCTGTAATGGGAGAAAAATCGGGTTTGCGGTTCGGAGACGGGCGACCCAACAGACCCGAATCATGTTGAAGACGATGCAGTCAATGACAGTCGGGGCGGGTGTAATTCCGTCGGGTTTGGTTTCGGGTACCGAATCTGAAGAAGTGTTGTATATGAGAGCTAACTATGAGTGTATTATTGGTGGTGCGGATTCGGAGTCTTTTCATTTGATTAATCCGGATGAAGGTCCGGGTCAAGAATTCAGTATCTTTCTGCTCCGATCCAAATAAGTGTGTGAATCGTAGATGACTGACTTTAAAAAATCAAGACGAAGCAAAAATCAGAAAATTTTGAGTTTTCTGATTTTGTATTTTTGATAAAAAGGGGTTCTTAGTTCAAATATTTGAGAATTTTTTAACAGCTTTTTTTGTAAAGAAAGCTAATTTTTTTAATTATTCCTTTTTAGTTTTGTTTTTTCAAGATTAGCTTAATCTTTAGTACAAGAAATGTATGAAAAAAGTAGTATTTTTCCTTTTTTTTTTTTGGAGAAGTTTTGGCAAATAGGATATTATATTCTTCTTGTATGATAATTTCCAATATGATAGAAGAAATGACTTCCCTTCTTTTGCTACTTCTTGTTCTTTTTTTATTATGAAAATATTATTGCAAAGATAATTTATAATTAATCATATAGTATGGATTCCTCATAATTTGTTCAAAAAGATTATTTAATATATACTTAAGTGATCAGTCTGATTCTGATTCAAGTATATGATTGATATCTTAAATTATCTTCAGATTTTGTGTGGTTGGGAATAATATATACTCTCTCTCCGTCCATAATTGTTTGTTATGTTAAGGTCGTGCATATCTCTTAAGAAAAATTTAATATAATGTGTAATTTGACTAATATAACCCTATCAAAAATATCAAAAGTCTATCTAACTTTCCAATTGAACTACATTATCATTAAGGGCAAATTTGGAAAAAAATATCTAATTGTTTCTTGATTATTTAAATTGACAATTAATCTTGAACATCTACTTTTAGTATATCTGCCAAACAATTGTGACGGAGAAAATAAATAATAGCATATTTATGGTATCTTTAATTTAAAGTAAAAAGGTGAGGTTAGAATTTGAAAGAAGCTATACTAGGACAATCTTCAAGGATCCCATGGTGTAGACATATGTTGTTGCATTCTAAATGTATATCAACAAAAAACATTTTGAACTATTCAAGATAATAATACGATATAATCGCTCAAATCTTGATAGAGTTAAAAGATTTTCACTTAAAAAAAAAATTAAGTTTTCAATCAAATAAAAATAAATAATAAAAATAAAAAATAAAAATAAAGATTTTGACTTTTGATTTGAAGATTGGGGAATCTTGAAATGAACTTTTCTTACTATTAAGTGGCTGCCTTCCATGTGTCACTTCCCTGTTTGGTTAACTTGAGTTGTGTCCCTTCTTGTGATGCCACTTTTTATCTTAGAACCATTCCAAATTTTTTAGTGCTCTTTTTAACTATTCTACCTCATCTTCAAATATATAGTTGACCACTTCCATTTCAAAGTCACAATTACTCAATTATTAGCTTTGAAACATAGCTAAAATACTTTCAACTTTCAACTCATTCATCATAATACAAATAGATTATCAAACTTTAGTTCTCAACTATAGTCATATAACTATATGAACTTGTCTACTTTTTTGCTTTTTAAAGAGTGTAAGAAAGAGAGAATCTCTTTGCTGTCACTTTAAAATTGTTCAAAACACAAATAATAACATTATCATATTTGTATATTGTCCATCATTATCAACTAGCATTATTCACATTGTCCTTAGCCGTAACATTATCGACACCAACTATTATCATTATCGTTATTGTTATCGTTAATCACCGTTTACAATTATTACAACACTATCCTTCACGTCTATATATATATTGTCAATGAATCTTATCATATTAGTCTACACACTATTATCTATTACTATTGTCCATCACAATTATCAATTGTCATTATCAACTACCATTGTCATTACGATCAATCACTATTACAATAATGTTTACCCCCAGTACTATATAAATTATCTTAGAATATCTAGTTGATAAGAGTACTAGATTAATCAACACCGATTGAATTTTATGTTAAAATTCTAAGTCAATACAATACTCATTCCGTCCCTTTTTACTTATTCACTTTTGAATTAGCACACATATTAAGACAATAATTAATGACGTAGTGAGTTTATCATTCTACCCCTATTAATTATGATATGGATGAAAAGTTCTACATTTTTCAAAGTAATTAGTCGTTTAATTGAGAATATAATAGGTTAAAAAAATTGTCCTTTCTTGGTTTGTCAAAATGAAGACAACTATAAAAGGAAAAATGAACAAGTAAAAAGGGACGAAGAGAGTACGCTCTGATATTGAAAAAACAAAATGTCTTATTTAGTATAAAATATGTTAATATTCATATGTGTATTTAAATTTCAACGTCTCATCAATAATCTTAACACATATTTTAATATCTGAATATTTTAATGAAAACAAATGACATGCAGCTTCCATAAGTACTTTTTTAAACCTTAGCTTAGAGTTAATAATATAAGTTGTAAATAAATGGAATCTCATAATTTTTTAAGCTTTGGAAGCATCTTTGGGGGGAATCACATTTTTCAGTAAATAGGACATTTTCATTTTGATTTGATGAAGAATAGTAAAAGGACTTCATGTTTAAACTAATTAATTAAACATTTGGGAAAAGTATTTTTTGTAATTAATTATATGCTTGTCTAATCTAAGGATATATAAAGCAAAGCATCCAAATATGCATCACCGAAAGGATCGTAATAAGAATCAATAATATTTGTTCTTAGTGTTAAAGTCGACAGAAAGAACATACCAGAGTTTGAAGCTTCGATGGTCATTCAATTTTGAATAATTGATTATTATAGATAATTAATTTTATTTTATTATAAAAAAGTTATTTAACATTGTTTTTTAAATAATTAACTTTTATAGATAATTAATTTTATTTTATTATAAAAAAAGTCATTCAATTTTGATATTTTAACTTTTAGGGTCATAAGTCTTAAGAATATTCAAACTTTCAGAAAAAGCTTATTTATGTCATCGGTTAAAAGTTTGGCTCATTTATGTCATTACTATTAAATAAAAGGCTCATTCATGCCATTATTTTCTAACTGTGGTTTTGCAAAACCATTTTTGACACGTGACCAATTATAATTCGGCCACGTCATCAATTTTTTAAATTAAAAAAAATATAATTCTGAAAAAAAAATTGAATTAATTTTTTTTATTATTAAATAAATTGATGATGTGGCCGAATTATAATTGGTCACGTCATCAATTTTTTAATAAAAATTTTAAAATTCTGAATAAAAATTGAATTATTTTTTTTTTATTTGTTTTATTAAAAAAATTGATGATGTGGCCGAATTATAATTGGCCACGAGTCAAAATTAGTTTTGCAAAACCACCGTAAAAAAGTAATTGCATGAATGAGCCTTTTCTTTAACGGTAATGGCATAAATGAGCCAAACTTTTAACTGATGGCGTAAATGAATCTTTTCTAAAAGTTTAATGGAATATTTTTTATATCAATTTAATGACTTGACATTTATAAAAAAAAATTAAAATTAATATTTAATTATTGGATTCTAAATCTAATTTTCTTGTTATTCTTCATTAATCAAATTTAATAAGGTATTGTTTTGACTGTTAATATATGTTATGAGATATATTTAGTTTATTTATTCTTCCCTTTTCCCGTACAAATTTTTCATCGAAAAATTACTCTTAAATGTCGAAGAACTTATATAGTTCAATAATTATTATCCCTAGTTATCAACCATTGTTATCCAATTTAGTCATTATTATCTCCAATTAATTTCTCTAATATTATAAAAGTTCAATCATCTCAATTTTCACCAACTATATGATATACACTCTCTATGTTGATTATGAACTATATATATATAGACAAATATATCAATTGTCAACCAATATATTTTTCTACTCAACCAAGTAATTTTTCAATAATTGACCACTTGGTATATATAGGTTAGTTTAGTACTATTTGGTTAAAAAAGTAATTAAATAAGTAAGTAATCATAAATTAGAATATATCATTAATCATATGAGAGCCCCCATGAATGAGTTTGAGAGCAAGTAATAGTCCTCAAAGTATTATTATTTGGCTAAGAATAAATTAAATAAATTATAATGAGGGACTTAACATTATGTATACAAGTTTGATGAACAAGTAATAATTGTACAAAGCACTACCTTAGACAAATTATGGGTTAGTAATCATTATTGTTACATAACTAATTAGATCATGTGATACTGGGAAATTTTGTTTAGATCATTAATCAGTCCTCACCTAATAATTTCTTACAAATTAGTATTCCTTAATATAATACTAACATGTAACAAATTAGAATAACAATATTGTCGAAGTTTTGATGAGTAGAGTAACTAAACATCTTAGATGGTGGCATCTAGTAGTCGTAGATAGTCGAGTGAATAGTTAAATGACGTACAAGATGGTCCGTACACCATTGTCACAAAACAAAAAAGAAAGAAATCAAACAAAAATATGCAAAATCTTAGTGTTGATTGAATTTAAGGCCTTTTATTAAGGTTTAATTTTCTTAATTTTAGGTCGTCAATTTTGTTAACCCATCCTTGTAAGTCGTGCATTAATTTGCAAAACCCTAGTCATGTTCTAGGAGACCTAATTTGACTTTTTTTAATATAAAAAAAAAAAAGATACATAATTCAAAATAACAAGGTTATTCATAAGTTATTCATTGTGCATTAATAGTGATTGAAAGATTTTACCATTACTCTTGCACTTCTTTCATATTATTTTGAAAATGTTGAGTCTAAAATTTATCATAATATAACACATCTTTTTCGAATTCCACTTATGAGATCAAATTTGATGTATTGTGGGTAATATATGAGTTGTAGCAATATAACCTCACATGCAAATTAAGATTTGTGCACTGTTAGTGAGGTAAAGATAATCTGCATCCCAAGGACTAGATCCAGTAAATTAGAAATTGATCTAAACCTCAGGATGCAGATTATCATTAACCTAACACAGTATTTATAATAATAATGATGATACACGAAATTTAAGGAATTTAAGAAAGAAAGGAAGTAAAGAGAGGAAATAGCTAAACTAGTTTCTTGTGAGAAGTGTTTGATGAACAAACTAAGCATGAGAAAGCAATAATTTATAGTGCCTCAATAAAGTGGACATATAATAAAATTATGTCAAGTATAAGGTTTGGTATAATAATATAATAAATATATACTCCTATATGATAAGGTGCTGTCACCAAGAAGTCTGGAATATATCATTTTGTGTTGATGATTCTGTTCCTTTTTAAAGCCAATGATAAGATGGGAACCTTTCTTTCCTCAGACAATGATGTCTCTTCCTCATTGACTAGCTTTTAAGATTGGAAAATTAATTAAGTGTTATGAATTAATAATAAATATCAACACAATTAAGAGTAAATAAAAAAAAATCAAACGAGAAAAGAGATTTATTTTTTCTTCAAATAAATTGAATTAACACTCTACTTATAGAGAAAAAAAAAGCGTTGTTACAACGCGCACTATTTAAAAGTTGTTGATATGTTTGAACTATTTGCAAGCTACTTGCTTAAGGTACTTGTAAGCTTTCTAATTAATTGCAAGTTTGAGGAAAGTATTGCAAATCTTTTTAGGATGAAAGTTTATTCATAAAATTATATATGAACATTCACAAAACAATCTATTTATAACATAAAGATTATTAAACAATCATTGCCTTAAATTACTTCTAACTAATCAATAATACAATTACTTTTAGCTTATTAGTACTTATAATTCCTATTTAAAAATAAAAAAACCACTACTCAATTTAACTCCACCTGATTAAGCTTGTTCACACTTAATATGGTAGAAGTTGTAGCATCTTTGAATTCAAGAGGAATGTGCATGTGGGGTCTTTTAGGGTGAATATTATTGTGAAAGAGAATATAATGAGATAGCAATCTATCTTATTAATTTTTTCATCTTCTTATAATTTGCTGGTGTATAAGTCACATTATTACATTGTCCTTAAATTGGCTTATTATATGTAAATGTCATGATGATGTTGATAACGATAACATATCGAGTGAAATTTTACATGTGAGGTTTGAGGAGGGTGAAAAGTATGTAGACTATATTATTATCTAGTAAAAGTAGATAGAATGTTTTTGAAAGATCTTCGGCTCATCAGATGCAACAAATTCAGGTACAAATAGGAGGAGACATTGAAGAAAGTATAGGTAGGACAATAACAAAATAGCGTACTCATCAAAACACAATAAACAATTAAAGTAAGATATATATATAATGAAAACAATACTAAACAACGATAGATACCGAAAACAAGAGCTACAATAAAACAAATAGTATAATGACAAACACAAACCACCTTAAGCAAGTCAACACTACATTGCCTATTAACCTTCTATCCTCATATGTGTCCTTCAACCTTTCTATCTGAGGTCACGTCCTGGATAATATGAAGTTGTGTCATAATGTATCTTATCATTTCTCCCCAATGCTTCTTCGGTCTATATCTGCCTCTCCTCGTAGCTTTTATAACCAACCCCTCACACCTCCTCATGTCTGATACGTTAATACATTTCCTCTTCACATGTCTAAACCATGTCAATCTCGTTTTCCTCACCTTAACTACCACATATGAAGTGAAAGTGTCGACATGTGCCGTTACATCTGATATTGATGATTAGAAATTTGACTTTCTTTTTATAAAGAAAAAGAAGAATATAGAACAATGGAATAAGGCTCTTCTGAGGTCCTTCCGGTCCATTTTAAGAAGATATCAACTAAATGAATAATTCAACTAAATTATTATCACTTATTTATTTTTTTATCTTAATTTATAAATAATTTCTTCAATTCATATTATGTAATATTTTTAGTTTGGATACATTTGTATAAGATATTTACTTACCCTTAAAATGTGAGTGATATTTTCACTAAATTACTCTACTAAAGTTGAAATTGTGATTGCCATACTTTCTCCAAATAATATTATAATTTGGATATATTTTTTCTAAACATTATATATCTAGTTTCTAAAAACTAACAAAAGACACTCAACTTAATTAATTTTCCCAAATTTGCTCTTAAGAGTAATATCTTGAAATAGATAATAACACAATATTATAAATTAATACATACATGAGCTAATACATATATATTACAAATATTTTTCTCATTTTATTTGAATTTTTTGAAGACGGAATTGTGTTTGATTATAACTTTCTCAATAATACTTGATTTTTTTTTGAATAAAATATAAATATTTTTAAAATAACATATTATTTTCACTTAATTATTAAACACTAAAAATTGACCAGTAATTCATAAAACACAACTTCGTATTGATGCTTTTGTAGACATTCGACCAAACGAAAGTAAAGAATATCCAAATAAACTTATCTTCGGGAAATTGCAAAGAGGATTGTTTCTTCGTTGAAATCTACAAAATCATTGCTTAAAAGTGAACCCACTATTACCTCAAAGACTAAAAAAAAGGATGAAGATGCAAAGTTTAAAAAAATTCTATTATTTTTAAAACATTGTGTATAAATCTCTCTCTAATGGAAGAATTGTTGAAAATACCAAAATGTGCAAAGTTTATAAAAGAATTAGTGTGAATTTTGAAACCACGATGGTATGTAATAGTTGATAGTTGTAGTGCCATAGTGACCAGGGTAATCAAGACAAGTGATTGGGACATTCACTATTCCAGGCACTGTTGAAATATTTTCTAAAAGACAAAAAAGAAATATTTTCTAAAAAAATGTCACCCTGTTTCTATCCTCATCATATATATTTTGGTAAATTTTATGTAAACATTCTTGAAAATATAAATGATCAAATATATCTTTAACTTATTCAAAAATGAGTTAACTTTATTCTCAAAAATTCTTAAAATACATGATGGTTAATTATGATTTTTTATTTTTATTTTTATAATTAACAACATAATATTTCTTATAATAATTCATAAGACATGAATATGCATATAAAAACTATTTTACGGAACATAACACTACATATGTTTAAATCTTAAGTAAGCTCTTATTGATTGGAGTATAATTTTTTAAGAAAAAAATTCAACCAAGTCAATTGTTACACAAACAATCATAATATTCTAGAAGTCGTAACAATATTTAAAAATAAAATTAAGACTCTACCTAATTAAGTATGCCAATAAGAGTATAATCTTTACTTGAATAATATCGTATTAATTTTAATTATAAAAACATGTCTAAATCATTAATATTGTAATGGTTTTTACTATTTACAAGATATTCAAAGTTAAAACAATATTTCTAGAAAAAATAATTATTTGATAATCTAATTAGTTTGAGTTTAAAATGTCTAGGAAGACACCTCAAAGAATTAAAGGCATCATACGAAATTAATATTAAAACATGATTAATTCAAATTGAAGCAAATTAAATAAATTAAAAAGTAGAAAGTAACTGTAAATTTAATTTCCTACACAAAGTCATTGCTTTTGTGAGCTTTATAAGGGTTGCGCCCCTTGTTTGTATATTTTCTTAAATTCATAATTTTTAGCTTCAATTAATTAACGAAATAACAACTTTAAAAGAAATTTGGCCACGAAAAATCATAATAGGGCCATTTACTATTGTCAAGTGTTGTCCAATATATATAATAAAGAGACATGATAATATGTTATTTGTTGTACTTTTTTTTCTATAAAATGCTAGATGTTGATATGTTTATTCATTTTTTATTTATTTGAATATGATGCAATGAATGAAATTGTTTCTTTTTTAATTAAAGATTTTGAGCTCGAACTCTGCATATAAAAATATTATTACTCCTCCCAAATGGCACCCTACGCGGCGGATTGATTGATTTGCTAATAGTATTCTGATTGATTTGTAAAACCAGGTGCGTATGGTCACTGTTTCATCCTTCACTAACATTACAAATCAACTAGTGAATTCATAATTTATTATGTACATACCAATTGGCTCTTCTTGCAACTTTCCATGAATTTTTTTTTTCCTACCCAACTTGCCCTTTTAAGTCACGTTAATGACTTAGATTTGCAAAGAAAAAATTGAAATACTTTGATATCAATGATAAAAAAACATAACTGATAAGATTATTGTCATTAACAGAAAATCAGGCTTTTGAACTTCAAAAACAATTTCTTACAAAAAAAAAAAAAAAGCAAGGTAAGGCTATATACTGTAAACCCTTATAGTACGTCCCTTCTCTTTGAACCCCGTGCATAGCAGAAGCTTAAAATACAATAGTGATGCAAGATGAACTTGTAATCTTATCAAACATCTTATACAAGACTTTTGACCTCTTTGAAATACTCAAGCCAGATACAAAACAAGTAATTCAAGAATCAGATGGTCTTGTATAAACAAATTGCTTTTTGCAAGAAGCAACCAAATGAACAATAAGAACAAACTTACAGTCCTCTTTGATTACAATTGCTAAACAGTATTGTCATATACTCCACTAGTTCTTACAACAATATTATGAAGGGATTAGCCTAAACTTTAGCCAAAAGTAGGCACTAAATGACATGGTAAAGACATGAGAAAAGAAAGTTCCCACAAACAAAACTGTATGGATGATACAATCATCTAAGGTGGTGAAAGGTAGAATCCTAAGAATTATCCAGTCCAAATAATATCTAGAAATACAATTGTTGTGGGACACTAATGATTTTCAATGGCTATACAACAAAAAAACAAGTTAAAACAGCAGCAACCACAAAATTTGCTGCGGTGTGTGAATGTTCTCTCGTTTAATACTAATTACCATATCAATACTTTAGGCTTCTTCCTAACCGGTAACTTCAACAAAACTGAACCTTGTGGCTTTTTTTTAAATCAGAAAAACTGGAAGAGTGCACTACTGAAAAAGTCAAGAATCAAAAGGCCCTTGAGATAGAAGCTTTTTCAGTGTCTCGTACGTCATGAACACAATTCCCACACTGGGAACTACTTTGTAGTACTCAGGCATTATCCCTCTGTACAAGCCACGAAAGCCTTCAGTTCGGATTATGTGTTTAAAAATTCCCATTATGCCAGTGTTGTACACACGTGCACGTCCTCCTGCTCCTTCCAACTGCTTTCTTCGTCTCACAAGATCCAAAGGAAAAGTTGCTGCACATTATCAACAATACAACAGAACAGTTAAGAACTGCAATTTTCATTCAACTATGGTATGTAGCTTCACTTATAACCAAGTTGCTCCCTACACTCCTCCAACAATTAACTTTTTTAAGTGTTGGCCTTGACCCCCCTAATCCAGGCAGAGGCAAGTTGGACAGCTATACTCTAGGGTCATTTGTTACAAGGGATAAGGAATAATAATACCGGGATAAAATGCAGGATTAGTTAATCCTGTGTTTGGTTAGGGACACAAAATTAGTCCTGGGATTATTTGGTAGGGATAGCTTTGCCTATCCCATCCCGTACAAAACGACCCCTAAATGGTATAATTTTAAACCAAGAAAAGGAACATAGCGAAGAATCCAAATATTCCAATTGTACTAAAAATAACTAGTGTTATTGATACAAATTACTCACCAGTTGAAGATGCAATTCCTGACAGACTTCCACAAGCAAGACTTACTGCAATAGTAGGATCATCGGGCCTGAGGAAACCAAAACATGGAACACAAGATGATGTTATAAAAGAATGATAGGATGTCTACCATAGAGTAGGCTCTCAATAAATGGTGGTACTTACCTCTGAGCCTGCCAGTAAGATCTCAAAGCCTCATAGACAGAAAAGCTTATTGCTATACTAGGTCCAACACCCTGCGACAAGCAAATACCTAATTAGCATTGTAAATTACTTTCTTCTTTTTCAGATGAATCCAGGGACTGTTCAACATATATGAAAGGCAGAGCAGAAAGGCAGACCAGTAATGTAGCACCAAGCCCTTTGTACAACCCAAAAAAGCCTTCATCTCTGCAAATGGTACGAAGAGAATGGCAGATGCCCTGATAGTATATGGTATTCCTCTGCAAAGTTTAAAAGAACCAGCTAAATGAAATGCTGAATACAAATTTGTTGAACAAACAAATAGCCACAATCAACGAAACTTGAAGAACCAGTTCAATTACATGCTTAAGTCATACTTATGGATTAAATAAAATGCCACAATCTAGACAACTAGAGCAATAGCTGCCTTTTTTTTATGTGGTCCACCGGCATAGAGACAAGTATAACAGATGAAAAGTATGACATCTGACAAGTATGACATTGCAGCATATTTATACCTGTGCAGCTAATCTTGTTCTGACAAGATCCAACGGATAGGTGGCAGCAGCTGCTGTAATTCCAGCCAATCCACCACCAACAAAGTGCACGAAAATATCCGCACCTGCATTTCGCCCTTTACCATCCAGACCAGGAATTGATTTCAATATCTGCCAACATAACAATTTTCAGAAAAGATCGCAACATGCGAGCTGAAAGAAACATTTTGTGCCAAATGTCATATGACAAAGCTATGTCATAGAGTACTCACACTCTTGTAGCGTTCATAAGCATAGAAATTGACTGAGGAATAAGGAAGCCTGTGAGCAATAGTGACCAGGTTCCCCTTCCAAAAAGCCCTGAATCCTTCTTCATTGACAATACGCAATGCCTCACGACATATACTGGGCTTGGTCAATACTGCAATATCTGAATGCATACCTTGAACCTACAAATTGAAAACTTTCATACAGTGAATTGAACAGGATATCAAGGAAAATAATTGTTAGCACATCACTATAACTATATTTTTGACAAGACAAAGCTTTTAGGCTTTATTACTCATCTTTCACTTAATCATATGGACTTATGGAGTACACTTACTCAAATCAATAGTTAAACGGACATGTAAAATTTCTCACCCTTTGCTACATTATTGCTAATCATACATTCCCCCCCCCCCCCCCAATCAATACCAAACCATTTGACGAATTCAAAATCTCCATAGGTCCAATTTTCGTTTTCTAAGAAATGACACAACCCAACCTATAAAGAGTACAAATATAGAAAAGACTCAACCTTTTCAACCCCATATTCACCAATTACTTAACCATTCAATTGAATCAGCTAACAGTAAAGTCCTTCCAGAGCTCAAGATCTTAACTTTAGCAACCCCTTAATTATGTTAAAAGACAGAATATCAAGCATTCCTCTTCGGAATCATTCTTGTCCTCTAGAAACTCCACTCCCCATCTGTCCCATTTCCTTTTTCTGTCTAAATCTTAACTAAGAATAAAAAGAAACCGAAAAAAATGAAGGACTCATTCTGTACAACAACATACCCAGTATAATGGTAGAGGTAGACAGGCTGTTTCAGCTCAAGTGGTACTCCATCATATAAAAAACAGGAGCTTATTTCTTCTTATATGTATAGGTATCCCGTGGAATTAGTCGCTAACCCAGCTAACCAAGAAACAGAAAAAGCAAAATAAACTAGGAGGGGGTCAATAAAAGAAGGAATACCTGAAAAAGAATGGTAAGACGGGCAAGGGGAGCAGTACAAGTTTTGCTGAAAGCACCAGCAATGCCACCAGCAAGAAGCTGTGGGACAGTACCAATCTGAGGTTGAGGCTGTGGCTGTTGTTGTTGCTGTTGTGTATGATAATGATGATTTTGTTGAAGATGGGGTTGTTGGGGCTTTTGGGGTTGTTGTAAAAACTTTCTTGCACCACCTTCTACTACACCACCGCCATGTCCAGATACACCTACTCTTGCTTCCATTTCTTTGTTCAGGTTTACAAATTTTACAATTGAGAAACTGTAAAGAGTTGAATCATCTGATTTTGGTTAAAGGGTTTGAAATTATTTTTTGTAAACAGAGAAAATTGTTATGGAGAATTTTGCTAAACCCTAGGGAAAACCCTAAGGAAGAAGGCTGATTTCAAAGTGGTGTTCTTTGTTTTATGAGAACCAAAACCTTCTGTTGGTGTAATGACTTTTTTCCATTATTTTTTTTGTTTGTTGGAGAATATTCTTTTCTTTGATCTCTCTATGCTTCTTTTACTTGGTTTGGGCTTTTCTTTTCTGTTTGGAATTAAAATAGGCCCATTATAATTTGGGCTACAAAAGCCCAATGATGAAAAATGGATTAATTCAGCAAAGTAACTAATTTTAAAATGGACAAAGGACAAAAATCACATACTTTTAAGGCAAAATTACTATTTGTCCCTTATAAGTTTATAATTACAAAATCACTCAATTGATACATTAATCTGATGTGTGATATATATTAATCATTAAGTTAGATACATTACATTTTATACATGATACACTAATCGGATATACACTTTATACATGATACACTAATCTGATACGCGAGATACATTAATCTGATGCGTGAGATATATTAATATGATGCAATGATACATTAATATGATGCGTGAAAATGAGAAATTTTGAGAATTTGTAAAACTAATAGGGGATAATTGTAATAAGAGAACTTAAAGGTGGATCATTTTTCCATTTAAAAATCAGTAATTAAACAATAAACATCATTTTTAAAACTATTTTAGTAACATGTTGCTACTCTTTGACATATGAATCTTGCTAGTAATAATTGGTGATAGTTGGAGTTGGCGATGATAGAAGATATAATAATTAATCGTGATAATTGATCATATATAGTGAAAATCGATGGTGGTGTTGAAGCAGCGGCAATGGTAATTGATAATAATGATTTAAAAAGGCGACAAACAATTGTGTTGATTGATAGTAACGAATTGTTAATGAAAATAGTGATTTTGATAATAGAAACGATGATAATTGATAGTGATGGATAGCAATTCTAGTAATTGATACTATGAATTGATGGCGACAATTGTTAATACATAATAAAATTAATAAACGTCCATCTTTGTAAAAATTCTTAAATAAATAGCTTACTATCATTCAAACTTTATTACAATCTTGATTATTTGAATATATGAAAATCATATATAACATTATAAAAAAAACACTTAAATAATTAAGATGTAACTAGTTATGATTCAAAAAAAAAACTAAAAACCAAATAAACTCAATTATCGAAATTAGAATGTTTGATATTAACACTATGTTTGGATCATTGTTTGTAAATTATTTCATAATGTATTGTACTTTAATATATGGTACTATATGGTAGATACAATTACGGATGTCAAATGAGCGGGTCGGATTGAAATTGAGAAAACTTACATAAATCACATAGTGTAAGAAGTAAATTACATTCTATTCCTACTTTTATTATAATTACAATAATCCCTTAAGATTTATACATTCCTTATATATAAGACACCATTCGTATACATTAATTCTGATACGAGTAGAATCTTTTTGTTGCGCTGAAAAAGGGAACTAAATCTTTTCTGTTGCACTTAAAATGGAAAAAAAGACGTAAAATTAAATATTGAATCCATAATTACGTAATTACTTATTGTTAGTGCTAATCAATCTCTCCAAGCAACACAACTTCAAAAAATTCAAACTTCAAATTTCTTCTCCCAAATTGTCAAAAGAAAATTCAATTTCGATTCAAAATCATTGAAAATTGAATTGATACATCATGAATATCTATATTTTATTGAGAAATTTAAGAATCTAAGAAAGAGAGATGAATTGAATCAATCATTGTAGCTTGGGGATCGTTGAGTTGAGGAAAATCTGAAGATTCGAACAGTGCATAGTCGAATGTTGTTTTATTCCTATTCAATTATTTGAGCATATTGTCGAAATTTTTTTGAGATTCAAAATTTTCTCTCAATTCATTAAAAATCCTTTCAGCTTTGTGATTATTCTTGGTCTTCGCTGGGCAAAATTATGTTGAACTTTGAGTAAAATATTTTTAGTTTACGAAGCTCAAAGATCTGGGTATCTTGCTCATAACCAGAGAGTTCAATGGAGGGGTAATTCTATACTTAACGATGGAAAAACTAGTGGGGTATGTTATAAAATTAATTAGGTATATTTTAGTTGCAAATGGTGTTTGATGAATTTGAGTTTTGATTTTTTAGGAGATTTTTTTTGCAGATATATTTGGTTAGAGGTTATTATGATGCCGATGGATAAATTTGATTTGTCAATGTCATGTCGTCATGGAGTAATTTGGAATATAGTAGACAAATGACTACTAGTGGTGAACTTAGCCAAGTTATGAATGTGGTCAAGTGGGATACTGATTATCTACTCAAAGCTCATTTTTTGAACCTTATGTTCTTACTAATGTTATGTAGTTGATTTTTTGATTTGTGATCTGGAGATGTTGTATAATCGATTTATTGTGAAAAAATATTATAAGTGGTTATTGTAATATATTTACTAGTTGATTTTGGATCTATACAGTAATGTGCAAGTTATTAAGTATCAAATACAATTTTAGTTGCCAAAAGAATGGATATTTAGTAGTAATTTGTATTAATATATCATGGTCATTAATGTATATTAAATACGTGTGATTTACAGTTTACTAAAAAGATCAAAATAAAAAGGATCGAACTACCTACTCATTATTCGGAGGTGAATCATAGAACACCAAAGGTTGTGGTATCTTATGGACCTAACATAGGTCACATACCTCACGAAATAAGATTGAAAGATCCAAACCTTCTTCTTCGGAGCGACAATTGTCATTGCTTATGGACCTAAACCTGGGTGATCTATCCATGACCAGGATGAAGCTTGGGTGAAACTAAAGATGACATTTGACTCTTCGGACGGGTATGCTAGAAAGAATGTTTGGACGTTTACTTGGATCATACGTGTATAACGTGTTTTCCAAGTAAACATTTGATGTTCCTTTTCCGAAGAAGACTAAGGATAGTATTATAAAATATTATGTAAGGATATATTTAGAAAATGAAATTAAGCAACAATAGGAATACACCAAATCGATTATTCCATAAAATGAGAGTTTTCATGGTTAAGTAACAACAAAATTTAATAATACAATACATTTTAAATAACAATTAATACAATCATTATAGGTGTGGTAACGATACAATACAATATAATAAGTGACAATGATTCGAAAAAAGGTGTTTAAGACATTACGTGCAAACAATTAAGACCTTAATATATTTTCGATAATTAGCATAGAATACACGTGCATCACACATGTTCAATTAAAAAACGAAAAAGGGCCTAAAATACCCTTGAACTATTAGAAATGGTACAAAACTACCCTTCATCCACCTATTAATCCTAAAATACCCTTGTTGTCTACCTATAGGTCCTATATTACCCTTTATTTTTAACGGTCCCAATTTAAACCCAATTAATAAATTCATTAATGACGTGGCGAGTTTCTATTGGCCATATTTTAAATAACCTAAATTTATTTAAAAACCCAACCATTCCCAAATTAGACCCGCCCCAAATTCATTTAACCCATCTTTTATCATCATCTTCCTCACAGCAAAATGGCAAATGATAGAGCATAAAAGCTACAACCTTTTCTTTTTCTTATTTTTATTCCACCTACATTCTTTGGAAAAGAAATAAAACCTAGATAATTTACATAAAGGAGATTATGATATTTCTTGAGCAAATTTTTTAGTAGAATCTATCTAATGAATCCAAAATAAAGTAATCCAAAAGCTTTAGCTTCATTCTCATCAAATATAAGTGGCAATGGGTTAAATGAGTTTGGGTCGGGTAGATTTTATTTGGGTCCTATTTGGGAATGGGTGGGTTTTTAAATTAATTTAGGTTATTTAAAATCTGGCCAATAGAAACTCGCCACATCATTAATGAATTTATTAATTGGGTTTAAATTGGGATCGTTAAAAATAAAGGGTAATATAGGACCTATAGGTAGACAACAAGGGTATTTTAGGACTAATAGGTGGATGAAGGGTATTTCTAATAATTCAAAGGTATTTTAGGCCCTTTTCCGATTAAAAAGAACTAATCCATCTGAGGGCAGTTGTGACATTTGATAGTTTTCTGGTATGTACGTGTCTTTAAACCCCTCAACTGAATTGCCAGATTTGTTCATCTTTCTAATCTTTCTTCTTCACGCTCTCTTCAAGTGAGTTCAATCTATTTCTTTTCGAAAGATTGTTGTTTGTTTGTTTCAATTATGAATTTTTATTTATCTATTGCTGGTTGAACTTAGATATTGTTATTGCAATCTAGATAATTAGGTCTTTTTGATTGTTCATATTTTTTTTTATTTTTATTTTTGGGATTAAGATTTTATTTTGATTTGTAACGAGGTTTAGGGTGTGTTTTGGCAAGGAGGAAATGCATTATTTTTCATTTTTTCCATAATTGGTTCGTTAGAATCCATAAATGTACTTGGAATAATATATATTTGGTTACTAATCAAACACTAGAAAATAAGTGAGAAACTTATTGAGAACATTTTTCGCAAAATGCTTATTTTTTTACCAAGCAATCCCTTAGTTGAAAATTCTTATGTTGGTATTCCACGAAGGATTAGTTGAGATTTGTTATGCGTAGAGACGTCTGCTAGAGGTTGTGAAAAGAGAAAGCATTTGTTTTGCACATTTTGATGATCAAAAACATACATAGTTGATTAGATTAATAGAACTTATGTCTATTTTGCAATCAGGGGCGGACCTAGAGGTAGTCGAGTGGGGTCACCCCAACCCCTTTGGCAAAAAATTACACTTATTTTAAAGAATTCCTATGTCTATATATTGATTTTGAACCACGGGAATGGAAGATGAGAGGTTGACTTAATGGTTGAGGAGTTCAAAACTCACCTTGAGGTGTTCCAAGTTCTAATTTTAGGCACTACTTTCTTTTTTCGAACCGCCGTAATCATGGATGTTATCTCATCCTGGTTAAAGTAGAAAAAAGACATACATTTGCTAGCATTATGAGTGTTATCATGTCAACAGTAGACTATCCTTGTTTGTTTGTTTGTTGAGAGTGAGGATGTGAGATAATCACGCGGAGAATCAGTATCATTTTCTATTGTAACTGGATAAAGAGAAGTATGAATGCAATCCCTCAAATTGCAGATATTGTTGTAGAGTTTGCAATGTGTTAAAAATTCAGGCAGACAAAGAATGTACATTATGACAGGCTGTGTCTACTATAGTTTTATTACAGAAGAGTATCTTTGTAGGGATCTATGTTCATTTGTCACCATTTACTCGTGATGGTAGAAATCATCGGTGGTCATTATGCTAATGGTTTTTTCATCTTTAAGTGTCTGGATTTGACTCTTTGATTGTGATGCTAAATTGTGTAATTACTCCCCTAAAGAAGAATGGACACTAAGAGTGAGAAGAAACTTAAATGATTGGGTGTTAACTGCACTAACTGATCTGTTTTGCCCGTGCAGGATCATCGAGGTAACACAGATGATAGAGGTAGAGTATGGTGGATTTCTAGCAGTAAAGGAGAATTATCTGTGAGTTTTGTGTAACAGTAAAGCTCCAAATATTGTCTATATTACTTGAAGATAGGACTGAATTACAGCTGAGTCTATATTAGAGAATGCAACAAAGGAACGTGAGGATATAAGACTTAAATATAAGATAGAGAAGAAGGGGGATGAGAAGCTCGAATTTCTCAGAATTGGGGATGAGAGACTCAGAGATTTTCCATAACAAAATAGCCTACTTTTGCTACTGCCATCACTTCTTTTATAACTAACTCATACTGCCCGCATGCTCTTTCATTTGATTTTGTAGGTTAATTTTTTAAAACCTTCCGTTAAAACTAATTTTATGTGTTTTAGGTTGTTACTGTATTACTGAATTGATGATAGAGAAATCTGAATCCAGATGGATAATTTACCAGCTGAATTACTTCTGGATATTTTGGGAAGGATTAAAAGAACTACTGATAGGAACTCTGTATCCCTAACTTGCAAACGCTTCCACAAATTGGATAATGGGCTGAGAATATCTATTCGCGTAGGGTGTGGTTTACATCCTGTCTGTGATGCATTAACTGCTCTATGCAACAGATTCCATAACTTGGAGAAAGTGGAAATTAGTTACTCTGGTTGGATGTCTAAGTTAGGGAGGCAGTTGGATGATAACGGTCTTCTCATCCTTTCAAGTTGTTGCCCTTTGCTCAAGGACCTCACATTGAGTTACTGTACTTTCATAACAGATGCTGGTCTTAGTTACTTGGCTTCTTGTTCGAAACTTACATCCTTGAAGTTGAACTTTGCTCCCAGAATTACTGGTTGTGGCATCTTGTCTCTTGCCGTGGGATGCAAAGCCCTCAGTGTGCTTCACCTGATTAGATGTCTTAGTGTCAGTAGTATGGAGTGGCTAGAATATCTCGGAAAACATGAAATGCTTGAAGATCTCTGCATCAAGAATTGTAGGGTGATCGGAGAAGGTGATTTGATTAAGCTTGGACCTACTTGGAGAAAATTGAAGAGACTGCAATTTGAGGTTGATGCCAACTACAGATATATGAAGCTTTATGACCGTTTGGCAGTTGACCGGTGGCAAAAGCAATCGATCCCATGTGAGAACATGCTTGAACTTTGTTTAGTTAATTGTGTTATCAGCCCCGGGAGAGGGCTTGCATGCGTAATAGGGAAATGCAAGAATTTGGAAAAAATTCACTTAGACATGTGTGTTGGGGTTAGGGACTGTGACATAGTATGTTTGGCCCAGAAATCAAGCAACCTTCGATCAATATCTCTCCGAGTTCCATCGGACTTCTCCCTTCCTCTACTACAAAACAATCCATTGCGGTTAACTGATGAAAGTCTAAAGGCAGTGGCTCAGAACTGCTCTCTGCTTGATACGGTTAGGTTGTCTTTCTCTGATGGAGAGTTCCCTTCGTTTTCTTCCTTTACATTGAATGGAATACTTATGTTAATACAAATGTGTCCAATAAGAGAACTTGCTCTTGACCATGTGTATTCTTTTGACGATATTGGAATGCAAGCTCTTCGTTCAGCAGAATATCTCCAAATCTTGGAACTTGTAAGGTGCCAAGAGATCACTGATGACGGAATGCAGCTTGCTAGCCAAATTCCTCAATTATGTACATTACGGTTGAGGAAGTGTTTGGGAGTGACCGATGATGGGTTAAAAACTCTCGTCGGGGCTTACAAGTTAGACTTGTTGGTTGTAGAGGATTGTCCACAGATATCAGAAAGGGGCGTTCAAGGAGCTGCAAAGTCTGTCACCTTCAAACAAGATTTGTCATGGATGTACTAAGCTTTCCCGTTATACAAGTATTTTTCCAGATATTGTACAGGTTAGATTGTTCCGTCTATACGACTTCTTGTTCAGTGATTTTGTTTTTCATAACAATTCTGTAATCTGCAACACAGAATTCCCTATGTCCACACGCATGTTGCATAATAAAGGTTAACCTGAGTGTTTGTTTCCTATGCTTCGGAAGCACTTCCTCATTCCAAGGAATTGAGACCACTAGGCTATAACGTGTTATGTTAAGGGTGGCCCATTTTGTGTATCATTTTACTAGTATATATATATATATGGTATTTTTTTCGATGAAGGGACCATGTGGCTACGCCACTGGGTAGGAGTAAAGTTGCGTACACATCACTCAAACAAACTCACACTTGTAGGATTACCTTGGTGTGTTGTTCCTGCTTCCATTCTCTATGGACTATGAAGCATCTATATCTTGTCACTACTTTCTACTAGGAGTTTGCCTTGTGGATACAAAAAGTTAAGAAATAATTCTACTTTAATGGAGCTATACAAACTTCCTTAGTTCTTTTACAATTTTCAGTTGTAATTCTTGTTTAATATTAATCCAATACTTTGCCAAATGACTTGAAATTTTGTAGATAACTCTTTAGATTATTGTAACCACCTTGGTACAACTGTTAAGATATTATCCACTCTAGATCTAGAGTCGCAAAAATTTGTCGCGTGTGGGGTTTAAACCAAAAGACACCCTCAAGGTTGATTCTGAACTCATTCTTATAAGGTTTTAACCTTCTTTTCTCCATTATTGAAGTGTAATATCCACTCTTTAGAGAAATGCACTCATATTTTTATAATATTAACAATAATGTTTTTATAATGGCTCTTCTAACGCTATAAAGTTATTATTTACTTTTACAGCCCTGAATAAAGGAAAAAAGAAAAAAAGACAATAATGGAGTATTAAGATACTGCACCAAATGTACAGAAACAAATGATTACAAAGCATCTCAATTATATTCTCATCCATACGATATATACTTCGCATATGTGAATTTGTTTAATTGGATTTAAAAAATTTAAAAAGTTATTATGTAAATAAATTATAATGATTTATGTAATTATAAATTATTTTAATATATGTAAAATGAAAATTTAAAATCAATTTACTATAAAAGTATAAAAAGAATAACATATAAATTGAGACAAAGGAGCATCTTTAGTGTAATAGAACAACATATAATCTTACAACAACGTTAATAATATTTTCCCTCAATGCAAATAAAACATATAGAGATCAAATACTGAAGGAACATATACTATGAAAATGTCCTGCTAAAATAAATTAGAAGAGAACAGTAAAAACAATAAATAATATAATATTGAAATCAAAAGCAAAGAAAGCAATCGATAATTATATGTTTCAATTATTATTTTAAGGGAAAATAATGAGAAAATTAAAGGCCCACCCCACCCACTAGAAAAAGTTAAAATGGGGAATTAAAAAAACTTTTAAGTACTGCTCCCTTTATAAAAGATTCCCAAATTTCTTTAGGAAGAAGACATTTTATTTAGTGACACAGAACTTATTAGTTAAAAAAAATAAAAAAAAGAGAGAGACAGATTGAAATGATTGTTCAATGGAAAGCTGCCCAAAAAAAGAAAAACATGCAACCAAAACAAACAAAGATAGCTCATGCATAAAGCAACCTCCATCATTGAGCCAAGAAGCAAAAAATGACAAACTGACGAGCTAGTTACAGGGTCTCTCGAGTTATTCCGTCTTCAAAAGAAAAAGATATAACTCAAAAGATAGTAAATAAATAGCATAACTTGTTATCTATTAATCACTTTCATGGTAATTAGTACTATAATTCCTAAGATAGGGGTGCATGGGAGTGGGATTCAAGGGTGGCGGCGAGGGGTGAGATGGTCAAGGCGTGAAGTTAGCAGACAGACAGACATCGAGTGGATGAAAAAGAGACAATGAATTTCGAAATATCAAAAGTTATTTTCCTTAGCTAATTCCATTAGAAAAATTGTTTTCCTCTTCTTTTGAGGGATATTTTCTATAAAAATTGAAAAATATTTTAAACAAACACACCCATATAAATACATCTTCTTTTTCTTGTTTCCCAAAATAACAATGTGTTGTTTGAATCACATAATCAACTTTATAAATACATATTCTTTTTCTTTTGTAAGCTATATATATTGTTCGGGACTCTTAATACCAAATGCATGGATATGTTAGCATATATACACACAATATGACCAAAAAAACTAGACATGATAATTTTTAATCATCCAGTTCGAGCCAGAATAAATTAAATCCACATAGTATCCATATAAAATAATATAAACATATTTTATGTTATACTTTTTCAGTCAGAGATCGTCCTTATGATTATCCTTGAAAGAACTTTATTTAAATAAAAATAAGCATAAATCTTCCATTATACTAAAAATATATATATATACCAAGGCAAATAATGTAAACAATATTTACTAGCAAAAACAAAGACACATTGAAATTGAAATATACCTTCTAAATCAAGAACCTTGTGATCAACCTCCAATTTAATTTACAACTCATAACTTTTGGACGAAACAACAGAGCAAGTATTAATAGCATACAACAAAATATAACCTTTCCAATATGTCCAAAAATAACGATGTCACACTAGGCGTCCTGCTTTATAACTTTGTTCAATCAACCAGCAAAATCATGCAAGAATTGCCCACCAACCATACTATTATTTCTTCCAAATTGTCCATTTTGTTCATCAAATCCACCAAAAATAACCCTTCCACTACTCGTATTATTATCGATACCAAAACGTCTAGCTGCATTCATCGGAAATGGCTCCGATAAACCAATATTACCGGAGTTCTGATGAAGCCCTAACGTTAATGATACACCACCACCAACTCCAGTTGACAAATTTCCATATGATAAATTTATTGAATCCGCGATTCTTCCAATATTATTGGGAATATTTGTTAACTCATTTCGAGTTCGTTTTGATGGAAGGTCTTGTAATCTTGATGTTGATGTAGATGGAGTATTACTTTCACATGCATTTGAATTACTCATAGGAAAATGTTCAATTGGATTATTATTATTATTATCGTTGTTGTTGTTGTTGTTAGGTCCTTCTCTATGTGAAGACGATTTATTATTTCCTTCTCGAGTTTCAAGCATGTGAATCTCCTCTACCATAGGTTTCCAAAGTCTTACTCTCGCGTTGATGAACCAATTAGAAACCTAAGCATATATATTATCGTATTATTAATTCGATAAAAATTATAACTAACATGTTATAACAAGTTATATTAATTAGTGTATAAATATGTTGAAAATGTACAAACCTGATTTCTTGAGAGACCAGTTTGTTTGGCTAACATAACTTTATCAGTGTCCGTGGGGTAACTGCAATAACAACAAGCTCGATATTATTAACAAGTAATATGATTTTAATAGTATCAAATATATCTAAAAGATATAATTACAAATGAACTTTATATTACAAGTAAAATTATTAGTAAGATATTATAACGGTCAACAATAGTCCAAAAATGTGTGGCAGTGTCCGTGCAAGTAAGTTAAATCTACTTTTGTAAAGAGTAGTTATTACTTTGCACGTTTTAATTTACGCGATATAGTTTAATTAGATGTCATGTTTAAAAAAATATAATTTATAAATTTCGTGTTCTTAAATTAACTATATATATATATATATAATATATACTTTTTTCATCCCAAATCATTTCTCGGGACTCAAACTATGTAAAACTTTAACCAATGCTTTAAAACACACTTACTCATCAAATTGATTTAAGAAATGTCAAACTATGTAAAACTTTAACCAATGCTTTAAAACACACTTACTCATCAAATTGATTTAAGAAATGTTACAACTTATTTATAGTTTTTGAAAATCTATATTTTAATTGTAATAGATTAAGTAGAATATTAGTCAAGTTAACTATCTACGAAGTGAAACATGACAACTAATCTGAGACAGAGTGAGTATCAAAATGTTCTTGTGTAGTCTTAAACATATCAAGTTAACCGTATTAGAGTTAAAAAGTAACTATATTTAAATAATTGACAAATAAAAGAAAGTAAGGCACGTAAATTGATACTTACGGGTGAAGAAAATGGTCAAACAACCAAGCCCTAAGTACAGTGACAGCACGTTCAGGAAGCCCTCTTTGTGGTCTCCAAACAGGTTGAGTTTCTTGTCTTTGGCAATAAATTCCTTTGCCAGAAATTCCAACACCTCTTTCACAATTAATTTGACCATGTGATGATTTACTTGTTGTAAATTGAAGTTGGTCAATTATGGCATCTTTAAGGCATTTGAAATGTTTTGACATAGTTTTTATAGCTATGTTTGCAAATGGTGCTGCATTTCCAAGTCCAGCAACTGATTCAAATGATGCCACAACCATTTGTAGTTGCTCATGATATTGCTTGTACTTATGGTATACCTGAAAAATAACCACAACTCGTTGTTAAAGATTTTAGCAACTCTGAATGTAACGATATTATAACTTCAATTGTTGCTAGAAGGAAAATTTGTTGGTATTGAATGTCCCCTTTTGTTGTAGTGATCATAATTAAGTAAATATGTGTTGAATGTGAGTTATCAATATGAGATAACGGGTTGATTTGTCACATCATCGTTCAACAAGTAGTTATTATTATAAAAAATTAACTTAAATTTAGCATAAGTAAACACTTATATAAAGTTGAACATAAGTAAGTTCATGAATATTTGCATGACATACACTCAAATTGAGAAGAAAAAAAATTTGAATATGTAAATTTCAAATCATATCTTCGCTTCGATATGAAAGTAACTAAATTTATTAGATGAAATTTAACCTTTATACATAAATAACAATTACCAAAGATTTGAGGGGGAAAAATGAACGTAAACCTTAACTTTACAGAGAAAATAAAAAAAATATTTTCGATAGAGTCTCAACTCAAAAAACAAAATAAATCAATATAAAATTACCTTTTATACGATGAAAATATAAAATTAAATTGTACTACTATATACGAGTTCAAAAAACTATCAATAAATACAAAAGAAGCCATGGTTTCAATTTAAATTTTTTATTGCTACACAAATACTTTATATCATACTTAAGCGCATAAATTATTAAATTTATATTTTTCGTTTAAATTTAATTAAATTATATCACACACTAAAAAAGAAAAGAGGAGTATTTAGAATTTTCTTATCTATAATTGAGTAGGACACTTTAATTAAGGCACCAATTTTTGTGCATATATTCCCTAAATCACCTTTTCCCAAAAAGATAAATTAGTGATTTATAAGAACCTGTACGCCTATATCACATAGGCATCTAGCCTATGTAGCCTTTAATTCAATAAAACAAGAAATAAATTATTCTCTCCGTTTCAAAAAAAATAACCTAATTTGACTTAGAGCATAACTTAAAAAAATAAAGAAGATTTTTTAATTTTGTGATTTTAAATTAAAGTTATGTCAAATGTATCAAAATATCATTTAATCTTGTGGTCTTAAACATGACACGTGGAAAGTTAAAGTGTTATCAAAAAAAAGAAAAGGAATTATTCTTTTTAAAATAGATTAAAAAAAATAAAAACATTTTTTTTTAAAACGGAGAAAATACACTATAAAATACCACTCTAGTATATCTAATATAGGTAACAAATATTTTGTTATTACTACCATTTTAACTAAAAAGGTTTTATCACAAAATAATTACTCCCTACCTTTCTTTTTACTTATTCTAAACGTTGTACACCCCTTCGCAAAATTACAGTTGAGAATATTATTATATAAATAAAAAGTATTCTTTCTAATAATTTAAATTTTTAGATAAGATAATTATACACTTTAACATGATATCAGAGCAAAATTATACTTAACTATTGATTTTGAGAATGGCCTACAAGAATGAATGATGTTTTAAGAGAAATCAATTAACTCGTTTATTAAGTAAAAATAAAATTATATTTCATGTTTACAATTTCTTAATGAGCATGAAAAAAGTAAAGCAATATTTGGAAGTAATATTAAAATGCTATAAAGCTTCTAAATACCCAAAAAAATCTCATAGTGCATATTAGTACGGACATTTTTTGATAACTCATCACTTTAAAGAATCTCTTTTCTTTTAATTTAACATATAGTATATGCTAGAAAAAGAAAAGAATTGGAGTTTTTATAGACAACAGCTGGATAAGAATCATAAGAAAAAAGTGTAAAAAGTTAGGCAGTTGGATAATATATTTGGTTGAATTTAAAAATACTAATAAAATATAGTTTTAATAGTAAAAATAACATTTAAAACTAAAATTAAAAAATATATAACCTCAAAAATATTTCAAATTATGATGGCTATACTTTTAATTTACCAAAAAAGACTTGAGTAATTGCAAGCAAAGTCAATGGAGAAAAAAATGTGGTTCTATAATTAATGCAGAAACAAGCTAACTCTGAACTCTCCTCCCTACCACACATTCAATAAAATTTAACTTTTTTCCACAAAGAGAAAAAAATAAATCAAGCTAGGAAGAAAAATGTGAACATTAAAATTGAATAATCGGGTGTATAAATCATTCCGCATTTACATATCGTTTAAAAGAAGAGTCACACACTAGACACTACACTGAAGATTCAGTATAAGAAAATTGTGAATTACATATACGAAAATTTATAAGAAAATAAAGTTTTTTACAAATTATTATACGAAAATTTTCATGTATTTCATACTTATTTTGTAATGCGAAAATATAGATATTTTATCCTAATTCAAATATTAATGACTATATTCACAACTAAAACACATAATTTATATGTTTCACAAAAACAACTTTATCAATACTCAAAGCCTTACTTTTGAAGTTATTAGCAATATCCTCCTAATTCAATTAGTTTTGACACAAACTTCTTCATCAAACACAAAGTCTCAAAGTTTAAATCTTGAAAATAAACTTATTTCTCGTCTGATAGTAATTGAATCTCAAAAACGAATATCAAATATCGAATTAGAAAAACATAGAATTTAGAAATACCAAAACTAAGAACCCTCATGACTATATATATAAAAGGAATAATAATTAATAAAAGTTACCTCATCAAGCATTGAAATTAACCTTGATTTCTTTTTCCCAAATTGTTCATTTCCATTATTAAAACCTTGTGGAGTATCCATCATCAAATTAGAAGCATCATCATCAACATAAATCCCTTTAGTAACATGACACAATTCATCCAACAAAATTTGTGCTGGTTTCAAAAACTTTGATCTCTTCAAAATCAAAGAGTACCCCGTAAAAGGTCCAAGTGGTACACAACTAGTAGTCGTAGTATTGCTCTTAGACGAAGACAAATCATTATGATGAAGAGATGACAAAGACAAAGATAAATTACCTTGACCATTGCTATTATTATTATTATTATTATGATCAATAAATCTTGGAATTTGAGATGTATATAGAAAAGGGTTACCATTAATTTCTTGAAAAATTGATAAATCTGAAGATAAAACAATAGATGGATCATAAAAAGGGATTTGACAATTACTATTATTATTATTTTCATCAAGTAAAACTCTAAGCTTATCTCTTCTACTTTGTTGTGGGACATGATAAGGTTCAAATCCTTCAGCCATTTAATGTTTTTTCAAAAAAAAAAAAAAAAAGCAAAAGAAAGATAACAAGACTCTTTATTATGAAATGAAAAAAAAAAAAAGATGTGAAAATGAATAATAGTAGTGAAGAGATGTGGGTGTGATTGGATGAAGTGAAAGGCTAGAAGTATAGTGTTATTATTGGTATTAGGATTATGACAATATATATACTGATATCTATCAGTTTTGAGGTGAGAGAGAAAAAAAGACAATCAAATCAAAGCTAGGTTGAGAGAAAATACTGTTACACTCACTCATATATAGATTAGGGGGTAGTTGTGGAATGTGGACTTCATATATCATAGCTGCAAAATAATGTAGTGACACTGTTGGGTTGGTTGCTAGCTATAAATTAGATGACAAATAAAATTTTTATATTAATCTATATAAAGAAGATTCGAAATTTTTATCATATGTTTGATCATAATATTTGATAAATATATTTCATTTTTAAAGAAAATATAATTTCTATCCATAAGTAAGCTATCAAAACTAACCATAAGTTTGTATTACAAGTTAATTGGATCTTCATTACAATAATAACAAATAATGTCCATAACAGTAGAGTAATATGATAGTTTGGAGTGAGCGCAACAAGCATAATTTCATACATCGTGAAGTAGATAAACCACATGACTTTGTTACCCTGATACGATTGTTCATTATTTTTATCAATAACCATATTATCATTTAATATTCACTGAATGTTTCATTACTATTTTGATGTTCATGTAAAAAATTATGTAATACAATGCAAACAACACTATTATAGAGGATGTTTTGAGAAAGATAAAAAATTTGGGTAAAACTTTCAAAAAAATTTTTTAAAAAACACAAATAGTGAGCTTTGGCTTAAACTAAAAAAAAATAGTATTTAAAAATTTGAGATATTTATTAAAAATATTTATCAAATAATAAATTCTTTTTCAAATATTGTTTGAAAAATCTATAACCAAACGAGCTCTAAATTGTTACATAATGCATTGAAGAACCATAAACAAGAATTAAAGTGTGAAGTGTACTAAGAAATTATACCAAGAAAATTATCTGGTCAAGGGAGTAAAAAATATAAATTAGACCTACCAATTACCATTATAGGATGTGTCTCTTAGATTTCCACTAAAAACTCGAGTAATTTTAAATTATAATTTTATAATCAAAAGAGATTAACTCTATCGTACCTTATTCATTTCTACTAGTATTTGTCACCTTTAATACCATAAATTGTAATGTTTTATATAATTAATGTTGTAGTAAGATTGACTACTTGAGATATTATTATCCAAAGTGACATACATTTGATGTGATTAAGAAATTATTAATTGTGATTGTAGTTGATAAACTGGTATACTAAATATTGCGGAGTCTAGTTCTGTAATTTACACTACAAGTGGTCAAGAAGTTTTTGGTGAACACAATCGATTAAGAGCCTATTTAGATTAGCTTAAAAGTCGATCAAATTGACTTAAAAGTTGATTTTTGACTTATCTAAGTATTTTACAATTTTCAAAGTGACTTATTTTAAATTTAAAAAATTATTTTAAGCCAAATATTAAAAGCTGGGGAAAAGGTATTTTTCTTCTTTTTTTTTTTGCTTAAAAGCTATTTTAAGTTGATCAAATATTTTACCTTTTTGCCTTTATTTCTTTTATTTTTATTTTATTATTATTATTAGTAGTAGTAGTAGTAGGATTAATATTTTATTATTATTATTATTTTATTATTATTATTATTATTATATATTATTATTATTATTATTATATATTTTTATTATTATTATTATTTTATTATTATTATTATTATTTATTTATTATTCTTTATTATTATTATATATTATATATTATTATATATTATTGTTATATTATTATTATTATTATTATTATTATTGTTATTATTTGTTATTATTATTGTTATTATTTACTATTATTAATATTTTATTTATTATTATTATTATTATTATTTATTTTATTATTTATTATTAATATTATTATTATTATTATTTATATTATTATTATTATTATTATTATTATTATTATGTTATTTTAGTATCTTATTATCATTTTAATATTTTTTTATTATTATTATATATTATTATTATTATATATTATTATTATTATTATTTATTTTATTATTCTTTATTATTATTATTATTATTTTAGTATCTTATTATCATTTTAGTATTTTTATTATTATTATTATATATTATTATTATTATTATTATTATTATTTATTTTATTATTCTTTATTATTATTATATATTATTTATTATTATTATTATTATTATTATTTATTTTACTATTTTTTTTATTATTATATATTATTATTATTATATATTCTATATTATTATTTATTTTATTATTCTTTATTATTATTATATATTATTATTATTATATATTCTATATTATTATTTATTTTATTATTCTTTATTATTATTATATATATATATTATATATTATATATTATTATTATTATTATTTTCATATTATTTTATTATTATTATTATTTATTATTATTATTATTGTTATTATTATATATTATATATTATTATTATTATTATTAAATTAATCAACTTTTATTATGTTAACAACTTTTAAGGGTATTTCAGACATTTTGATTAAAAAAGTGTTTACCAGCACTTATTTGTCAAACACATCAACAATTTTTTTTAACTTGATCATTTTTATCCAAACACATAACTACTTATTTTAAAAATAAGTTTCAACACTTTTAAAAGTTATTTTTTTGTAAACCCATCCAAACGGGCTCTAATTCTTTACAATCATCTTAAATCAAGTCTTATTATTGAATGTTTCTTGTTACAAATTGACTTTCAAAACATTTTCCAAAGACTACCCATTTCCCATTTTGTTTCGAAAATAAGCACGATTGGTTAAATAACCTCATACGACTTAGTTCTCACCTTATTCTTTGTGTGACTCGACTCCAACCCATTTGGATTTTATATTTGACAACAAGTGCTTTATGCTCCTTAATTGAAGTGTAGATTTGGGTATATCACATGATTCCATTAGACCATTTCGCTTAATTTCAACAGTTTTACAATTTATGAGCTCTTATATTTATTAGAAAACACGTTCCAACAAAACTTTAATCTCATATCATGATTTCATTTCACATTACCAAACGAACTGTAGTGATCATATGTATTACCTAATCCCATCTAGGGATTTGCATTTAACTCACGTGGCCAAACGGATCCTTAGTCGTTCACATTTTCAATCACCATGTAAATAGGTTCTAGTACCATTATCCTTGATCGAAATTTTTTGTAGGAACCCCTTGAGTTCGTCTATCACAATAATTTATGTGAGCCTAATTTCAATATTATTATCATCGTATGTGATCTCTTTCTTTTTAAGCCTTAAAAGTCGTCAAGATCCCATCGAGTTAATTTTTTTTTATATAATTCTCCACATTTTACATCAATCACTTTTCCTTGAATGGGAAACTTTTATTCTTCTTTTTTTTTTATTATAAAAAAAATTAAAATTATGAATCAAATTTTAAATTCTAATAAAAGTCAAATCCTACTTTTTAGTATTATTTTAGATTTGAAATCAAAATTTCAACTTGAAGCTAAAAATATATTCAAACATCATATTTCAAATCATAACTTCAAATTAGAGCTCCAAATAACATGTTCAAACAACTAATAATTGTATAACTATTCTTCTATTCATTAGATAGTTACAAAACATCATGATAACTTCACTACATTTTAACTTGAGTAAATTACAAAGTCTCACCCATCATTAATGTTCCTAACACATAAAAATATATAGATTCCAAAAAGACCAAAGTCTTTCAAACTACAAAACCTAGCATCATGTAATATTGTTGTATGGTGAAATTTGACCAAGTAAAACTTACTATTTTGTCATGTTTCCCCTATAAGGCAAGTGTTACCTTATAAAGTTATCATTGGTGAGCATATCTTTCACTAACTAGCTTAGACAAATTATTTTATTTTAGTAGTGGAAAGGTACACTCTTTTACTTATCTCATAAATGAAACCTCTAACTTTGGACATAAATTTGAATTTTGAGTGTTGCAAATAGTGAATTATATGTAGCACATAAAGAGAATGTGTCCTTTCTTACTTGAGTATATATGCATGTCCTTTATAATTTGGGACCTAGCTAACCATTTACTTACTATTTTGAAAAAAAAAATAATTAAAGGAACATTTTTGTAGTAATGAGAGTGAGATATGAGTAATTTTGTTTTTATGCTTTTGGGAAGAATATTTTTTAAAAATATACAGCTATTGTATAAGAGTGGAATGTTAAAAAGTCACCTAACATTATAAAGTAATCCCAAATAAGTAAGAGGTTAGTAATGCAAAATAAATTCAAGATCACTTAATAAAAAAAATTTAATTTAAATTCATCTCAAATGAAATTTAACAATATGAAGAATGAAAATTAAAAGAAACATTAGGCATATTAAAAGTACTCTATATTAATTTCTAGTATAGGATAAAAACAAGCAAATTTACAACGCACACCACATACAACTACCAAATATAATAAGAGATCATCCATTTCTTAAATGTAGGTAAATCCATAAGTGAACGTTTAGACATACAAATTGTGAAATTTGAAGAAAAGAAAGTAATATTTTTTAAAAAAAAATGATATTTGAAAATTATAGTTATATGTAGACATGAAAACAATTTGGAATTGATTTTTGAATTTTTCGAGTGATTTGAAGTGAAAATTATAAAAATTAACTTTATGAAGTTCTTTAAATTTCGCAAAAATTCTGAAATGTAACTTCAAATTAAATGTTGAGAAATTATAATAATTCTATGTGTAAATAATTTTGAAAATAATATTCCAAAAAAAGTAAAATATCTATAGCAAAACGGACATTTAAATTGTATTGACATTGACATATAGATTAAGAAAACGACATTCGTCCAAACAAGGAGCCCACAATGAAGGAAATAATCAAAGGATCGTCATGTCTAAAGTCCTACATCAATTCAAATGTGTGGCTCCATTATGATGGTGGTCGATGATATATGTAGTTGGTTCAGCTGAATTCAATATTTTCTATCTGTAATATATGATGATGATGATGATAATAATAATATTGTTGGTGATCATGGTAATTGGTGGTATCAAATAATATTTGTGGCGGAAGATTATGATAGTAATTAGTTATGGTAATTGTTGTTAATGATTGATGATCGTAATTGTCAGTGATGATAATGATTATAATTAAATGTAGCAATAAACGATTGGGATGTTTATGGTGGTTGATGATGGTGCGTGAAGTGATGGAAGAAGTGAAGATTAGTAAAGACATCTTAATGATATTAAAATTTAATAAATTTTAAAAAAAAAAGTTAATAAAAGATATAAATGATTGAGATTGAGATTTTAGAGGAATGCATATTCTTATGGTAAGTTACAAGTACAAGTTGATAAAATAAAATAAAAAGTACAAGTTGATAAAATAAAATAAAAAGTACAAGTTGATTTCGGTTAGTTTTTCAATCTTTTAGTTACCATTTATCTGGAGGTAGGTTAGAAGGGATTCCAACAATTAAAATTCCTAAAGTTATTCTTTTCCTCTTAGGATTTGGCTTCCCCCAAAGGCCAAATCAAACAACAAAACACAACAAAATGGTAATAAATGATATGTAGTTTGGTGCGAGTTATAAGATATAATAATTATAGAGATAAAATCTATGAATATTTTATCCTACGTTTGATTAAAGGTATTAAACCGTTCTTGAATTAGTTATCTCACTATTTATATCTTACTGATAGAACAAATTATCCTATATACATTGTGGACTAACTTATCTCAGGACTAATTTCGAAATAATTAATTCCCGAGTAACTTATTTCGGACCAAACGATTTGACTAATTATTATATATTTAGTCTATTTAAAAATAAATGTCTCTTTCTTTTTTGACAATTTTTTAGTTTCAACTTTATACATAACATACTAAGGTCTCATTTGTTTGCACTTAATGGAGGTCTGAATCTTAATCATTCAGATTCAGTCTATTAAGTACGTTTGATTTTTAGGTCTGAATCTGAATCATTCAAATTAAACCCATTAAATTCATTTGTTTTATTTTTTAAAAAGCCTCTTAATGGGTCTGAAGAGGTCTGACAAATCAGATTTGTAGGAGACTCTTAACAACATTCAGACTTATTTATCTAATAATAAATCATAACTTCTCTGCTTTGACGTGCATTTTATTTGATAACTAAAAAATTTATTTCTCTCTTTTCTCAATCAAACACCATTTTCCCCCTCTTGAATTGGTAAATTTTCGTAAATCCTTTCAAGTATTTTTTCTATATGAGTAATTTTTTGCATTGACGTGTGTCAAGAACACTTGTTGCAATAATATTTTTGGTGTATTATTGTTTATCAAGGTTTTTGATTAAAAGATATAATTAAAAGATTTTTTAATTTATTCTATATATCACTAATTTAACATTAAAAATTAACTAAGATATTGTATCAAATCAAAACAAATAATTTAAAACGAAGGGAGTAAGTTGATATGAACTCTCCCTCGTGACTACCTTTAAATTTAGTGACAATTCAACTAGACTCAACTCATGACAAATTGACAATGGCATGAGCTACCTTTTTAAGGTACTTGTTTGTTTTTGTTTAGTTTCTGACTTCTCATGTTAACTCTTTTGTTTGGATTCTGTTCCTCACCAAATATAATTGTGCTTCTTTGGTCTTACATTTGTCACTCTCACCAACTACGTAAATTCAGAGTTAAAAGTTTAAAAATATCGATCTAAATTTTCAATGTTTTAAAAGATTGATTGAGATTGATGACAACACCTTTTGAAATTGATCAAGATAGATGACAATATCTTTTACTTATTATTTGTAGGACAATCTTCTTTCATCTTATTCACTTCGCTCAAAATGTAAGTAGGAGACCTATAAGAAAATTGTGATTTATATGACGATTTTTTCGGAAATTAATATAAAAATTCGCAGGAAAGTTATTTCATACTAATTTTCAGGAAAATTCTCATTTAATTCACAGTTTACTTGTAGTGAAAGAATTTCATATCTCAACTATCAAATTTTTCGGCTACCTACATTATACTATTTCTATTCATATTATATACTATTCATTTAAAATTACTATCCGTATAAAACGAATTGTTTAGGCTTTGAAACTTTAGTATATTATATATATAATTGAAACATTCTTTTATTTGCAATGAATAGCGATCGAAGTAGTTTGCCTTTAATAAATATTTCTATAATGTTATTGTCAGTGTAATATGATCCAAACGATTGTTAAAAAATAGAAATCATAATTTGCTATTACATTTCTATATGTAATTGAGTAAAATAAATTTTACCAAATTAATTATTATAGAATAATATAACATTTCAAAAAAAAATAAACATTAAAATTATCGAATCAAATTTTTTAATATCATACTATATATATCCGCTCCAAATAATATTAAAATGAAAACGGTCAAACTGTGTCAAAGTACTTGTTGGTCAAAAGATTGGTTAATGTCTTAATGATTCCCATGTACCTTACTCGCAGCGAATAATTGACAAAAATGTACTAATAATTCATATGTAAAGTTGGAGTATAAATGTTTTCTTCTCGAACTTATTTAATCATATGTATATAAATTAAAAAACTTGATAGTAAAATAAAAAAAAAAAAAATTTGTAATATTTTAGATTATTGACAATTTTAAAATTATTTTTATAGTAGACTAGGTGAATTAAAATATACATCCGATCATGTAATGTGAAATACATCTCTTAATTCTCATATAGTTTAAGAAGGTTTTCAACATTTCTCTAATCCTTTTATTAAAAATTTCATTTTTCTACCAGAGTTTGAGAGCATTTTTCTTGTGACATATCAGGAGTATACCTAAGTTTAGTAAGTCAAATATAATAATACACTCAAGATTGTTTATAATTTGAAAAGTATTTTAAATATTTTTTTTCGATAAATGTCACATAAATTAAGACGGAACGAGAGTGTGGGAGAATAAGGGGTCGTTTGATACACAGATTCATAACGCAAGGATTAGCAATGCAGGAATTAGTAATGTTGGGATAAGTAGTGCAGGAATTAGTAATGTAAGGTTTTGTTTTATCAAGTGTTTGGTTCATTTTCCCCACCTCATCTTGTGTTTGGATTATAGCTCTATGAAAAACTTCTTCCCAATTATACCCTTGAATTATTATGTAATTGGATCAAGGTAGATAATTATTGGACAATATTATTTTTTTAAACCTTCTAACTAGCTATGGGAAGAACAATTTAGTTGTCTTGTTTGTTATTTTTTTCACTTGAATTATTTGAGGATAAATAATTGTCATCATAATAAATTGATCACTCACAAAAGGTCATTTTTCAATTAAAAAAAGAAAAACCATCTACTTTTAAAATCAAAAAAATGGTCAACAATGGTAAATTGAATAAACCATCTACATGTACACATAAAATTGCAAGTTTTAGTTTTAATATGCATGTAAAAAATTTAAATTGTTTAAAATACAAATAATTAGAAAACCAAGCAAATACATATATACACACACACATTAAATTTAGATCACGAACTTCATATACAAATATACAACTCACATTTCAAATTTGTATTGATTTATATTGGATTTATTAGTAACAAACAACTCTCTCTAAATAATTTGTAAGCTAATTTATTTAAATAAATTTACGTGTACAAATATAAATGATAAAATCAAGAAAATACACAAAATAATTAAAATGATTGAGGATATTTTTGTCTTTACATAGCTTATCCTATGGTATTATATCCTATTTATTACTAATATCTTCAAATGGAAGGTATTAGTAATACATCCTATAATACCAATCTACATAGACTCAAATTTCTATCAAATATGATAGAGTACTAAATAATACCTTATATAATCGATGAACTATTTTATTGTAATGTGACCTACTAAACGATCCCTAAGTGATAAAAGTAGAAAGAAAAAGCTAGAAATGGCTGAAACACTGAAAAAAGAAAAAGAAAAAAGTGACGGCAAAATCGGGGGGTTATTTTGAGTACTATTTTTTGCAGCGTGTATTCTTCCCCCGTGAGTTTTTGTTATCTACCTCCGTGCAATCTTATTCTACAGCAACTTAAAAGTAGGTCCTATTTTTATTAATTCTTTTACTATTTTAATGATATTTACAAAAAAAAAAATGCTAATATGATGTATTATTGATTAAAAGAATATATTTTGTAATAATTAAATTATTATTATATACTAATTATTGTTAAATATTATTTTTGATATAGTGATGGTCCATTGAAAATAATCGCCAAGTAAAATTAGATTGCATCAGTGTTTTAAAAGGCGGTGAGCGTGAGGCGAGACGTTTTATACAGTACGGAGCGAGGCGTAAGTCCCGAGATATGGGCGTAAGTCCTATGGATCTACGGGGCGCAGGGGCGGATTTATGTTGAAGCAAGGGGGTTCATCCGAACCCCATCGTCGAAAAATTACACTATATATATACGATTAAATTTTTAATTTATGTATATATAGCTAACGTTGAACCCCCTGAATACATACCAAAGGCGTAGCTCAGTGGCTTTGGGGGTTCAAAAATTGTCGCTGGAGAAGGCAGGGTCGCGTGTTCGAACCCTAGTTGAGGTACTTTTTTCCATCTTTTTTTAAAGGCGTTTTTCAGCTTTATTTTAGGTGTTTTTCAGCTTTATTTTAGGTGTTTTCCCAAATTCTATTTTAGGCGTTTAATTCTTATTTGTGAATATTATTATTTTAGGCGTACTCTCATGTATATTCAATTTTATAGTTTTATTACTAATTAAATTTCTTTCAATGATTTTACATATAATTTTTTATGAAAATACTATAATATATAGAAATTATATTATGATTTTTATTTGCAATAATCTATAATAAAGAAAAAAAATCATAATTATTATTTGAGAAATATCATTACACCAATAACAATAAAACATGACTATACAAATATAAATAGTCTAATATCTTAACTTTCTAATAATAAAAGAATCAGTATTTCTAAAAAAATACATATATCGTACTATACAACCCCCCCCCCCAAAAAAAAAGCCCTAAAAGAAAATAATCAATAAACTTACAAGTATTATAGTATAAACATCACTCTTTCATGAATGAAAATAAAATTACTTTCAAATAATTAAATAAAATATGATAATTTTGAGACATATGACAAAACCATGAAGACCAATGATAAGTGAACAAGTAAAATTACGCTACATATTTTTAAGAGAAATATTACGTAATATATAATTACATTCATAGTGTTAACAAATAGTAAATATATGATACTACATTTGTTGTTTAGGTTACTCTTAATCTTGTTATCTTTATAGATTAAAAAATTGTGTATCATTCATTTATTCAATAATTATGATAGTCAACAATGTTAATTAAAGATTTTAACACATAATTTGTGTAAGATCTGTTAGGCAAGTCCCGAGCGTTGGCGTGCTTAGGGCGTACATTCGGGCGCTTAGGGCGTAAGTCTTGTAGAACTAAGTCCCAAACTTGAGTCTCGAGGCGTTTTGCTAGAGCCCCGCCCCAGGGCGAGCCTCGAGGCGAGTCGCAGAAGAGTCTTTTAAAATACTCGATTGCATACAAATATAGTGGGAAAAAATGTAGATAGTAATTTTGATTTGATAACATAAATTGTTGTTTTAGGGGTCGATTGGTCGGACGTATTAATTTTATGTATTATTAATAAAATGCACAAGTACGCCTTAAGATTATAACTGTAATCTCTGACACACATCTTAACTAAAATAAGATCCTTTACCTTCTGAACTTCTTTTTTTTTTTTTTTTAATTTTATACACATTTTGTCTTACGTGGCACACTCTATGACTCCATGCAACTAAAAAAACAGTCTTATTCTTTGGTCGGAGAACGACTCTATTTGGAGTTATTTCGAGTTGGTTGAAAAATTTAGCACGTGTCGCTACAAGATTAAGGTACACATATCATTATCTTTGTTCTGAATGTCTTTTAAAATCAAAATTACATATAAAAATATAATCTAGTAATACTAATGTTGCTCATTTTACTATTATTAATATGATATAATTAATATTATTTTTATACGCTCTATTCGTGAACTCAGACTTTAATCATGAATCAGGACTATGGTTTTGATTTGAAGCTTTAAACACTAAACTAGATATAGTAGGCACTATAAATATTAGAGAAGATCCATATAGATAGATGCACTAATTAATAGTATGACTATACAATTACACAAACGTACGTGCGCATGACGACGATGCAACTACTAAAATATCAAATGAATCTATTGGAAATCTCAAAATAATCATGACAATGTCATAAAAAATAAGCGGTATTTTTTATAAGATAAAAGTTAAAAAATTATAAGTTAGAATATTTATTTTTAGTTTATTTTGTGTCTTTTTAATTAAAAAGGTCGTGTTTAAAAATATTTTATGCCTTGCTCAAATATTAAATAGGAAAAAAGTTTAAAGTTACTTAAAATAAATCAATCGAAGTATATCATTATGCAAAAATAAAAGATTTCAATGTTACGGTCTTAAATAAAGTTATATACTTCTTTTATTTTACTTTATTTGTGTAATTTTAACTTGACATATAGTTTAAATAAATAAAGAAGAGTTTTGACTTTTATAATTTTACACTAAAGATATATAAAATAAATTAAAATACTTTTTTTAATTTTGTAATCTTAAATAAATCATGTAAAAATTAAAATTAAAAAATTGCTAAAACAAAAATAATCCCTTTTTAAACAGATTTAAAAATAGTGAAGAAATAAATTACAACGAAAGAAGACTAATGTTTCAAAACACATTAGTTTTATTATCTTAAATATACCAGATAAAATGTTAGGATCGATTAATGGGTATATTTTATAGTATATTCTAAAAAAGAAAGCACAATATACAAATAAAAGGAGTATTATTATTACATCCCAAACTGAAAACATTCTTCATCTCAATTTTATTCTACACATTTTCTAAATTTATTTTTGTTATTGGTGAAATAAAATATTTAAATATTTAAAATTTGTTTTCTCATAATTTTTTTTAAAAATAATTATGCATAATAAAATTATACCACGGTTATTGAAATTTAATAACTATTAGGCATTGGGTCATGCAATTTGATATCACGATATGAAATTGAGAGATGAGATCAATGTTTGGACATGCAATTACATACTGATTCCATGATACGAATTCTCATATTCTCCAAAAATCATGATATGTGAATTCCATATCATGATTTGAGATTTATTTTTATATAAAAGATTGATCCACAAGTTTATATTTTGTTAAAACAACCTCATATTTATATATATTAGCCATGTATATCATATTTAATTAAAATCTATAATCATATCATATCTTTTAAAAATTTATTATTTTCACCAACATAAAATTTATCATTACTTTAAATCGATTCTTATTTTATCAAATTTATTACTATTACTTTGATGTTTAGTAAAAATTTAATTTTCATTTATATTGAGTGAGTAGGATTGTCAGAATGACTTTGCGATAATATATCATGCGATTTTATAAATTTTTGATTATTTGCTAAGATTGAATAAATAATTGAAATTATTTCAACAGATTTACAACTTATGAGATTCTTATGTGATTGAGAAAATATACAACATAAAAACTATATATCGCATATCCAAATAAAACTTTAACTTTATTTCATAATTTTCTATTATGATTTCATATTACATGACCAAACTGATCTTAAATATATGGTATCACATCATACATAATCCATGGCTGAGCAACTAGTTCAACATTATTTATTTATTTTAGATTTTTTTACTCGGTGTATAGAATTTATATTAAAATCTTAATTAAATTCAAATTACATATTATAGAATCTATTTAAAAATAAAACTTTTAATATAATCTTTTTATATATTCAAAATTTAACCTCAAAATTTTTAATTAAAAATGAAGCGGTTTACTGTTACACCAACCCATGTTGGTGGTTCACCAATCACCATTATGAGTTTTGTAGTAGTAGTAATTAAAAAGGGCCAGAAGACAGCTTAATATATTAAATAGTACAACAGAGACCACGTGCTACTATTTCAACTTACTCTTTTGATTAAATTTTCCTACTATATTGTTTTAATTTTTACTTTTAATTTGAGTTATTAATTCAGATGATAAAATTCCAATTTTAGAAAATGAATTAAACGTCATAAAATATTTCAATTTATAAGATATCGTATTTTATCTAATCACGTATATCAAACCACCGCAACTTCTGTTTATCGAGAACTAAGATATTATAATTTGATTTGAATTGATTTTGATTTTAAATCAATTATATTATATTAATTGATTTTTGATAAAATAAAAACAAATAAGAATTTTTGGTGTAAGTATCAAATTTATTCATTTTTTCACTAAATCTTTCACGCAAATTTTAAATTCTAAATTTGAAAATGATCAATTTCATAGTTTTAGATAAATTACTAGGAGTAGTATTTATTTTGGGAAAATGCACAAGTACCCCCTCAATCTATGTCCGAAATCTCATAGACACACTTATACTATACTAAGGTCCTATTACCCCCTTAAACTTATTTTAGAAGTAATTTTCTACCCCTTTTTGGTCTACGTGACACTAGCTTGGAAAAAATATCAACCATTGTTGGGCCCACAAGATAGTGCCACGTAAGTGCAAAAGGGGTAGAAAATTATTAATAAAATAAGTTCAGGAGGGTAATAGGATCTTAATATAGTATAAGTGTGTCTCTGAAATTTTGAGAATAGGCTGAGGGGGTACTTGTGCATTATCCCATTTATTTTTAATGAACTTGGTGATAGGGTTTACTCTTAAATAATGATGTGACAAATCAATATGAATGCATTTAAAAGTAAAAAAATTTTAAAAAATTAACGTTTAGATGGAATATTTTTGAATCATTAATTATTGCATTATGACCTAATTGCTTTATTTGTTCAAATATCGTAAGATCGTATGTTAGTCAGCCAAATGTTAATATTTGAACCTTCATAGAGACAAATGTATTATATTTAGATAATGACGAATAAAGAGAGTTTATTTTTTATCAAGTTGTAAATCACGCTCATTTTAGAATATATTTGATATGGAGTAAAAAGAAAATCATTTTTTATATTTAATTGCTCAAAGTTGTTGGAGAACATATTTTCTATGAAGACTGGTTCTTAAAATTAAGAATCGTGACTTATCTAGTCAATTTTTTTAAAAAAAAAAACAAATTCTATATATAATGTTTCATTAATGACATTCAAGATTAGCTTAACAAATTTAGGAATAGATAAATAAGAAATGTCCACATAGCTAGTAGGGGCTCCTAGCAGAAGCGGAACCAGAATTTTCAATAAGGGGTTTCAAAATTCGTAGAAATAAAAACATGAAATAGTCAAAGGGGGTTCAACATCTACTATATATACATATAATATTATTTTAACCATATATAAATAGTGCAATTTTCCGTCGAAGGATTTTTTGGATGAACCCCCTTGTACCAAAATGGCTTCGCCCCTGGCTCCTAGAACTTGCAAGTCAATCTAGTAACACACCTAATGCTATCGAAAGTCGTTTAGTAAAGTATATATATAAGAAGAATACTAGTAAATATAGAAACTGTTTAATATAAATAAGAGATTGTAATATTTTTGATAAAATGTAAAATTAGTTTATTTGTTTTTGTTAGGAGCATTAGTTAGTTTCAGACTTATTTATGCCATACATATAGTAAGATAGCTAATTTTATGAGATATTTTAATCTATGATATAATTTTAATTTGTCTATTTCATCCACCGTTCAAATAACCACATAATGTGTGAGTAATGTTAAAATTAATAATGTTATGATTAGTTATATTAATATTATGTCTTATTAACTATTTGATTTAGTTTACTCAAGAATAATTTTATCAGCAATTATGATTATTTCTGTATTAATAACTTTGATATTGCTGATATTATGAGTTGTTATGTGTTAGCTCTACATCTTATAATAAGGAATAAGATACATAATTAATACATACATTTGAAAACACAGTTCAAACAAAATATCAGTAAGATTAATATCAATACATATAGTGATGGATTCAAGATTTTCACTAAAAAAAAGTTTATATAATAAAAATATATTGCATAAATTTGAAAACTTGGTGCCTCAAAGCCAATTTAAACCCCTCAAATCACTAAGTCAAAATTTAGTTGTTGTGTTCACAATATCTAAAATATTTTCTCTGCATATACAATAAATACATCTTCTTTTTCTTGCTTTTCCCAAAATAACAATGGTTGTTGAATCACAAATCATTACTTTATAAAATACATATTTTTTCTTTGTAGCGCATTATATATTGTCGGGGACTCTTAATTACAAATGCATGATATGTTAGCTATATACACACAATCATGACCAAAAAACTAGACATGATAATTTTAAATCCATCCAGTTTCGAGCCAGAATAAATAAATCCACAATAGTATCCATTATAAAATAATATAAACATATTTTATATGTTATACTTTTTCAGTCAGAGATCGTCCTTTATGATTATCCTTGAAAAGAACCTTTATTTTAAATAAAAAATAAGCATAAATCTCCATTACACTAAAAATATATATATTACCAAGGAAATAATGTAAACAATATTTACTAGCAAAAACAAAGACACATTGAAATTGAAATATACCTTCTAATCAAAGAACCTTGTGATAACTCCAATTTAATTTACAACTCATAACTTTTGGACGAAACAACAGAGCAAGTATTAATAGCATACAACAAAATATAACTTTCCAATATGCCAAAAATAACGAGTCACACCTAAGGCGT
>CM040626.1:5802533-5968538 GCA_022817965.1 Solanum lycopersicoides
AGCAAACTAAAAAAAACAAAAAACCTTATACTATATACTTTTTAATCTTTCTCTCAAGGAGGAGAGGAGTGAGATATACCAAAAAATGATTGATCATGCTAATTGATAAACATAAAAACAGTAAGTAAGTTTAATTGTCGTTAAAAATGTTAAGAAAGGATGTAGCTTAGATACAAGAGATAACATAGGAACCAGGTTAGAAAAAGTGACAAGAAACCGCTAAATGAACCTATAAACTAATGTGGCAGCTCAAATGACGTCATACACTAGCTCTTAAAACCTTAAAACTTTAAAGGTCCAAGTATCATCAGAATGCAAAACCAATGCTTAAAAAATTCAGGCAATGAGAACACTTCTGTAAACCTGCTTTATAACTTTGTTCAATCAACCAGCAAAATCATGCAAGAATTGCCCACCAACCATACTATTATTTCTTCCAAATTGTCCATTTTGTTCATCAATCCACCAAAAATAAACCCTTCACTACTCGTATTATTATCGATACCAAAACGTCTAGCTGCATTCATCGGAAATGCTCCGATAAACCAATATTACCGGAGTTCTGATGAAGCCCTAACGTTAATGATACACCACCACCACTCCAGTTGACAAATTTCCATATGATAAATTTATTGAATCCGCGATTCTTCCAATATTATTGGGAATATTTGTTAACTCATTTCGAGTTCGTTTTGATGGAAGGTCTTGTAATCTTGATGTTGATGTAGATGGAGTATTACTTTCACATACATTTGAATTACTCATAGGAAAATGTTCAATTGGATTATTATTATTATCGTTGTTGTTGTTGTTAGGTCCTTCTCTATGTGAAGAAGATTTATTATGACCTTCTCGAGTTTCAAGCATGTGAATCTCTTCTACCATAGGTTTCCAAAGTCTTACTCTCGCGTTGATGAACCAATTAGAAACCTAACCATATATATTATCGTATTATTAATTCGATAAAAATTGTAACTAACATGTTATAACAAGTTAAAACTATATTAATTAGTGTAAAAATATGTTGAAAATGTACAAACCTGATTTCTTGAGAGGCCAGTTTGTTTGGCTAACATAACTTTATCAGTGTCCGTGGGGTAACTGCAATAACAACAAGCTCGATATTATTAACAAGTAATATGATTTTAATAGTATCAAATATATCTAAAAGATATAATTACAAATGAACTTTATATTACAAGTAAAATTAGCTAGTAAGATATTATAACGGTAAAAAATAGTCCAAAAATGTGTGGCAGTGTCCGTGCAAGTAAGTTAAATCTACTTTTGTAAAGAGTAGTTATTACTTTCCACATTTTAATTTACGCGATATAGTTTAATTAGATGTCCTGTTTAAAAAAAATAATTAAATTTCGTGTTCTTAAATTAAATATATATATATATATATAATATATTTTTTTCATCCCAAATCATTTCTCGGAAGTCAAACTATGTAAAACTTTAACCAATGCTTTAAAACACACTTACTCATCAAATTGATTTAAGAAAAGTTTACAACTTATTTATAGTTTTTTGAAAATCTATATTTTAATTGTAATAGATTAAGTAGAATATTAGTCAAGTTAACTATCTACAAAGTGAAACATGACAACTAATCTGAGAACAGAGTGAGTATCAAAATGTTCTTGTGTAGTCTAAACATATCAAGTTAACCGCATTAGAGTTAAAAAATAACTATACGTAGATAATTGACAAATAAAAGAAAGTATGACACGTAAATTGATACTTACGGGTGAAGAAAATGGTCAAACAACCAAGCCCTAAGTACAGTGACAGCACGTTCAGGAAGCCCTCTTTGTGGTCTCCAAACAGGTTGAGTTTCTTGTCTTTGGCAATAAATTCCTTTGCCAGATATTCCAACACCTCTTTCACAATTAATTTGACCATGTGATGATTTACTTGTTGTAAATTGAAGTTGGTCAATTATGGCATCTTTAAGGCATTTGAAATGTTTTGACATAGTTTTTATAGCTATGTTTGCAAATGGTGCTGCATTTCCAAGTCCAGCAACTGATTCAAATGATGCCACAACCATTTGTAGTTGCTCATGATATTGCTTGTACTTATGGTATACCTGAAAAATAACCACAACTCGTTGTTAAAGATTTTAGCAACTCTGAATGTAACGATATTATAACTTCAATTGTTGCTAGAAGGAAAATTTGTTGGTATTGAATGTCCCCTTTTGTTGTAGTGATCATAATTAAGTAAATATGTGTTGAATGTGAGTTATCAATATGAGATAACGGGTTGATTTGTCACATCATCGTTCAACAAGTAGTTATTATTATAAAAAATTAACTTAAATTTAGCATAAGTAAACACTTATATAAAGTTGAACATAAGTAAGTTCATGAATATTTGCATGACATACACTCAAATTGAGAAGAAAAAAAATTTGAATATGTAAATTTCAAATCATATCTTCGCTTCGATATGAAAGTAACTAAATTTATTAGATGAAATTTAACCTTTATACATAAATAACAATTACCAAAGATTTGAGGGGGGAAAATGAACGTAAACCTTAACTTTACAGAGAAAATAAAAAAAATATTTTCGATAGAGTCTCAACTCAAGAAACAAAATAAATCAATATAAAATTACCTTTTATACGATGAAAATATAAAATTAAATTGTACTACTATATACGAGTTCAAAAAACTATCAATAAATACAAAAGAAGCCATGGTTTCAATTTAAATTTTTTATTGCTACACAAATACTTTATATCATACTTAAGCGCATAAATTATTAAATTTATATTTTTCGTTTAAATTTAATTAAATTATATCACACACTAAAAAAGAAAAGAGGAGTATTTAGAATTTTCTTATCTATAATTGAGTAGGACACTTTAATTAAGGCACCAATTTTTGTGCATATATTCCCTAAATCACCTTTTCCCAAAAAGATAAATTAGTGATTTATAAGAACCTGTACGCCTATATCACATAGGCATCTAGCCTATGTAGCCTTTAATTCAATAAAACAAGAAATAAATTATTTCCGTTTCAAAAAAAATAACCTAATTTGACTTAGAGCAGAACTTAAAAAAATAAAGAAGATTTTTTAATTTTGTGATTTTAAATTAAAGTTATGTCAAATGTATCAAAATATCATTTAATCTTGTGGTCTTAAACATGACACGTGGAAAGTTAAAGTGTTATAAAAAAAAAGAAAAAGAATTATTCTTTTTAAAATAGATTAAAAAAAATAAAAACATTTTTTTTTAAAACGGAGAAAATACACTATAAAATACCACTCTAGTATATCTAATATAGGTAACAAATATTTTGTTATTACTACCATTTTAACTAAAAAGGTTTTATCACAAAATAATTACTCCCTACCTTTCTTTTTACTTATTCTAAACGTTGTACACCCCTTCGCAAAATTACAGTTGAGAATATTATTATATAAATAAAAAGTATTCTTTCTAATAATTTAAATTTTTAGATAAGATAATTATACACTTTAACATGATATCAGAGCAAAATTATACTTAACTATTGATTTTGAGAATGGCCTACAAGAATGAATGATGTTTTAAGAGAAATCAATTAACTCGTTTATTAAGTAAAAATAAAATTATATTTCATGTTTACAATTTCTTAATGAGCATGAAAAAAGTAAAGCAATATTTGGAAGTAATATTAAAATGCTATAAAGCTTCTAAATACCCAAAAAAATCTCATAGTGCATATTAGTACGGACATTTTTTGATAACTCATCACTTTAAAGAATCTCTTTTCTTTTAATTTAACATATAGTATATGCTAGAAAAAGAAAAGAATTGGAGTTTTTATAGACAACAGCTGGATAAGAATCATAAGAAAAAAGTGTAAAAAGTTAGGCAGTTGGATAATATATTTGGTTGAATTTAAAAATACTAATAAAATATAGTTTTAATAGTAAAAATAACATTTAAAACTAAAATTAAAAAATATATAACCTCAAAAATATTTCAAATTATGATGGCTATACTTTTAATTTACCAAAAAAGACTTGAGTAATTGCAAGCAAAGTCAATGGAGAAAAAAATGTGGTTCTATAATTAATGCAGAAACAAGCTAACTCTGAACTCTCCTCCCTACCACACATTCAATAAAATTTAACTTTTTTCCACAAAGAGAAAAAAATAAATCAAGCTAGGAAGAAAAATGTGAACATTAAAATTGAATAATCGGGTGTATAAATCATTCCGCATTTACATATCGTTTAAAAGAAGAGTCACACACTAGACACTACACTGAAGATTCAGTATAAGAAAATTGTGAATTACATATACGAAAATTTATAAGAAAATAAAGTTTTTTACAAATTATTATACGAAAATTTTCATGTATTTCATACTTATTTTGTAATGCGAAAATATAGATATTTTATCCTAATTCAAATATTAATGACTATATTCACAACTAAAACACATAATTTATATGTTTCACAAAAACAACTTTATCAATACTCAAAGCCTTACTTTTGAAGTTATTAGCAATATCCTCCTAATTCAATTAGTTTTGACACAAACTTCTTCATCAAACACAAAGTCTCAAAGTTTAAATCTTGAAAATAAACTTATTTCTCGTCTGATAGTAATTGAATCTCAAAAACGAATATCAAATATCGAATTAGAAAAACATAGAATTTAGAAATACCAAAACTAAGAACCCTCATGACTATATATATAAAAGGAATAATAATTAATAAAAGTTACCTCATCAAGCATTGAAATTAACCTTGATTTCTTTTTCCCAAATTGTTCATTTCCATTATTAAAACCTTGTGGAGTATCCATCATCAAATTAGAAGCATCATCATCAACATAAATCCCTTTAGTAACATGACACAATTCATCCAACAAAATTTGTGCTGGTTTCAAAAACTTTGATCTCTTCAAAATCAAAGAGTACCCCGTAAAAGGTCCAAGTGGTACACAACTAGTAGTCGTAGTATTGCTCTTAGACGAAGACAAATCATTATGATGAAGAGATGACAAAGACAAAGATAAATTACCTTGACCATTGCTATTATTATTATTATTATTATGATCAATAAATCTTGGAATTTGAGATGTATATAGAAAAGGGTTACCATTAATTTCTTGAAAAATTGATAAATCTGAAGATAAAACAATAGATGGATCATAAAAAGGGATTTGACAATTACTATTATTATTATTTTCATCAAGTAAAACTCTAAGCTTATCTCTTCTACTTTGTTGTGGGACATGATAAGGTTCAAATCCTTCAGCCATTTAATGTTTTTTCAAAAAAAAAAAAAACAAAGCAAAAGAAAGATAACAAGACTCTTTATTATGAAATGAAAAAAAAAAGAAGATGTGTAAATGAATAATAGTAGTGAAGAGATGTGGGTGTGATTGGATGAAGTGAAAGGCTAAGAAGTATAGTGTTATTATTGGTATTAGGATTATGACAATATATATACTGATATCTATCAGTTTTGAGGTGAGAGAGAAAAAAAGACAATCAAATCAAAGCTAGGTTGAGAGAAAATACTGTTACACTCACTCATATATAGATTAGGGGGTAGTTGTGGAATGTGGACTTCATATATCATAGCTGCAAAATAATGTAGTGACACTGTTGGGTTGGTTGCTAGCGATAAATTAGACGACAAATAAAAATTTTATATTGATCTACGTAAAGAAGATTTCACTTCTTTATAAAAATATAATTTATAATCATAAATTATAAAAATTATTAAAATTGATCATAAGTTTGTATTACAAGTTAATTGGATCTTCATTCCATGACACTAGAGCAATGTGGTAGTTTGGAGTGTTATCAACTTGTATTTATAAGATCAGCCAAAAAACAGAAACAGAAATAAGATGAAGTAGACAAAATACAAAATAATCCGAGTTTACAGAAATTACTGTGTCTCCTTAAGAAGTTTAATCCCTTCACTGTACCCGAGGTTATGGATTAATTTCTCTCAAGATAAAACGGATTAATCATGTTAAAGAAATAGTGGTACCTCAAACTTCTTTAACTTCAGCGAACTTAAGAACAACAACAAGTCACACAGACTCAGTCGATCGACACTTTGATTTTGAGAGGAAAAATGTATGCAGAGAAAGAAAATTTTCATTGTTTAAAAAAACAAAAAATGACTTTCTTTTATAGTCATTTTCAGCAAGAAACGTATCTGTTCAGAGAAATCTGTTCAGACCCGTTTTATCAACAAAGTTGCGTCTTTCGGAAAAAAATAATAACTTTTCAAAAAATGTGTATGTTAGGAAAAATAACGATTTTTCGGAAAGTAACAACTTTTCATAAAGAGTAACAACTTTTCAAAAATGTTACCGTTACACGCGAATTACTTCTGTTAATTAACGAACGTTCTGAATTAATTTATAAGAGAAAATATTAACAGGATTTTATTTGATTAACAAAAATTGATTAAATAAATTTTGACCAAAAAATTTATCAATCAATCATATCCGAAGCCAAACGTTTTGAAGTGTTTGTCCTTATATAAGGACAATAATTTCCCTTTCTTTTGTCGATATGGGAGAAATGACTTTTCATTTGCACTTTGCAAATGATTTTCATTTTCTCTCCAAATTAGTTCCCTCACTTTTCATATTTTCTCTTTTCTTTTTTCTCATTCACACTTTGCTAAACTCAACATGGAGTGAGTGCAACAAGCATAATTCCATACATCGTGAAGTAGACATAGCACATGACTTTGTTACCCTAAGCCGATTGTTCATCATTTTCATCAACAACCATATTATCATTTAATATTTACTGAATATTCATCACTATTTTGGTGTTCACATAAAAAATTATGTAATACAACAAAAACAACTATTATAGAGGGTGTTTTTAAAAAGATAAAAATTTGGGGTAAAATTTTAATTTAAAAAAAAAACACAAATAATGAAATTTGGTCTAAATACTAGAAAAAACTAGTATTTGAAAATTTGAGATATTTGTTAAAATTTTTACCAAATAATGGCAAAGTATATAGACAAACACAATTTATCAAATTCTTTTCTAAATATTTTTTGAAAAATCTATGACCAAACGGGTCCTAAGTTGTTACATAATGCATTGAAGAACCATAACAAGAATTAAAGTGTGAAGTGTACTAAGAAATTATACCAAGAAAATTCTTTGGTCAAAGGGAGTAAAAAATATAAATTAGACCTACCAATTACCATTATAGGATGTGTCTCTTAGATTTCTACTAAAAACTCGAGTAATTTTAAATTATAATTTTATAATATAAGAGATTAACTCTATCGTACCTTATTATTTGTAGTTTGAACTATTTCTTTTATGATTTTATTCAAATCTTGAAATCGTTTATAACTTGAGGAATAAACACATATTACAAAATGCTTAGTAAAATGAAAACTCAATATCTTGAACGGTTAATTATCTATCTAACAACTAAAGAACTATAGCAAGAATTTTTTTCTTTAAAATATGTCTTTTTGTTAGCAATTGACGATGAAAGCACTCATCAAATAATAACTCTTTGTTGAGAAGAAATCTTCATTTCTACTATTTGTCACCTTTAATACCATAAATTGTAATGTTTTATATAGTTAATGTTGTAGTAAGATTGACTACTTGAGATATTTATTATCGAAAGTGACATACATTTGATGTGGTTGTAGTTGATAAACTGGTATACTAGATATTGCGGAGTCTAGTTCTGTAATTTACACTACAAGTGGTCAAGAAGTCTTTGGTGAACACAATCCTGATTAATTCTCTACAATCATCTTAAATCAAGTTTTATTGTTGAATGTTTCTTGTTACGAATTGACTTTCAAACATTTTCCATAGACTACCCATTTCCCATTTTGTTTCGGAAATAAGCACGATTGGTTAAATAACCTCATACGACTTAGTTCTCACCTTATTCTCTGTGTGACTCGACTCCAACCCAGTTGGATACTATATTTGACAACAAGTGCTTTACGCTCCTTAATTGAAGTGTAGATTTGGGTATATCACATGAGTCCATTAGACCATTTCGCTTAATTTAAAATTTTTTACAACTTATGGGCTCCTATGTTTATTAGAAAGCATGTTCCAACAAAACTTTAATATCATATCATGATTTCATTTCACATGACCAAACGAACTGTAGTGATCATATGTATTACCTAAGCCCATCGAGGGATTTGCCTTTAACTCACATGGCCAAACGGTTCCTTAGTCGTTCACTTTTTCAATTGACCATGTCAATAGGTTCTTGTACCATTATCCTTTATCGAAAATTTTCGTAGGAACACCTTGAGTTGGTCTATCACAATAATTTATGTGAGCCTAATTTCAATATTATCATTATAGTATTGTGATCTCTTTCTTTTTAAGCCTTAAAATTCGTCAAGATCCCATCGAGTTAATTCTTTTATATAATTCTCCCACATTTTACATCAATCACTTCACCTAGAATATGAGCTTTTTTTTTCCCCTTTTTTTGTAAAAATAAATTTATGTATCAAATTTTAAATTCTAATAAAAGTCAAATCCTACCTTTTTGTATGATTTTAGATTTGAAATCAAAACTTCAACTTCAAGCTAAAAATTTGTTCAAACATCATAAACAAACACATATTTCAAATCAGAACTTTAAATTAGAGCTCCAAATTACATGTTCAAACGTTTACTAATAATTGTATAACTCTTCTTCTATTCATTAGATAGTTACAAAACATCATGATAACTTCACTACATTTTACCTTGAGTAAATTACAAAGTCTCACCCATCATTAATGTTCCAACACATAAAAATATATAGATTCCAAAAAGACCAAAGTCTTTCAAACTACAAAACATAGCATCATGTAACATTATTGTATGGTGAAATTTGACCAAGTAAAACTTACTATTTTGTCATGTTTCCCCTATAAGGCAAGTGTTACCTTAGAAAGTTATCATTGGTGGGCATATCTTTCACTAACTAGCTTAGACAAATTATTTTATTTTAGTAGTGGAAAGGTACACTCTTTTACTTATCTCATAAATGAAACCTCTAACTTTGGACATAAATTTGAATTTTGAGTGTTGCAAATAGTGAATTATATGTAGCACATAAAGAGAATGTGTCCTTTCATAATTGAGTATATATGCCTGTCCTTTATAATTTGGGACCTAGCTAGCCATTTACTTACTATTTTGAAAAAAGAAAATAATTAAAGGAACATTTTTGTAGTAATGAGAGTGAGATATGAGTAATTTTGTTTTTATGCTTTTGGAAGAATATTTTGTAAAGATATACAGCTATTGTATAAGAGTGGAATGTTAAAAAGTCACCTAACATTATGTTGTAATCCCAAATAAGTAAGAGGTTAGTAATGCAAAATAAATTCATGATCATTTAATTTTTTATTTAAATTCATCTCAAATGAAATTTAACAATATGAAGAATGAAAATTAAAAGAAACATTAGGTATATTAAAAGTACTCTATATTAATTTCTAGTATAGGATAAAAACAAACAAATTTACAACGCACACCACATACAACTACCAAATATAATAAGAGATCATTCATTTCTTAAATGTAGGTAAATCCATAACTGAACGTTTAGACATAAAAAATGTGAAATTTGAAGAAAAGAAAAAAATATATTTTTTTAAAATTTTATTTGAAAATTGTTGTTATATATTGACATGAAAACAATTTGAAATTGATTTTTGAATTTTCTGAGTGATTTGAAGTGAAAATTGTAAAAGTTAACTTTATGAAGTTCTTTAAATTTCGCAAAAATTCTGAAATGTAACTTCAAATTGAATGTTGAGAAATTATAATAATTCTATGTGTAAATAATTTTGAAAATAATATTCCAAAAAAAATAAAATATCTATAGCAAAACGGACATTTAAATTGTATTGACATTGACATATAGATTAAGAAAACGACATTCGTCCTAACAAGGAGCCCACAACGAAGGAAATAATCAAAGGATCGTCATGTTTAAAGTCCTACATCAATTCAAATATGTGTGGCTCCATTATGATGGCGGTCGATGATATATGTAGTTGGTTCAGCTAAATTCAATATTTTCTATATGTAATATATGATGGTGATGATGATAATATTGTTGTTGATCATGGTAATTGGTGGTATCAAATAATATTTGTGGCGGAAGATTATGATAGTAACTAGTTATGGTGATTGTTGTTAATGATTGATGATCGTAATTGTGATTGATGATAACGATTATAATAAATGTAGTAATAAACGATTGGGATGTTTATGGTTAACGATGATAGTCGTAGGGGGTGGTTGATGATGGTGCGTGAAGTGATGGAAGCAGTGAAGATTAGTAAAGACATCTTAATGATATTAAAATTTAATAATTTTTTTAAAAAAGTTAATAAAAGATATAAATGATTGAGATTGAGATTTTAGAGGAATGCATATTCTTATGGTAAGTTACAAGTACAAGTTGATAAAATAAAATAAAAAGTACAAGTTGATTTCGGTTAGTTTTTCAATCTTTTAGTTACCATTTATCTAAAGGTATGTTAGAAGGGATTCCAACAATTAAAATTCCTAAAATTATTCTTTTCCTCTTAGGATTTGGCTTCCCCCAAAGGCCAAATCAAAGAACAAAAAACAAAAAAGTGGTAATAAATGATATGTCGTTTGGTGTGAGGTATAAGATATAATAATTAGTTTGATTGGAGGTGTTAGACCGTCCTTGAATTATTTATCTCACTATTTATATCTTACTGGTAGAACAAATTATCATATATAGATGGTGGACTAACTTATCTCACGACTAATTTTGGAATAATTAATTCCGAGGTAACTTATTCCGAACCACACGATTTGATTAATTATTATATATTTAGTCTATTTAAAATAAATATCTCTTTCTTTTTTGACAATTTTTTTAGTTTCAACTTTATGCATAACATACTTAAAGTCATATAATTAAAAAATATTTTGATTTATTCTCTATATCACTAATTTAACATTAAAAATTAACTAAGATATTGTATCAAATTAAAACAAATAATTTAAAACGAAGGGAGTAAGTTGATATGAACTCTCCCTCGTGACTACCTTTAAATTTAGTGACAATTCAACTAGACTCAACTCATGACAATGGCATGAGCTACCTTTTTAAGGTACTTGTTTGTTTTTGTTTAGTTTCTGACTTCTCTCATGTTAACTCTTTTGTTTGGATTCTGTTCCTCACCAAATATAATTGTGCTTCTTTGGTCTTACCTTACTTGATTTGTCACTCTCACCAACTAGGTAAATTCAGAATTAATAGTTTAAAAATATCGATCTAGATTTTCAACGCTTTAAAAAATTGATCGAGATTGATGACAACACTTTTTGAAATTGATCAAGATAGATGACAATATCTTTTCCTTATTATTGGTAGGACAATCTTCTTTCTATCTTTTTTACTTCGATCAAAAATAGATACAGATTTATTCATTTATGTATTATATTACTATTCATTTATAATTAATATCAGTACAAAACTAGTTGTTTAGGCTTTGAAACTTTAGTATTATATATATATGATTGAAACATTCTTATATTTGTAATGAATACCGATTAAAGTTATTTTAAAATTCTTTTAAATATTTCTATAATGTTAGTGTCATAGTCTAATATTGATTCAAACGATTGTTGAAAAATAGAAGTCATAATTTGCTATCATATATGTAATTAAGTAAAATCAATTTTGCCACATTAATTATTTCTATAATAATATAATAAATTTAGAAAATTCAATATCAAAATTATAGAATCAAAATTTTTAATCTCATATTATATATGTCCGCTCCAAATAATATTAAAATGAAAACGGTCAAACTGTGTCAAAGTACTTGTTGGTCAAAAGATTAGTTAATGTCTTAATGATTCCCATGTACCTTACTCGCAGCGAATAATTGACAAAAGTGTACTAATAATTCATATGCAAAGTTAGAGTATAAATGTTTTCTTTCTTAACTTATTTAATTATATATATATAAATAAAAAAATTGAAAGTAAAATAAAAAATCAAATTTATAATAATATTTTAAATTATTGGACGTCTTAAAATTAGTTTCTCTAGTAGACTAGGTGAATTAAAATACACCCTCGATCATGAAACGTGTAACGTGTAACATAAAATGTGAAATATACCTCTTAATTCTCATATAGTTTAAGAAGGTTTTCAATACTTTTCTCAATTTTTTATTAAAAGTTTTATTTTTCTACCATAGTTTGAGAACATTTAGTATGTCTTGTGACATATCAGGAGTATAACTAAGTTTAGTTTAAAAAGTGTTTTAAATATATATATTTTAATAAACGTCATATAAATTAAGACAGAACGAGAGTGTAGGAAAATAAGTGATAAAAGTAGAAAGAAAAAACTAGAAATGGCTGAAACACTGAAAAAAGAAAAAGAAAAAGAAAAAAGTGACGGCAAAATCGGGGGGTTATTTTGAGTTCTATTTTTTGCAGTGTGTATTCCCCCGTGAGTATTTGTTATGTACCTCTGTGTAATCTTATTCTACAGTAACTTAAAAGTAGATCCTATTTTTATTAAGTGAAAAGACATAAAGTCACTCCTAAAGTTATTCCGTATTTGCATAAAGACACCCTAACTTTCAAAGTGTCCTATCACCCCATGAAACTATTTAATATCTTTGTAAATGGGTCATTTTGACTCATTTTTTCGTCTGGGTTGTTAACACGCAAATGGGGCGCGTGACCCAATTTTTTTACTGTCATAACCAGCTATAAAGTGACATGTGTCATAATATTTCTTTAATATTAATTATTTAATTAATTTAAATCATCTTCCCCATTATCTTCTTCACCCAAATTCAAAAATCCAATTTTTTCTTCATCTTCTTCAACTTAGAAGATCCATTTACTTCATCCATTTTTATCACTTTTTTTTTCTCGTCTCTTGCTTTTCTTTGTTTCGTTTTCTTCTTTTATCTTTTTTTTTTTTTAAAAAAAAGAAGTCAATTGATTTGAGAATACTATGAAACTCTATCTTTTTTTTGGTTCCATTACCTTACTTTAGTAACTTGAGAGTTGAATTGATTTAATTTAGTGATGTTTTAGTGAGAAAATAGTGTTACATGGAAGCATCATGCAGATTACAACAAAGAATAAATGATTTGAGTAATGAAGATTTAAGAAGAAAGAGGTAAAAAATGAAAATAAAGTTAATAAAAATAGAAATAATAAAATGAAAATGAAAATAAAACTAAAACTTAAAAATTAAAAGAACTTAATACGTGTCAAACAACTATTGGTGCGTGATTGCACCCATTTTCTTGCAATTGGGGTTGGGTGAAAAATGGGATATTTATAACACTCTTAAATTGTTCAATGGGGAAATAGGACACCCACAAAGTTAAGGTGTCTTTTTGAAAAATCGAGACAACTTCAGTGATGACTTTATGTCTTTTCTCTTTTATTAATTCTTTTAGTATTTTAATGATATTTACAAAAAAAATATATGCTAATATGATGTAATTATTGATAAAAAAAATAGATGTAGTCATAATTAAATTATTATTATTAACTAATTATTGTTAAATATTATTTTTGGTATAGTGACAGTCTACTGAAAATAACCACAAGTAAAATTAGACAGTATACAAATATAGTGGAAAAAAAGTAGATAGTAATTTTGATTTGATAACATAAATTGTTGTTAATTTTAGGGGTCGATTGATCGTACGTATTAATTTTATGTATTATTAATAAAATGCACAAGTACCCTCAAGACTATAACTGAAATCTTAGACACACATCTTAACTAAATTAAGGTCATTTACTCCCCTGAACTTCTTTTTTTTTCCCGGTAATTTTATACACCTTTTGTCTTATGTGGCACACTCCGTAACTCCGCGCAATTGAGGCGCGTGAGAGATATTTGGATGCCACGTAAGCCAAAAAGGTGCACAAATTACATAGAAAATAAATTCAGGAAGGTAATAGGACTTTAGTTTAGTTAAATTGTATTTTTAGAATTTCAATCATAGCCTAGAAGAGTACTTATGCATTTTCCATTAATATCTTCTATAATGCATTAGCTATAAATTCTATTTGATATTATATTATATTTAAGTAATATATGATAAACTATAGTATTATCAATGTGAAGTTTATAATACATATATTAGCATAAATAAAGGTAAAATCGACTTCTAAAAATTTTTTTCTCAATATTTATGAAGGCTAATTTTGTCAATAAATATTTTTTAAAAAAAATTAAACAATATATTGCATATAGTTTTAATATAGGAAATATGTAAGTTCTTTTTGGATCGTGATGCTCAGTTGCTCACGTAGATCGATCTTATACCACTCGATTCAATCTTGTTAAATATTTGAAAAAGATAAAAAATATAATTTATTTTATTTTTTTAAAAGATCGAATAGTCTTCCTCTTTGGTCGGAGAACGACTCGATTTGGAGTTATTTTGAGTTGGTAGAGAAATTTAGCACATTTCGCTAAAAGATTAAGGTACACGTATCATTATCTTTGCTTTGAATGTCTTTTAAAATCAAACAATACACATAAAAATATTATCTAGTAATTCTAACATTGTTAATATTACTATTATTAATATGATATACTTAACATTATTTTTATACGCTCTATTAAACAAATAGTGAACTCAGACTTTAATCATGAATCAGGCCTATGGTTTTGATTGAAGCTTTAAACACTAAACTAGGTATAGTAGGCACTATAAATATTAGAGAAGATCCATATAGATAGATGCACTAATTAATAGTATGACTATACAATTACACAAACGTACGTGCGCATGACGACGATGCAACTACTAAAATATCAAATGAATCTATTGGAAATCTCAAAATAATTATGACAATGTCATAAAAAATAAGCTGTATTTTTTATAAGATAAATTTAAAGTCATATGTTAGAATATTTATTTTTAGTTTATTTTGTGTCTTTTTAATTAAAAAGAAAGTGTTTAAAAACATTTTATGCCTTTCTCAAATATCTTTATAGGAAAAAAGTTAAAAGTTACTTAAAATAAATCAATCGAAGCATATCATTAAGCAAAAAAAATTAATTTTATGATTTTAAATAAAGATATATATTCCTTTCTTTTTAATTTATTTGTCTAATTTTTAAGTTGACATATAATTTAAATGAATAAAGAAGAGTTTGAGTTTTATTATAAGTTTAACTAGAAATACAAAAAGAAATGATGCCACGATAATTGAAATGAAAAAAAAAACTCCCTTCTTCTCATTTTATGTGAGATAGTTTGACTCGATACAGAGTTTAAGAAAGAAAGGAAAACTTCTAAAATTTGTGGTCCAAAATCAATCACAGAAATTTGTATGGATGTAAATTATTTTATTAAGGGTAAATAAACATTTTATGATTAAATTGTTACTTAATATAGAAATGTGAATCACATAAATTGAGAAAGAGGGAGTAATTATTAGGCATTTGGTAATACAATATCATATCACGATATAAAACCGTGAGATGTAATCAGCGTTTGGACATGCGATTACATGTTGATTCCATCTCGGGATATGAGAATTTTCATATTCTTCAAAAATAATGATATGAGAATTTTATATCATGATTTGTGACTTTTTATATTAAAAATTAATCTACAAGTTTATATTACAACCCCATATTTTAATTAAAATTTATAAGCGTATCATTATCTTTTTAAATTTATTATTCTCAACGATATAAAATATATTATTACTTTAAATCAATTTTTACTTTATCAAATTTATTTATCAATCAAATTTAATTTATTACTATTAATTTAATGTTTAATAAAACATTAATTTTCATTTATATTGAGTGAACGTGACTGACCATATTGACTTTCTAATAAATTATTATGTAATTTTATAAATTTTTATTTATTTTGTAATATTGAATAAATAATTAGAATTTTATAAACTTACTATTAGTTTTACAACTTATGAAATTCTTATGTGAATAAGAAAATATACAACACAAAAAACTCCATATATCATGTCCAAACAAAACTTTAACTTCATCTTATAATTTTTTATTATATTTTAATATTATGATTCTATATCATAATTTAATATTGCATGACCAAATGAATTCTAAATATATGGCGTCAGATCATACGTAATCCATGGATGATCAATTGGTTCAACATTATTTATATATTTTTGGTTTTCTTACTCAATGTGTGGAATTTACATTAAATTCCGATAGCATACTATAGGATACATTCAAAAATGACGTTTTCAACTTAATTTTCTCTATATTCAAAATTTAAAATTAACAGCATGTTTGGCTCAGCTTAAAAACTGGACAAACTGACTTAAAAGCTGATTTTTGACTTATTTAGTTGTTTGGCAATTCTCAAAATAATTTATTTTAAGTTAAAAAAAATAACTTATTTTAAGCCAAAAGTTAAAAGCTATGGTAGTTTTTTTTGTTTTTTTTATAACTTATAAGCTCTTTTAAGTTGATCCAATTTTTACCTTTTTGCCCTTATTTTTTTTATTTTTATTTTTATTTTTATTATTATTATTATTATTATTATTATTATTTATTATTATTATTATTATTATAATAATTATTAGTATTATTAATATTTTATTATTTTATTATTATTATTATTATTATTTATTTTATTACTCTTTATTATTATTATTATTATCATTATTATATATTATTATTATTATTATTATTCTATTATTATTATTATTATTTATTTTATTATTCTTTATTATTTATTATTATATATTATATATTATATATTATTAAATATTATTATTATTATTATTTTCATATTATTTTATTGTTATTATTATTATTATTTATTATTAATATTTTATATATTATTATTATTATTTTCATATTGTTATACTATTATTATTATTATTTATTATTATTATTTATTTTTATATATTATTATTATTACTATTATGATTATTATATATTATTATTATTTTGTTATTTTATTATTATTATTATTTAGTTTATTATTCTTTATTATTATTATATACTATTATTATTCTTTATTATTATTATTATTATTATTATTATATTATATATTATTATTATTATATTATATATTATATATTATATATTATATATTGTTATTATTATTCTTTTCATATTCTTTTATTATTATTATTATTATTATTATTATTTGTTATTATTATTATTTATTATTATTATTATTTATTATTATTATATATTATATATTATTATTAGATTAGTCAACTCTTAATAGATTAACAGCTTTTATGGGTATTTCAGATATTTTGATTAAAAAAAGTGTTTACCAGCACTTATTTGTCAAACACATCAACAACTTTTTTTAACTTCAGTATTTTTATCTAAACACATAACTAATTATTTTAAAAATAAGTTTCATTACTTTTAAAAGTATTTTTTAAAAGTTATTTTTTTTAAATCTAATCAAACGGCTCTAAAACATTTGATTAAAAATAAAGCGGTTTACTGTTACACCAACCCATGTTGGTGGTTCACCATTATGAGTTTTGTAGTAGTAGTAATTAAATAGGGCCAGAAGACAGCTTAATATATTAAATAGTACAACAGAGACCACGTGCTTCTATTTCAACTTCCCCTACTATATTTTATTTTTCATTTTTAATTTGAGCTATTAATTCAGATAATATAATTTCATTCTTAGAAAATGAATTAAACTTCATGAAATATTTTAATTTATAAGATATCGTATTTTATCTAATCACGATTATCAAACAACCCCAACTTTGATTTATCAAGAACTAAGGTCTTTATCATTTTGATTTGGATTGAATTTTGATTTTAATTCAAATTATATTATATTAATTGATTTTCAATAAAATAAAAACAAATAAGAATCTTTAGTGTAATTGTATCAAATTGATTCGATTCGATTCATATTTTCACTCAAATTTTAAATTCTAAATTTGAAAATGATGAATTTCATGGTTTTAGATATTTCTACTAGTATTTATTTTTCATGAACTTGGTGGGTTTACTTCTTAAATAATGATGTGACAAATCATTATGAACGCATTTAAAAGTAAAATATTTTTGAAAAATTAAGGTTTAGGTGGAATATTTTTGACTCATTAATCATTGTATAATGACTTAATTGTTTTATTTGTTCAAATATCGTAAGATTGTATCATGTGATGTGTTAGCCAGCCGAATGTTGATATATGAACCTTCATAGAGACAAATGTATTATATTTTGGTAAAGAAGAACAAAGAGTAAACTTATTTTTTATTAAGTTTTAAACAACGATAGTCTAAGAATATGTTTGATGTAAAGTAATTTTTATTTTATTTTCATGTTTGATTAATCAAAATTGTTGAAAAATATACTTTCTACGAAGACTAGTTCTTAAAAATAAGAATAATAACTTATCTAGCGAAAATAGAAAAAAAAGTTCTAACATTTAACATTGGTTATCTATTTTAAATTTTTTAATATTTTCTACATTCATACCGAATTAAAAAAAATACTCATCTTTGAAGAAAATATTGTGTATAGATAAATAAGAAATGCAGTACAAAATTAACAAGATATACCATCATGTATACATAGCTAGTAGGGGGGCCTAGAACTTGCAAGTCAATCTAGTCCTAACATACTATTTTCTCCGTCTCATTTTATGTAATAATATTTGATCGATCACAAAATTTAAGAAATAATGAAGATTATGAAATATTTACCAAATTATCTTTCAAAAACGTAAAGTTATTTTTCTCTATCCTCATAAATGTATTAGAGTACTATCTTTAAAATTAAGTGGGATCAATAAGGATAAAAGAAGAATTATACCTTTAAATACTTACCATATAAAAAAATATGTATTTTGGGAACTGACCAAAAAGTAAATGGTGTCACATAAAATGAGATGGAGGGGTAATAAATATAGAAACTATTTGATATAAATAAGAGATAGTAATATTTTTTGATAAATAAAATTATTTTATCTTATTTTTTGTTAGGAGTATTAGTTAGTTTCAAACTTATTTAGTCCATATAAATACTAAGACAGCTAATTTCATAGACATTTTAATCTATGAAATAATTTTAATTTGTCGATCTCAACCCGTATTAAATGACCACATAATATGTGAGTAATGTTAAAATTAATAATGTTATGATTAACTATATTAATATTATATTTATTAACTGTTTGATTTGGTTTACTCAAGAATAATTTTTTAATCATTAATCCTGATTATTCATATATTAATAACTTTGATATTGCTGATATCATGGATAGTTAATTTGTTATGTATTAGCTCTACGTCTTATAATAAGAAATAAGATACATAAATAATACTCTCTCCGTTTAAAAAAGAATTATCCTATTTTTTTTTTAGTCTGTATAAAAAAGAATGATTCCTTTCCTTTTTTGAAAATACTTTAATTTTAACTTACACGTGACATGTTTAAGACCACAAGATTAAATGACATTTTGGTACATTTGACGTAACTTTAATTTAGAACCACAAGATTAAAAAGTTTTCTTTCTTTTCTTAAACTCCGTTCCAAATCAAACTAGACCATTCTTTTTGAAACGGAGGGTATCAAACTAAATATTACTAGCAAGATCAATCTATATCAATATATACAGTGATAGATCCAAAATTATCACTATAAAAATTTTAAAAATAGAAATATATTGCATAAATTTAAAAATTTAAAGCCTCAAGAACAATGAAAACCCCTCAAACTGCTAAGTCAACCTTTAGTTTATGTGTTCAAAAGATCTAAAATCTCTCTCTTTATATATTAACTTTAAAAAAAAAACTTATGTATACTTTTAATGTTTTGTCAAGAGGATAGGAATGACACAATACCAAAAAATGATTGTTAGTTGTAATGAATTAAATGTTAAGAGATAACGAATACTATTTGTAAATGTTTTTATAGTCTATAACGACCTTGAATTCAACGAAAATTATTTTATATAGAAAAAATATTTTGACACTCTTTGTTAATGTATATATTTATCATGCTAAAATTATTTCTATTCTACGTGAACAACATCACCCCTTCTAAATTAGCCCCTGAATACATATATTATTTTCTCTAATACATCGTATGAAGTTATGAACACTAATAATCTTACAAAACATATGAAATTATTATTTCACATGTCAAAGTTACCTTATTAGTACCAATTATTATTTCACATGTCAAGTTACCTTATTAGTACCATGAATCTTTCTTACCCCCTTCTTTAATCGTCAAGCAAATGCATGAATTCAAAGTACAAAAGTCACATAATATGTTCTATTTCTTTTGACTTTAAGAGAAAAACAACATATTGATTAATAGAAATATCAAAGGCATGGCAATCGACATCATTCGTTCTGACATTATTACATGAGAATGGGACCTCTAAGAAGGGAGCGGATATTGGACCCGAAATGTTCACCTAAATTCCCTCGATAAAAAATTACATTATATATATAAAAAAAACAATGTTTAGTGATTTAAGAATTCATAATTCATTTCAACATTCAAAGTTTATATATAAAGTTTTATATTTTTATTTTTCGAATCTCCCAAATAAAAATCTTAGATTCGTTAACATAAGTCAAGGCAACAAGTTAAAATTGTGATTGGGACAGGTCCATGGATCCATAAGAAGCCCAAATGAGTGTAATTTGTTTTTACAAGCTGGATTGTGGCCCACAACAAGACTAATTGTAGGCCCAAATTTGTGTTTTTCTTACTCAGCACCTATCTTGTCCTATTCCTAGGTTTGTTAGATTTTTTGAATTTTCCACTACCTAACCTAACAATTGACCATCTTCAATAAAAATTTACTATAAAGTTTTTTGTCATGCTATTGATAGATTATTGTACCATAGACTTGATAATGTTTGTCTAGTTTAAACTTTTATTCAGATTTTTTTTATTATAGATTCTATTCCACTGAGTGATTTAAATTAATTTATCAAAATTAAAAAACAACAAAGAAAAAAAATTACACAAGAGATTTATAGGAGGAAAACCATCCAAGCTTCTTGTTATCTATTTGGCATAATCCTATACTTTAGTCTTTTAGGCATGTTCATACATTATATTCAGCTTTACTTAAAGGTATTTTGACATGAAATTCAGATGAATAGATTTTTGTTCAGAAATAACTTGTTCTTGAAATTTCAAAACATATGATTTATCATTCAAATTTACCTCAAATGATCGCAAATTTAAAACATTTGTTTTATATCTTATCTATATTGTGAATAACAAACTTCAATAATCAATTTGTCAAAGTAAGGGCAAACTCCTTTTACAACAACGATAGTTTGCCATTGTTTTCAAACCTTTCTAATAATACCATTTGATTTAGACTTACTTTTCATATTCGAAAGTCAATTAAAAATATCATATTTCAATTGTTAATTCAAGACTAAACCTACATTTACATACTAATTAATTTTTTTAAAAGGTACAAGTTAAATGGGGCGACTAATTAGAATGTTCGGAAAAATTACTGAAATATACGTTTTATGTTTTCCTTATTTCCAATATCCCCTTCTATTTCTAAAAACCTCTAAAATTCCTTATTTCTTTATTGTTTCGAGCTACATATTAGTGTGTCCGAGCCAGTATTTAATGTATCCGAGCTACATATTATGTATCTGATTATTTTATAATATATTTGAGCTACATATTAATGTATCTTAGCCATTATTTAGTGTATCCGAGCTACATATTATGTATCCGAGCTAGTTTTTAATGTATCAGAGCTACATATTATGTATCCGGTTTATGTTATATGTATTTGAGATACTCTTTAATGTATCTCATCTACATATAATGTATCCAATTTTTTTTTTTTAAAGGAATCAATGTAATTACAAACTAAAGAGAGATAGATTATAATTTAATATTAAAACTATGTGATTTCTAAAATATATCCGAGATATTAATATCCCAAGATCCTAGTCCTTTTACACGGGCCATTCTATTGAGAAACTAGCCCATAATAATGTGAGGGTCAATTAGAAATATATTGGATAAATTACATAAATATATAACCTAAAATACCATAATCTCTAAAATACTTTACCATTTAATGATCCTCAAAAAAAATAATTACAAAAGATTACAAAAATCCCCTATCGGATATATTCCTATCCCCTCTAGATACATCCACATCTCCTCTCAGACATATTCCTGCCATTAAGTAATGCATCATTTGCTTGTATCCGAAATTTTTTGTAATTGAAAAACTTCCGAAATAGGATGAAATTAGCCCCAGATGTATGGGATTTCGGTAAGTTATAAAAAATAATTCAGCCCATATTGTCTGGGCCTTAGCCAGAGTGAGTGAGTGGCAAATCTCAGCCTACCAAAGAGAAGTGTTTTTGCTCCTAACATAACAAAAATATGAGTAGAACTATATATATTAGGAACAAAAATATATATCAAATATGATTACAGAGTAAACTTAGCTTGATGACTATACTAATTCAATAATTTACTAGAGATTGATCAATCTTCTAAGCCATCGCTTCGCGATCATCGCCCTCGTAGCAATTAGCCACATCTGCTGTTCTTCTACTTTGCACATTCTTGTAAGAATAACTCCTTGCAACAATAACATATATGAACAAGTTCACTGCTGTTATTGTAGCTAACAAGTAGTAAAAATAATCCAATCTGCTGCTATTTAGATCCTTTCCAAACCAACTCTTACCGCCTTTTTCTGTTACATGATCCACAATTGTGATCAATAAACTGCTCAAGAAATTTGCAGCACCGATTACGCTTAGGTAAAATGCAATGCCTAAACTTCTCATTGTATCAGGTACTTGATCATAGAAGTACTCTTGTAATCCTACAAGCGCGAATCCATCTCCTATACCAACGATAAGGAATTGAGGGGCTAGCCAGAACACACTCATTGACATTGATCCCTTAGCTAGATTCTCTTGAACAATGTTTAGTCTTTTTCTTTCAACTAATGCTGCAACAATCATAGATGCAACTGAAAGGATCATTCCAATACCGATCCTTTGAAGAATGCTAATGCCTCTCTCGTTTCCTGTTGCTCGTCTTAGGAGAGGTACGAGGATTTTGTCGTAGAGAATGACAGTTGCTATCATGCCAATAGCTCCAAGGGCATACATTGAAGGCGGTGGGATCAGAAAGTCATGAGTGATCTTCCTGTTAAGTGTCGCGCCTTGTTTGATGAAAAATGTTGAAGATTGTGCTATGCAAATACCAAATGGTAAAGTTGTTAGCCAAATGGGGATCATGTTGATAAGTAACTTAAATTCTTCCACCTTTGTAACAGTTGCAAGTTTCCACGGATTCTGTTTTTCGTCTATTACCTCATCAAAGATTGCAGCTTTATCAAGAAACCTACAAGTATCAATGCAAAAAATGTTTTCATTACGACAACAAACAACAACCTATCAAGTGAAAGTCTGAGAGGGTAACACAGACCTTACCCCTACCTTGTAAAGGTAGAGAGACTGTATCCTAACGACCCTCAACTCAAGTAACTAATAAGGTAAGCAGTGTAGGACATTCATAAAGTCGAAATCTTACTTAAGCCCTTTGGTATGACATAGCCTCCTTCGATTAGTTTCTGACTTTCGAGTTTCATGTAGATAAGCAGGACTAGAAGGATATGCAAGATTTCTTTTCTTGATTGCAGCAACAAGAACTTGTATCATTGTTGTTAAGGGACTTTCAGTAACTTTTCGATAACGATAGAATCGTCTACCAACACAAAAAATGAGTAAACTAGCAGCCATAACTAGTGTAAGAATCACATCTGCCATAGCCCAACTAACATGATCTTGTACATAAACAATGAGAGTGACACCAAGTAGTACACCAGCACAAAGTCCAAAACTCCACCAATTGAAAAAAGACATTTTCTTCCTTTTTTCTTGAGGATGATCATCATCAAATTGATCAGCTCCAAAACTCTCTAAAGATGGCTTGTGTCCACCAGTTCCAATTGAGATTAAGTAGATAGCAAAGAAAAAGACCACCACATGAACCTGTCTAGGTTCTTCACAAAGGTCATTACCACAGGGCTTCAAGCTTGGTACCACACTAGACATTGTCAAGAGAACCAAGCCCTGTTTGACAAATAACACATAAATGAGATTACTTTAGTTGTTAACTAATTAGTACGAAGAGCTTAATGATTCTTGGATAAAATTTAGGTGATAACTTAAAGTGTTTTCCTTTTTATAACTCAGTATTTGACTGAACACGAAATAAATTTCAGAAAGAAAAACCGTCATACGATAGATATCAAAAGCACCCTTAGAACTTGTTGTTTTAAACATGTCATGATCATATTTTTACGGTTACAAGAGTATACCATTTAGAAGTTCAACATCTAAAAGTTTTCAAGTATAGAAAAGTATTTTTTTTCTTTTTGGAAAATAGATTAAAAAGGAAAGAGTATCATATAAAATGGAACAAAGGACGTAACAAGTTTTTTTCAGTGGACTTTTGTTAATGAAGTAATAAATGACCTCAAAAAGGAAAGTACAAGTAAGGAGGACCAGACTTTATGTTAGTAATTTGATTAACAGTTGTTGTCTATTTGGTGTGAACTAAGTTGCACAGACTCTTCACTTATGATGTTGCACCAGTGTTAGATTCACTAAAAACACACTACTTTTTTAAAATCTGATATACAACGATTGACTTTTTTGAAGAGTTAGAGCAACATATTCTATGAATAACTCAGAATATGATTACTATAAAAAACAGTCATACTTACCAGGAGATAGACAATAGTTGAGGCAAGAACTGTGTAAAATCTGCCTAAATATGCATCAGCAACAAACCCTCCTAGCAGTGGCATCAAAGTAGTAACACCTGTCCAATAATTAACACTTTTTGCTGCAGTTTTAAGGTCTTGATGAATGACCTTTGTTAGGTAAATGATCAAACTTGTGGCTATACCAAAGTAACTCAACCTCTCACTGAATTCAATTGCTGTTACATTCAAAATTAACACAAATCATAAGTTTCTCTAATTACATATAATAAAAGCAACTTGTTTATACATGTCTATTTTATCCTTAACAGAATAATTTATAGTCACAGAAATATTTATGACTTATATTAAATCCTAAGTTTCAAAAAAAAAATTTTTTTTCTCAAATTTCGTGTCAAACCATACTATATCAAATAAATTGAGACAGAAAAAAATAATATTTAATCAAGTCAAATCACATGTAATTATGGTGGTAAACTTTGTCATAAAGCTATACTTAGTGGCAACTAGTTTTGCTTATTCATTTTTATAATAAGAACAAAAAATAGTTGCTTCTTGTTTACTCCTCACTTAGGTTTTAGTCCAGTTGGAGATGGAATCCAGGACTATAACAGTGCCTAAAAAGTGATCATACAACTTTTTAGTGGTTCTCATTAATTAGTGACTTTTCTTAAAAGGGTATTATTCTTTTTATGGACAGAGGAACCACTAACTAATCAAGTCTTGTGGTGGGTGCTAATTCTTCTTATGCTAATTTTTTTGGTTCAAATTTAAATATTCGATATTTATATTAGAGTCCGATTAAATTTAAATTTACATCAGAAAATCTTATACTATGGGTAAAATGCTCTCTAACAAAGACAACTCTGTAACCATGGAGACTCGAACTGAAGATCTTTGGTTAAAGATGAAGATGTACTTACCACTCCCCTTTATGTTAGTCTTAGTATGATTTAAATTAGTAGAAGTGTCAAGTTAGATAAAAGGTAACTATCATAATAAGAGAAATAGTAACCTCACAAATAAGACGAATAATCTTTTTATAACAGGTTAAATTCCACCGTTTTACGTAAAAATAATTATTTATACTGTCAGTAAATATAAGATAAATCCGTATAATATCATAACTTAGATAAGTTCAACCACTATTTTCAATACTCACCAACATCATAGAAACCATTTAGGACTAGAAAAACTTTGTACAATAAAACAGAACTTGTATACATTTTTTTCATGATCATTGAGATTTTAAAACCCAAAAAATGAAACTTTTATGTTATAATGACATTTATTAGATGTAATTTTTTCTTACCAATAATCAAGAAAGAGGCCTTCCAGCCACCAGTTGAAGCTCTTAGAGGAACTCTGCCTTTGTAATCAACAGAAGAATCATACACCCATTTTTGCTCATCAATTTCTGTTGTTTCATTAATCTTTATCTCATCCATCTCAACATTCATCTTTTCAAATTTTTTTCTTAAAAGATAATATAAAAGAAGATATATTGTTGTTGGTTAAGTTGGCAGCTTTTATTCTCCTTAAATAGAGAGGAGAAATCCCCTGTTGACTTCTTAGATTAGAAGAGCCAAAAGAATATACTCCCTCCGTTTAAAAAAGAATGATGTAGTTTGACTTAAAACGGAATTTAAGAAAAGAAAGAAGAATTTTTTATCTTGTGGTTCTAAATTAAAGTTATGTCAAAAGTATCAAAATGCCCTTTAATCTTGTGGTCTTAAACATGTAACGTGGAAAGTTAAAGTTAAAGTGTTGCCAAAAAAAGAAAGGGATCATTCTTTTTTAAACAAACTAAAAAGAAAATAGGAACTTATTTTTGAAACGGGGGTGTAACAAAAAAAAGACAGTCAAATGGACAAAACATTTCGGGTTATTAGTTTTCGAAAAACACTGTTCTCTAACTTCTAAGTATGTCTATCCTTATATATACATCAAACTTGTGATGTATATATATTATAAACATAACTTTATTATTGCTTCAAGACACCCTTTCCAAAAAGAATATAATGTTGAAGTAAAATAAAATTTCTTGTCAATGATTATATTGAGATTAAGCAAATTAAAAGTTAAAAGAAAACAGTTCATTTCCACTAAATTAAAGTTGTATCATTAGCCTTTAACTATAGGAGGAATAGCATCCATATTGTTGTCAATCAATGAGATTCTCCTTTTAGGAATTCATTTCACAAAAAAAAAACTATCATGGTAACATTGTTGAACCTGTTTTTTTATTTGTATTAGAGTCTGATTAATTTGAATTCATGTTGTGTAAAATCTTATTCCGGAGAAAAACACTTTCTATCAAAAAAATTTCATATTCAAAACTCGAAATTAAAATTTCTGAGTAAGAAAGGAACAATCGTCCACTGTACCACCTTTGGTGGGGAAATTGTTGCTAACTTGATGTAGCCTATAACTATTATGACCAAATTTACTAGAGATAAGTTATCAGTCGACATGTATTTTCACAAATTTAATCCCCAAATTAAGAGGAATTAAAAAATCAATATTAGTTGAGTTGTAGCAATCCATCTTTCATTTGGTGGACGTAATTAATTAATTAAGTATTTACTTTGACAAAACAAGCTTCAAGATCATTTTTCACATGTTTAATTAGGTGTAGAAATTGTTTATATATAGTAATCGTACAAGGTGAAGAACACATTGTGAAGATAGTATTTTTAGTAATATATGTCGTGTATTTGAACAAAATTTTGTATTGATAACTGAAAAAATAATGAAATTACATATAACTTATAGGTATAGTAATAATTAGGGAAAAGGGAAAAGGCTCTAATATACCCTTCAACTTTGTTATTTAGAGCTGATATATCCATTGTTATGAAAGTGACTCATATATATCCCTACTTATAAACAAATGCTCACATATACCCTTTTCTTCTAATGGAAATGACAAAAACAATTAATCTAATTTTTTATATTTTTTTCTAAAAAATATAACCCGATATGAGTAAAATTTAATCCTCGCCAAACATATTTTTTTGACTTTTTTTTGTTTTAATGACTAATTTAGAATTATTATTTTGATAATCGAATTTATTTATGTGTCACTAATATTCTTGTAAAACTTATTGTAGATGACCAAAATTTTTTCTTTGAATATAAAAATTAAATTACAATATAGACAAAAAAATAGTTTAATTTTTTTTTTCTTTACACTAAGGAATGAAAGAACAAAATAAAATAAGAATAAGAAACTCCAATAATTATAATAAAAAAAGTTAAAAAATAATTTATGTATATAAAAAAATTAAAATATAACTTAAACTTTGACAGAAAATCATATATACCCTTAGATAATTTTTTAAAAAAAATTAAAAGGAAAAAATATAAATTTAAAACTAATTTTTAACTTCCGTTAAATAAAGAGAATATGTGAGCTCATTTTGTAATGACAGGGGTATATGTGAGTCATTTGCATAACGGTAAGGATATATATGAATCACTTTTATAAAAGGGATATATCAGCTCCAAATAACAAAGTTAAGAGGTATATCATATCTTTTTCTCTAATAATTATAATATATAATTGTATAAAATGGACCTGCATGGATATGTTTGACTTGTGATTTTTAATAAAGTGAAACATGCCTCTATATGGACAGTATTCATATGCAAGTAGGTTTACATATGTTGACAAAGAGTACAATTATTGGTTGGCAACTTGAGATATATTGTCAAAGATTTTCATATAATAATTGATATAATTTCATTAAATGCACATCAAGTTTATGTATCTTTTTATAATTTTCCATTTTGGTATATAGGAGGATGAAGAAGATTATGGATAATATGATTTCACAATAACTTAATAGCATTTGTTTAAATTTTGTATTCTCTCCGTTTTAGTTAAAGTGGTATCGTTTATTAGACACAAAATTTAAAAAATAAAGAAAAACTTGTTATATTTATTAAATTGCTTTTATTAAATCTGATGCTTATTTATAGTGGACTTTTCTTCACAATATAATGTTAAGTGAGACGACCCAACAAAGGTAAAATAGAATGATGCTAGTATTAAATAGGAGTCAATTTCCTAAATGGTCACCCAAGTTAAGATAATCGTCTTGAAATATCATTTAGGTTTCATTTAGGACTAAAATATCACTCAACTATCACTATTTTCCTCCAAATATACTTGGCACTTTAAAATCATTACTCTCTCCTAGTTGGCATGACATGTCATTAAAATCTTTTTTTTAATAATAGACTAATTTAATTCATTGAACCTATTTAACTAAAATAATGATCATATTATTTTTACTTTATTTTTAATCTACTAAGAATAAATTTTCATACTTAAAATCTTTTATCAAAATTAAACTTTTTTTTTTTTGTTATGAAGAATACATTTTTAAAATGTACTATAATTTTATTAATTTTGAATACTTATAAACACATACATTCAAAAAAATATTTATATACAAATCACTCATTAACGCTAATTTATATAAATTAATCATAAGTTATATAACAAATCAATGATATCAAAAGTCAATTAACTATTACAATAATATTAATCGTATATTTTGCAATTCATGCTTCCGATATTTATTTTTTATTTTTTTTGAAAAAAAAGAGAAGAAAGTGAATAATATTATATTTTTTATCCATTAGAAATACTAAATACCTCAAAAGTCTCCTTAAATTCTAGTTGATATGTCCTGTAATTAAATAATCATTTAAAAAAAATAATAGACCTATTTAATTCATCAAAACTTATGTCGCTACAAAATAAATATATAAATTACATGAGAATTTATGAAGATTATAAGAAAAGTAAGTTAAAAAGTCTATTAAGTTTATATATTGTCACCAAACAAAATTCAATGAAAAAATCTCTGTGTACAATTATTACCTGATAATTTTAAAATTCCTAACTAAATTATTTGAAAATTTTAAACAATTTTTTTAATAAAAGTATTTAGATAAATTTGTAAGGTTCACAAAAAAATTGGTAAGAAAAAGAAAATTCTTATTTAACTTTTTAAAATTTTATTTTTATATTTATTCTTTTATTCTATATTATATTATAACTTTTCATACAATTAAACATTAATAAATAAACTAATAACTAATTGAATTTACTTATTTAATTCGATAGTATACATATTATATGAAATTAATATACTGATAAATAAAGATCAAAATTTTATTTTCCATAAATATTATTCTACTATTTTTTAAAAAAAAAAGATATTATAAGTATATATGGATTTCAAAGCATCCAATAAATTATTTTTTAATAATTAATCGATCTTTAATATTATTGATTTATTATACAATTTATGATTAATTAAAGTAAATTAGCGTTCATGAGTGAATTGTATATCAATATTTTTGAATGTATGTGTTTATTAGTATTTAAAATTGATGAGATTATAGTACGCTTTAAAAAACATTATGCATAACATAAAAAAATAAAAAGTTTAATTATGATAAAATATTTTAATTATGAAAATTTATTCTTAATAAATTAATTAAAAAAATTAAAAAACAGTATGAACATTATTTTAGTTAAATGAGTTTAATGAATTAAATTAGTCTATTATTAAAAAAAGACTTTAATGACATGTCATGCCAACTAAGAGAGAGTGATGCTTTTGAATTGTCAAGTATATTTAGAGGAAAATAGTGATAGTTGGGTGATATTTTGGTTCTAAATGAAACATAAATGATATTTTAAGGCAAATCTCTTGACCTGGGTGACCATTTGAGGAATTGATTCTATTAAATAGTTGTCAAATAAGGAAATGCGATATTCTTTTCTGAATGAATTAAAAGGAAAAGAATGTCACATGAATTAAAAAAAATAAAAATAAAATCACTAAATATTTGATTATAAACTCAGTTATTATTACATATTAATTAATTTAAAAATATTAGAGATCATAAATTTTAAATTCTCAATCCGCCGATAATAATGAATTAAGGCTATTAATCAATCTTAGGCACCAACTAGATCTATACTAACATTATATTAATCAAGAAAAAATAGCCACTTATTGAATTTGTCTACTTAATTATTACTGGTCGTGGCAGCTACATATAATAGTGTAGTAGCTTAAATCCATAGCATAGATTTGCTTTTAAAAAGACACCACTAGCTAATTAATTATACTTGTTACCAAAGCTAATTAATTACTTCACATTTAAATAAGGTAAACTAATATCTATTTTGTGAAGAGGAAAGTATATTAAAACGTTTGTTTGTTACTGCTCAAATCTCTAGCTTAAATTTTCTTAAAAGACCAGAATCTTGGTTAATTATTATTTTATATGGTGCTAGTATTTATTAAAATAATATATCTGAAGGTCAATGCTAAGGGGAAAAAATATTAATTAATTAATATTTAGTAGCTTAGCTTGCATTAGACAAGAACTCGTGTGGTGTTAATGGAGTAGATTATTACTTTTGAAGGATTAAGGTTTCATAAAAACACTTCACTAATATAATATTATGTGTTATAAAATGATAAAGATTTTCTTAATAAGATTAAAGGAAAAATTCTGATTCGAAAACCTAAAAATAAAATATTTCTTGATAAGAATATAAATTCTTCGTTAAAAGTTTTTTTATTCGTAATATCATCAATTAATTGCCTAAGATCCTTCATAATAGTCTTCAAATATGTATTTATAATAGTAAAAGAATATCTTAAAATTGTAAATAGTTAAATTGAAGAATAAAAGTGATGAGTTGGAATCCTTTAAGACGAAAATCTCATGTACTCACAAGTACTAATAGATCTGAATTATATTTTGAATAAAATTTATATGCTTCATTACGTTATTATTAGTATATATATATATATATATATATATATATATATATATATATATATATATATATATATATATAAAGGATCAAAAAGTATAATTAAAAAAACAAATGTCATGTATCCATTATTTTTATTCCATAATTGGTACTCTTACAAATGACCAAATTGACGGATCAAATAACTAACTACCTTACAAATTGACAATTGATAATTTATTAAATTTACTATGAGAAGTTTATTTATAGATTCAAATTAAGTTTTGTTCTAAATTGAATGTGTTTGAACATAAAATAAAGTGTTCATACTAGAAAACTTATGTACAAATGTTTGTAAAAACTTTTGTGTGTAATCTTAAATGTTTATTACCAACCACTTAAAAAATATCATCTTTTTTAATTATATTATCGTCCTTAATTGAGATATGTTTAAGATTTTATGACTTATTAAGGCTAATTCATATAATTAAAGAAGTAGATATTTTAAATTAATTTATAAGTTCAATATATATTATTTGAGAACACCAATAAAAAAGTAAACTCAAATTCGAATTGAAAATATCTAATAAGATGATCTGATCATTTTATAGTATGTTCAAATGATTAATTGAAACCAGTAATTCAAATATCTAAGTTCCTCAACCCACAAGTATACATCCTCCTCCTCCTCCTCCCGCTATTTCAACTTATTTAATTTGATTTGAAATATAACGATTAAATTAACTAATATTCTATGTAAATTCAAATATAATTAGGTCAAGTTGAGCAGTGTGAATTCCCACCACAAAGGTGGCTAATAAAATCTTCATCCATGGTACAAAAGTCAATAGAATGTGATTCATGAGTATCTATAAGAAATTTGATTCTCTTAAGAAGTGATATATCCCTAAATAGTTAAACTTATATTGTATCACATCCAACTATGATACGTTTTTATTATATTCTATCCATGCATCTAGCCATTAATGACAAACTTATTACTATATAATTAAGGGCAACTTTCACATATAGCAAATAAAAATTTTATATTTGTATGTTATAGCAAAGTTTGCATAATTGCGCTCCATAGCAAACATATAACTGTATAATTCGCTATACATATACAATTGTATGATTCTCTGGCCTAAATTGTATAATTCGTTGGCATCACCATACATATACAATTGTATAATTCACTGGCCTAAATTGTATAATTCGCTGCATTGTATAATTCGCTGCAATTGTATAATTTGCTATGGAGCACAATTAAATCAAAGGGTAGCTATTATATTTATTTTATATTATTAGTTTGCTATTATATACAATTATGTGTGAATTTATTAATTTTTATGAATTTTTAAATTAAATTCACTAATAATTATTTATAAATATTGACTGTGATGATTAATTAGTTATAAAAAATTTAAACTTTAAATTTTGAATGCTTTCACGTTTGGTTACCGTCCAAATATCCTTAAACTTTAATAATGATATGAAATTCGAAGAAGACCTTACTAGCTAGCTACAAAATTAATTTATTTGTAGTTGTGAAAGCATATTCATGATACTCGATGTCAATTAATTCTCTTACATCTTCTTATCGAGATAACAAACACTTATTTATATTCAATATTTATAAAATTATTATTTTTAAAAATACATCTAATAGTTATAAATTTAAATATAAAATACATCACTTAAATAGTACTTTCTTCGTCCGGAATTGTTTGACATGTTGCGCTTATCGAAAGTCAATTTGACTAATTTTCAAAGGTAAATTAGATTAAATTAATTCGATATTTTAATCAAAAAAATTAGATATTCTAAAATTATATGAAAAGTACTATAAATTACAATTTTTTGCATATTAATATGATGAAAAAACATATATTACTTCCTCCGTCCAGAATTATTTGTCATGTTGCGCTTATCGAAAGTCAATTTGACTAATTTTCAAAGGTAAATTAGATTATATTAATTCGATATTTTAAACCATGACAAATAATACCGGACAGAGGGAGTAAAATGTTAGTCAAAGTTTTTATAGTTTGATTCTAAAAAAAACAACATGATAAACAATATCGGACGGAAAAAATAGTTAATAATGATTAAATGAGTTTTTTTTTTGAATTTATCAATTAAATATAAATATTGGACATGGATAATAATTATTTGTCATATAATAGGGACATACACATATAGAGGACGGTGTGATTGACATAGATAAATTTAAGGTCAACCTTGAATTATGTTCCTACAATATGTTTTTTGCCAAACTAGCTACATTGAAATATATCGTGATATAAATTTTTAAACAGTTTAAATGAAGAAGACATTTGATATATAAAAGAATATGAAGTTGACGTGTATATAAAAAAGATAATAATTTTATTAGGTTAATTTATTTATGTAATGAATTTGTGAATACACGATGTAAAAGTTTTTCTAAAATTTAAATTGAAATTAGTTTTTAATAGAAGCACTTTATCATGTGTTCAGTTAATCAAATGAGATAATCATAATTCAAGAGTCTAAATAAAATTTACTGATAAATTTAAGGAATTATGTATGTATTAATTTTTTTTTGTATCCTTTGGAAGATAAAATAATTTTTTTTAAAAATAAATAGGATAGAGGAAATAAGAAATGCGATTATAATATGAAGATGATAATATGCTTTAGCCAATTAAATTTTTTGTTAGTTCAAATGCAGCGTCATTCTCAATGGTTTTTTGTGGAAATATTATCTCATAAACTTCTTGCTACAAATATTGTGGAAAAAAAAAATTAATAACTAAACAATCAGAATAAATTTGAATATTATAAGGATTAGAACTGACAGTAAACACTCGATTGTGTATTCTTGATATTGTACTCTTTTTTATATATTATAGATTACTTCTTTTTTTCTTGAACGTGAACGTGAACGTGAACGTGAACGTGAACGTAGATATTTAATATAGGGGAGGAGTAGTTTGGGAAAAAAATGCAAGTTGTTTAAGGAATGAAAATGACTTTAATCTATATATACAGTAATTTTAATGAAATAATTTGCAATCCCATAAATATTTTTAAGAATTTTTTTTATATATCACAAGTTTTAAAAAAAATATATTTAAAATTCGTGTCAAATTAAGCGATGCCACATCAAATTGAATGGAAATAATAGATTATTTTAGAGCTTGAATATGTTTCACATTTGTGGGACCATTAATTTGAACGGACAATGTTTTACTTAGTTTTATTAATTTATATTATTATTAATAAATTTATTAAATATGAATATATATTATCATTGTTATTATTTTTATCAAATGTGTCTATTCACATTTTCTTTTAAGTTCTTCAAAGGGTTAAAGAGTTATTTAACTTTTAATGAGAAATTTCAACTCAAAATGAAGATTGTTTTCTTTTTTGGTTTTCACTAAGTGTTCTGTATCTATATTAAAGTTCGATTAAATTCAAATTCGCGTTGAAAAATTCCATATAGGAGGGTAAAACATTTTCTAACAAAGGCAATTTTATACCCAATGAGGCTCAAAATCGAGCAGTTTGATTAAAGTTGTAGGAGTACTTATCACTCCACCACAACCTTTATTGGAGTCCGGAGCCTAAAGGGTGAAAAATGTTAATAAAAATTCTAAAATGGTATATAAAATTTTGGTTTATCCAAAACGGCAAAATCGCTCACGAAGTAGCGATTTTGTCCGCGAAAAAAGCAAAATCGCTACTATAGCAGCGATATGTTAAATTTGATTATTATTTTTATAAAAAAATAATTTTAAACAAAATCGCTCCCAAAGGAGCGATTTATCAAAATAAAAATATTTTTTAATAATTTTTTTCATTTGTCGCTGTCTCAGCAGCGACTTAAAGTTTTTTTAAAAAAAAATTATTTTTTGCTTCTTTTTTTTAAAATTGTTTATCAATTTATTTATTTTTTTAAATCAAATCGCTGCCAAGGCAACGATTTTTAATTAAATTTTTTTTTTTATTTTTCAAAATCAAATTGCTAAATATTTTTTTTGATTTATTTGATTTTTTACAAAAAAAAGTTAATTAAAAATCGTATTTTTAAAAAAAAAATTGATTTAAACCATTTTTTTAAAAAAAAGAAGCAAAATTTTTTTTAAAAAAAAAACACTTTAAGTCGCTGCTAGTGCAGCGACAAATGATAAAAATTTTTTTTTTTATTATTTTGATAAATCGCTCCTTTAGGAGCGATTTTGTTTATTATTTTTAAAAAAAAAAAATAATAATCAAATTTAACAAATCGCTGCTATAGTAGCGATTTTACTTTTTCCGGGGATAAAATCGCTACTTCGTGAGCGATTTTACCGTTTTGGCTAAAAAAATAATTCATATACCGTTTTGGAATTTTTGTTAACATTTTTCACCCTTTAGGCTTCGGACTCACCTTTATTGATAGATAACTGATGTTAATTAAATATATATAATTAAGCAAATTCCACTTTGTTTAGAGTCATAATTAAGAACATTGATGTTGTAATTTGTGGTTAAGGCTTTGAACATTATAGATTTGGTCACAACATTTTTCAATCACATTATCAGTAGCAATCAATAAAAATATGATAATAGAAAAGACTATACATTTTTTTTCCAAGATAAGGCATACTCAGCAGCATGATAAATAAATCATGTGGTCATATTCACTTCTTTTTTCTCCAATAAAGTCCAATGATTAATACATGGCTAATAAAAGTTAACTCATCACAGATCTTTTGATAAGTTTGTGGTACAGAAGTTTGGAAAATGCCCTACCTTTGAGTGCGGTTTGAACTATTGATTTATGTAATTGGAAATAACCAATTAGGTTTACGATAAAACCTAGAAATCGATTACTAATTTAATTTGAGTCACTCAGAAAACTAAATCGAACATGATTGTAAGATTTTTCATCATAAAAATTAGATATTAGGATATGTTATAGGTGGGAGGTGGCAAACTGACAAGTATCTCGTGGAAATATAGAGGTGTGCAAAAGTTGATCCAAACACCACAATCATAAAAATAATAATAAAAAGAAAATTAGATGCCTAAGGGAAAATGCACAAGTACCCCCCAATCTATGCCCGAAATCACAGAGACACACTTATACTATACTAAGGTTCTATTACCCCAGGGGCGGACCCACGTTATCTCCAGGGTGTTCACCCGAACACCCTCGATAAAAAATTACACTGTATACCTAAGGTGATTTTTCTGAATTTGTATTGATATATATATTTTGAACACCCTAAATCACAAATGGATGAGATAGCCCAGCGGTAGCTGAGCTCAAAGTTATGCGCGACGTCCAGGGTTCGAATCATTTTTATATTTTTTGGTTTCATTTTTTTTTTAGTTAGATGTTTATACTTTTAATTTCCGAACCTCCTCAACGAAAATCCTAGGTCCGCCACTAATTACCCCTGAACTTATTTTATAAATAATTTTCTATCCCTTGTCGGCCTACGTGGCACTATCTTGTAGGCCCAGTGTGTGCTGATATTTTTTTTCAAGTCAGTGCCACGTAGGCCGAAAAGAAATAGAAAATTATTTATAAAATAAGTTCAGGGAATAATATGACCTTAATATAATATAAGTATCTCTAAAATTTTAAACATAAATTGAGAGTACTTATGCATTTTTCAGCCAGTATAACTCTATAACTAATCTATAACTAATCATAGTGGATAGGAATTGTTTTGTATTAATAAAAACTAAGAAGATACTACATGCAAGTATTACACTTATAATTATTTTTGCCTTTAATCTAGATTTTTATATATGATTATCACCAACATTTTAAAAAATAATGGAATCATGATTAACTTTAATTTACTAAAATTAGAAAATATCTTAAGTTGCTTATCACCTTATAGTGGGAATATATTAGGTTCCCCTTAATATTTTACTTTGATGAAATCCACTGCTATCACTAGATAAGATACCCAATCTTATTTCTGCATATTTTAATGTATGGAAATTTACAACTTAGGTATAGTTCGATCAACTAATTTATTAATACGATCGAAATATATATAACATCTAACAACTAGTTGAAAACTTTATACTTCTAAAGTAAACATCTTTATAACTTTGTTTTAAATATGTCACAATTTAGAAGGTTAATGCGGTTGATTAACTGTTTGCTTTTAAGGTGTAAATGTTAGTGATTAGTGAGACAAAAAGATATAAATTTGATTAATTATTGAGAGGAAATCTTCAAGATTTTGTTGGAAAGATGAAGTTCTCGAAAAATAAGAAAATACTTTCTCATTTATCTTATGTGATGATTCATTTTGGTTGATCCATTGAATTAAAAGAAAGATAGAAATATCGAAGATGCTATCGAATTTGGTGTAGATTATTAATTTCGTCTTAAACTATTAATAACTTTAAAAACGTCCTTATTATTGACTAACTCAACTTATATACACCCGATACTTTTATATGTGCCACTTATTTGTGATTTATCATTGGTGATAGATGAATCAAAAAAGATCATTCAACTTATTCTTTAAATTGAAAATTTTCTTTTAAAGTAACTTAATTAAAATATTTTTCAAACATAGGTATAAAAGAACATAATTCATTTAATTTAGCCTTTTTTATTATTGTTCTAAGCATGATTCGACTTCTAGTAGTCTTTGTTTGTCATATCAAGAATCAAATCCTTTGAACCTTTTTTTTTTTTTTTTTTTTTATGTCAAGTAGAAAGCAGCCAATCCATATTCGTGTCTAGTACATGAGTTGTTTGGTAATTGATTAGGAGCTAAAATGTTACTATATTAAATATTGTATATGTAATATCATATTTGATAGCATTCTTTTGTTATAAATATGACATTCAATATACGTAATACGTTGTCTGATTTGTAATTTAGAAACTTATATAATTAATTTGTATAAGTTATGAAGAAATGTATATTGTTATTATATATGATAGAAGATGAAATAACTAATACATGATAATATGGGATCGTTTGGTGTGAGGGATAAAGAGAAATAGTGATGGGATAAGAAAATGATGGGACAAAATTTTTGTATCTTGTTTGGTTGTCATGTCTGGGATAACTTATCCTACCATTTATATCATAGTGATGAGATAAGTTATCCCATATACATGGTGGGATAAGTTATCCCACGATAATAATCCTGAGATAACTTGTTCCCAAGCAAACGACTAGTAACCTTGCATCACTAATTCCAACATAAGATAATACATAGACTCTCCCATAATTAATTTTTATATTATTCATACCTATATGACTCTAATCAACTATCAAACGAGCCCAACAGATTAAAGAGAGACTTCTGCCATTAGGAGTCTATGTAAAGAATGAGGCATTTTCCTAACAACATTATAAGATTTGGCCAAAGTTTCACTCAGGACAAAATTGCTCAACTGGAATTATACTTTCTTGACAATTTTCTGTTACCTATAAAGTCTCAAGTCAAGATAAAAATGAAAAGTTACAAAGATTGAGGATTAGCAGTAAAAAAAATAGTCGTAATATAATTATTTGATATTTTCTATACGAGTGAATGTCATTTATCGAAAACAACCACTCTATCCTAGAAAGGTAAGCATAAGGTTTATGTTGTTGTTGAAAAGCTCTATCTATTTTGGAGGTGTTGGCTACATCAGATATTACAGGTTCTTGGTGTTGCTAAGGAAGAACTCCCTGTCAAGTACTTGGGAGTACCTTTTGAGTGTAAAAGAATATTCATTGTCCAGTCTCAACCTATACTTGAGAAAATGTTTGGAAGAATCAACTCCTAAGACTGCAAAGCACCTATCCCTATGCTAGAAGGTTATAGCTGCTCAAACATGCAGGATGTTTTGAACCCGAGACTCCCCATCTGTCCTAACCTTGATGAACAAAGTTACGTAGTACCTGTTGCTGGTGGAAGGTGGAAGATGTCCAGTGGAAATAGTCGAGGTGCACGAGAGTTGGCCCAGACACCACAGTCATAAAAAGAAATGTACAGTAGAAGATTTCATTGGACAAGAGGTGTTGAGATGTTAAAAAAAGTTAGCATGGCATAAAATTTGTTGTCCCACTATTGCAGGAGGGTTCAATGTGTTGGATGTTTATATATGGAACAAGCAGCCATATGCAAGTTGTTATGGAACCTATGCAAGAAGAAGGATCAGCTTTGGATACAGTGGGTACATGAGTGCTATGGAAAGATGGGCATCATAATTGAAGCTAAACCAATGCACGCATCTTGGAGTGTTTGGAAAATCATCAAAACACGATTATACATTGAAGATACAGGACTGAGTATGAATCAATGGCGACACTGGCCTTCCTCGTCAATCAAGAGTGCAGTGCAGACTATACAAAATGGTGAACTATACAAAATGGTGCTTGCTAAGATTCCTTTATTAGGTCTGGCTGAAACAAAATACTACAGTTTTCCGAGGGACTCAGGTCAGCAGCGATGATAGTTAGACAAGTAATCCAGGATGTAGTGTGTAGAGGAATAAGCAGTCCAAAACTAGGAAGAAAGTTAAGACTCTTAATTTTTATCCTTAGTTGTTGCTAACTAGTTGTGAGGAGGATGAAGTGATAGCATAGTGTTTGGCTTTGGGCCCTGTCCACTGCAGACTTACTTTGAGTTTGGTTCTAGTACATAATGCTATTTGGTAAACAAAAATGTTACTTACCAAAAGAGAAACAATCACGGAACCAAGAGTCTAGTGATTTGTCGACTGGTGAAATAGCACTCATTTAGCATTCTTCTTCTGCTTCCACATAATGTGAACCAATGAGTTATGCAACTCAGTACTCAGTTGGTTTTGAACTAAACAACCACGACATTAGACAATGAAAATTGAAATAATAATTTCAGTACTCAAACAATCAAATTGAAGAACTTCCTAGTCAACAAAAAACATATTAACTTCCAAGTAGAGAATAACATGAAGTCATCTGAAAGCAAACTGTTATATATTGATACTGACTTACCCAAAATAAATTGAAGTCTCAAATCTTCATTCTATTCCATACAGGAAAGCCTGGATGTGGGATACTAGTCACCAAATGGAAGGTTCACAGCAAGCTCGAATTATGGAAACTAATAGTAGAAGATACGAAGTAGCAAATTATGGTCTTCCCTCTTCACATCCTTGAGGGAGAGGCGAGAATAGTAATCAGGGATTCTATGGGCAATCATAAGCAAATGTAAGATCAAATACATAATAAGTTGTAAATCCTTTTGAATCCTACAAAAGCTTCACATCCCCAGTTCACACTTCACGTGCTGAACTCGTACTTCTTTTTAGTTCCCGATGTGGATCTAATCAGTAACTGTTAAAGATGCAATAGTATATATATGAACAAGGATGATTTACATATTCTCTCTAGCAAATTTGAGCTTGTCTACATCAGAACTCTTAATTGTCTGGTTGAAGCTCATAACTCCCATCGTTTTGCAAACTCAATTCAAACACTGGAGAATCTGAATCATCAAACATGTTTACCAGATCAAACCTTCCATGCACTCCATCACTATCAACTGGGATATGACCCTTATTCTTTACTCTAGACATCCCAGCTTCCGCTGAATTAAATTTTTCAGCATGGACAGACAACTTCCTCTGATTTGTTCTCTTCCTGAACTTATTCTGCATGTCCGTGCGATTGTTTCCATCTTTCGACACATTATTAGAAACTAAACCCTCATTTCCTTCTCTACTGGATCCACTTCTTAGTTTTGTTGAATTTTTATGCTCATTTCTATTACTCTTCATTCTCACCTTCTTATCACTTTGTACCTCTTTCTTTGCTAACTCTGCCTGTATTTGAGAATGAACCAATCTATCACTTCCACTTTGAGAATCTGAACCCAAATTTGAGGACTCATCAGAACCACGATCAGCATTCTCAACGTTTCCATAGGGTTTAATGCTATGAACAACCCCCTTAGGGAAAAATCTTGCTGAGGGTAATCCATCTTCAGGCTTGAACAATTCTGGCCCATCTTTGTCAGACCACATATCAAACCCTCCAGGCTTTTGAAACCGATCTGCCAAGACTCTCAAATGCTCATCAGCACTCACAGAGAATAAAGTAGGTGCCTTTTCAACCACTTCCCAAGGCCTCTCAAGCTCAGAGACAGCAGCTTTCAGCTCAGCCCGCTTCCTCATCTCATAAATTTGGCGTTCCCGAGCCAATCGGGCCTTAAGGAGCTGCTTAGACTTCTTAGCTTGCATACGCTTCCACTGCCACTTTGAGACACCTCCAGGATACGTTCTTGGACCACCACCCATCCTAATTATTAACTTTCTGCAAGGAACATTGGTTATTGTGGTGGTGGTGGTTAGATTAAGGGAAGAGAACTTGGTGGAGAGGAAGAGCTGGGATTCCCCTAAAATTGTCTTGGACGAAGATACACTCTTATGAGGTGCTGAAACTAAGAATGATGAGCTGAGGAGAGACATTTTCTTCCTGTAAACACAAGATCCAAAACTTCATAACAGAACATGGTTAGGAATACAATTTAGAACGTCGAAAATGATACACATCATATCATTAGTTTACGATTCTAAACTATTCTCCACCTTGACTTGACTTTGTAAAGAGTAACTTTGGCTCAAATGAACCGCAATTCATAGTAAACAACATTTATCTCTTTATCATTAACTTCTTCTCCCAGTAATTACAGAATTAATACGTTTTTCCACCGCCAAGCTCAGTCTACCCTAAGTTGAGTAACCATCTGAGATATTATCTCTCTCTCTATATATATATTAACATCCAACAAGCAACTATAAGTTTCAATCTTAGATTATTTGCATCAGTTATGTAAATTGTACCAATCAAAACAAAGCAAAAGTTTTTTTTTTAATCATAATTTTGTTTTATCGCATATCTTCATTGTTTGTTTGAACTAGGACACTAAATTAAACAGAGAAAAACAGAGAAACACTCCAGATATAAAAATGTAAACAGATTTTAAGAGAGAAAAATGTCGAAAATTCACAAATTAGCTGACAAAGGTGCAGAGATAAAACGAATTTAGAAAGAGAGAAATTAAGCTGACCTGACTTGGAAGTAGAACTTAGGTGAACCGAATAGAGCTTCAAAGCAGTCGATTCGCCGTTCAACTGAAATTATTCCGGCGTCTTCTCTACAGGCTACACTCATCTATCTCTTTTCATATGGCAATCTGTGAATTTTGAGAATATGCAGATTTATGTTAATACAAATAAATTTAATAAGATAGCGTTAACAAGTTGCACCAGTGGTCTAGTGGTAGAATAGTACCCTGCCACGGTACAGACCCGGGTTCGATTCCCGGCTGGTGCAATACGTTTTTTCTATCAATGGATTCGGGTTACGCGAGTGATATTTTTAGTATTTGGGTCAAGTTACACACACTCCTTAAGCACTTTTAGTATTTGGGTCAAGATTTACACCAAATAGATCTTATGCGGTGTGATATTGTGATACTATGATATTTTTAATATTTGGGTCAACTTTCACGTTTTCGACTAATTTAATGGAGTGTCTGCCACTTATCAACTATATACATAAAGATTATGACAAATATTAAGATTTAACCTACTTCATAAGTAAATATCTTTAATCATGTTCTTCAAGTGCTTAGTATTTGAATCAAGTTTTACATGTTTTTCGAGCGCTTCCCCAAATGGATCTGATACGGCGTGTGTGATATTGTGATATTTTCAATATTTGAATCAACTTTCACACGTTTCGATTAATTTAACAAAGTGTCTGTAATTTATCACTTGTCAAATATCAGATAACTATGTCTATCAAAATTATAACAAATGCAAAAATTCACCTACTTGATAAGTAATTTTTTTAATCATAACAAATATTGAAAATATTATGAATATCAAATAAACACATAAGTAAAAATAAAAAGTAATTGATGATTTAATTATAACTTTGTCAATAAAAAATATTTTTTATTAACGATAATTCGTTATTTATCCATTAATATCAAAGACAATTTACAAATGCTAAACCAATGGTAAATAAAATTGACAATTATCTTGATACTATAAAAAAGAAAAAAACATAAATTTTTTGGATACTTTTCTCATAAAGTTTCATGAGTAATTTGAGGATAAACATTATCATCATTATATATTTATTTTATTTAATATTGACGATTTCTTATAATAAGAAGTCAATACGAATATAAGATTAAAACTAAAAATACATATATTAGTGAGATGACCACAATTGACATGGTACACCAATAAATATCTCTAAAATTAAATAAGCTATTTTAAAAAAAAAAACATTTGGAAAAAAATAAGACAAAAAAGAAATAAGAAAAAAATTGGGATATTTTTGTATTTGTGTAAAATATTCCTATTTATAGTCAAAACTTTTCCTTTAAACCCTAGCATCTTCTTCACATAAACCCTAAACTTCTTCTTCTCACAGTTCTCTCAACTCGCGGCTGCCATGGTACTTTCTCTCTCTCTCTCTCTCTCTAATAATTTTGCTTTCGAAGTTCATACTTTAGCTTAATTTTTTTGAAATTTGTCATCTTTTTGCTTGATTTTTCTGTTCTAATGTACAATTAATTTTTATTGTTTTGCTTTATGTAATTGTAGGCAACAGAAACTGTGAACCCAAAAGCATACCCTCTTGCTGATTCACAGCTTACAACGACGATAATGGATTTGGTTCAACAAGCTGCTAATTATAAGCAGCTTAAAAAGGGTGCTAATGAAGGTTATTGACTTTTTTACACTTTTTATTATTATGCTGCCAATGATTCTGTTTAATTGAGATTAAGAAAACTGAGATAATTTCGTTTCAGCCTCAAAGAGAACTTTTTTTGTGTGGTGGCGGGGAATAAGAGCTAGAAAGATTGTTACTTGTGTTGTTTTGGAACTTTATTATTTGGTCTTTTGGTGAATATGTTATATGGGTTAGTTTTGTTCAAGCCCCAAAGAAATGAGAGCTGTAAAGATTGTTACTTGTTTTGAAACTTTATTATATGGTCTTTTGGTGAACAAGTTACTCTTATGTGTAGTGCATAACTAAAGATAGAGAAAACTGGGTTTGTTTTGTTTAAACCCCAGGACAAGCTTTTTTTTCAGTTTTTCTGGGGATAAGAGCCAGAAAGATTGTTACAGTAGTATTTTGAAGGGTTATTATATCGTCTTTTGGTTAATACTAAGTTACTTTTATGTGTAGTGCTTAACTATAGATACAGAAAACTGGGTTAGTTCTGTTTCACCCCCAAAAGGAACTTTTGTTTTTTTTTCATTTTTCATGGAGATAAGTGCCAGAAAGATTGTTACAGTAGTATTTTGAACTGGGTTTGGTTTCATTTCTCCCATGGAAAAAGAATTAGCCATCAAGATTTGATTTTCCCACCCTTTAGTGATAGATCGGTAATGTGTTGCTCCTATTTGTTCTGCTTAACTGAAAGAGAAAACTGTATCTTTGTTCTGTTTCAGCTACGAAGACACTTAACAGAGGAATTTCAGAATTTGTTGTCATGGCCGCAGATACTGAGCCCCTTGAAATCCTTCTTCACCTTCCACTCCTTGCCGAAGATAAGGTGATTTGTTTTTCCTTTTTCTTCAAAAAGTTCTATTGCTTTCACCCTTGTTGGTGTTGTTTCTTTTTTAATTTGAGTATTGGACTAAACAGCTCCAAATAGAGGTAGTGAATATTGAGAATATATATGAGGGACTCTGGCTAGGTCAAGATTTATACATGTCTGTTCTTTTTCTGGTGTGGTTATTGGCATTTCAAAGAGTTGTGTTTGTTACTCTTTTTGTGTTATATTGTGTGAGGTTACATTATTCTGATTTCGGACTATGGAATTTGGAAATTATGTGTATATTATGCACTTTCCCCTCTATAAGCTCATCATTTTGAAGAGCTGTATTAAACGAGAGTATTTCAGCTATTTGCTGTTTCATTCTATGATTTGGCATGTAATATTTCTGTTATTACATCTAAAGCAGCAAGACCAAGCCTGACTAAGCATATTCTTCCAATGTCTTGGCATTTTCTATCAATCTTATTGCATGGTGTCAAATGTTGCGCGAGTTTCCAATAGTGTCGAATCCCGATTAAGGGGGGAAGTGCTACCTACTAGGATTTTTTCCCTACATAGGGCTCGGAAGCGAGATCTCTAGTTAAAGAGTGTAACATCGTATACATCCTACCAAAACCCTGGGTGGTAAACAAAGGAGAAATCTTGTTAGAACTATACAGTTGCTAAGGGTGCTATTATCAGTATAAGGGCTATACAGACCTCTTTTACTCAAAGTTGTTTATCTGTTGCTTTATTCAGTTTTTTTATTATTTCCAATTGTTTCCTAGTTGCATATGCACGATCTTAGTTATGGTTGTAATCGAATTTTGTTGTCCTTGAACAACAATGTGACAATTCATTCGTGTCTTTCAACTTTTGGTATACTTCTCCTACACCAGTCTTGCTCTGTTCCGGAACTGTATCATCCTTTTTTTGGTGCTCAATTAGCGTCTACAGCCTACTGTGTTCAAATAATCTTTGATATAATAAGGCAGTTTGGTTTCAAGTAATGAGTTCTAACTTTCTCCTTCCATCAATTCTTTCAGAATGTGCCCTATGTCTTTGTCCCTTCAAAGCAAGCTCTTGGCCGAGCATGTGGTGTTACCCGCCCCGTCATTGCTTGTTCAGTGACAAGCAACGAGGGAAGCCAGTTGAAATCTCAAATACAGCAACTAAAGGTAATATTCCAAATCTTTTATTCTTTTTCATATCAACCACCGTTTTCCCTCGTGTAAATACTCAAATCGTTGCATCTCTTCTTATGCAGGATGCCATTGAGAAGCTCCTCATCTAAATGTTGAGCCTTTTGCAGCATGATGGGCCTCAACTTCACTTTTGAGGCTTGGACTGAAGTAGTTGCCGTCTTGTTGGCACTTTTTTTTTTAATCCTTGTTTCCTTTTTGTTCCTTGGATTTTACGATTGATGTTCTAAGAGGTACCGATAGAAGCATGAAAATTTAATATCAGGCTTACGTTATAGTTAAACCTGAGTTTTATTATATCGTGTATCTATGTTTAATGTAATTCTAGTTTTGCTCTTATCATTTGGTTGGTGCAATGAAGGATCCTCTTTGCTTCCTCTTCTATATAATTTGTCAGTTGGTATTATTAGTTCAACCTATTAATCATGAATTAATCATCTAATTACCATTTTAGTCTCAGTTCATTTCACCAAATTTTGGTATACTTGGTTTTTGTCTCTATGATTTTCTATTCAAAAGTTGAATAATAAGATGCATTATAGAAGTGCTCATGTTTCTTTTGCTCCACATTTCTAGGATCATGTGGTCATTTGTCTCATTGCTACCTAATTGAAAACATCATTCTGCACCGAATAGGATTTTAAGTTTACGGATTCTGAATTTTTCTGAATTTTGGACCAAAAGCTATTGAATTCAGTTGAATGTGTCGATAGGTGTGCACGTGCAACCAACAAACGCATCGTGCTGGTTATAAAAAAATGGAGGATCTTCAGATGTTCATCATTTTGCCAGCAAATATCTCAGCTTAAAAATATATGCAATAAGTGTTATATGAAATTATGATGGAATCTTCAGTCTATTCTTTTTAATATACGTAAAATGTTTCCCATTTAATAGACATCTTAGTTAGTCAAATCCATAAACAAAGGGCTATTTCCTATTGACTGCAAATGTTATAAATTGTTTGTTATTATCACAACTTAGATTTCTTTGATACACTGTTTCAACACTAACAAAACAACAATGTTTTGACAAGGGATGAATTATATGTTCGACAAAATTTAATAATTTAAGTCTAAATTATATATTAATCTTGAGAAATTACATTCAATTAATAAGTCTTGATTAATTTTGAATTTTTAAATTTCAAATCTTAAATCTATTTTTAAGGCATAATATGGGATAGTAGTACATTGGTAATGAGACATGAGAATCAATTAGATTAGATTGTCATTTGGTCCATGTTTTGATATTCGTTTAGTATTTGCAATGTTTTTCACTAACATGATGTCAATCAATTTATGTTTTTGGTCGATGAAATGAATAATTTGCAAATATTCTTAGATTCTTGGTTCAATTATTATTGCTACTAATGTTGGATGTTTCTATTCTTAGATTTTAAGTTACTCAACTTTTGTAATTTCATAATTTCATATTGGAAATTTGTTGAGAAAAAAAGTTTTGAAACTTTTAAAAGTTTATTCATATTTAATATCTACACTGAAACTAATAGATACTTCCTCTACGAGCAAATCTTACTGCATTTTGCTAGATTACAACTGTCAAAATTATTAATTTTAACTATAAGAACAGCTGTTAATTGGACATCAATTGAAAAAACCAACTAAGGAAGGCCACATCCCCCAACAAAAGATTCAAAAACTTTACTTTTATTGAGGTTTGTACCTTAGATTCCATTAAACTAATCACAACTTCAGTAATAATATTTTAAAGTAAAAACACTTGATCTAATAGTCAACTAAGTAGATGAATTCTACCAAAAAAAAATAAAAAAATATAAGTAGATGAAATTTAATATCATGATTTAAATTTCAATGAACAAAAGAAGGTGAAGTGATTTTTCCTAATTTGTTTAAGTTTTAGCAAACATAATTACTCAACATCTATTTTAATAGACCATAACAAATATAAATCAAATAATTGAGGTATGAAAAAACGGCATTTTTAGTTCCTGTGTAAGTCTATATTTTTATTTTAGTCCTCGTGTTATCTAACTAAGCATTATTAACCTTCAATTATATCAAGTAAGTGATTTTAGTCCTTCAACTTACAGATTCAAAAAAAATTAATAGAGAATTCAGTGCTAAAAGGGGTAGTTCAGGTATTTTCTTTTTTTAATTCTCTCTCTTTGAAGAACAAGCTAAGTCTTCCCTATCTCTATCTAGAAGAAAAAACCCGTCGATTTGAGCTACAATTTCAAAAATCAACTTGATAGGCATTAACCCTCCCTCTCACACCGAGAACGATAAATTATGCAACGAATAATTTTTTTAAAAAAAGTTTTCTGTTTCTCAAGCAATTACTTTAATATATCCGAATTACCCCTTTTAGCAGTGAACTCTCTGTTAATTTTTTTGGGTCTGTTAGTTGAAGGATTAAAATCACTCACTTGATATAATTAAAGGTTAATAGTACTAAGTTAAATAACACAAAAATTAAAATAAAAAATTAGCCTTAATATAGAAACTAAAAATGTCGTTTCCTCTTGAGATATTGTAGATAATTATGCTCTTATATTTCTTTACGGCTCCATATTAATATATTTTTTTTCACCAATTGATTATAATAACACCTATCAAAACAGCCAATCATCATATTGCAAAAATTAAATAGATTAGATCTACGGTAATTTATTCTATCATAAAAAATATTTCAAAATAAATACATTACAAAGAAACATCATGTTCCCTTTATTAATTAAATCTAGTTGGTATTCCAAATATTCTATAGGTTCCACGTGCATCTTCATTGATTTCCCCTACTTTGCAGACAATTTCATAACAACAATTAAATTATACTTTTAAAAAATAAATATAATCAAAGACAAATGGAACTTTCCATCCAACCACATGCTAATTATGAGATCTCTATATATAACTCATAAACAAATTGTCATAATCAACATTACCTCAAAAGATCATCAACAAGCAAAAAAAAAATTTATCAAGATTTCAAGAATATATACACAAATATGGCTAAGTTTATTGTTATTTTCTTGATCTTAACACAATCATTTGTGTGTTTAGTCATGGCTAATGAAAATGCAATAAATTTTGCTAAATCTCCTTGTTATAGTCCATCACCTTCAATTAGAAAACTTGGAAAACACAATCAAGAAGAAGAGAAGGGTATTGATAATAATAATAATATTATTATTCCTAAAGAAGTGTTAATTGGTTCTCCACATCAACAAGAGAGTATTGATGAAGTTGATCAAGGTGATCATGATGATGAAATCAAGATTAATAAACATCATCATGATTCAGTTGATAAGTCAATTTTTGGAGGTGGAGTTATTCTTGGAGGATTAGCAACAACTTTTTTTGTGGCTATATTTTGTTATATTAGAGCTACTAGAAGGAAGAATAATGTGGAGCCTAGTTCCCCTAGTACCACATCATCAACAGTATGATGATTCAAAGTTTTTGGTATGAAATAATTCTTGATAGGGAGCGTGTCCTTCTTAATGGAGCCTTATGCGGCACGAATATGAGATTATTGGACTTTAATACGAATATTAAACAGAGTGAGAACTAAAAAAGTTGAAGAATTATTTCAATCCCATTTTGGTAGAAAATTGTAAAGATACCATTAGTCGAATCAGATTTTTGGAATTTTTGTTGTATAAAGATTAAATAAAAATACTTATGTTTTACACTCGAGTTTCATTTGGGATAATTTAAGGGCAAAGGACAGAAATCACATATGTTTAAGGCAAAATTATCATTTGTCCCTTAAAAGTTTATAATTACAGAAATCTCTCAAATTGATACAATAATATAAGCACTGATACATTAATCTGATGCGCGAGATACATTAATCGTTAAGTAAGATACATTATATTTTATACTTGATACACTAATTTAATGTATATTTTATACATGATATATTAATCTGATGTCTGATACGCGAGATACATTAATATGATGTCTGATACGCGAAATACATTAATATGATGTGCGAAATACACTAATCTAATGCGCGAAATACATTAATCTGATGTGCCAAATACACTAATCTAATGCGCAAAATACATTAATCTGATGCGCGAAAATGAGAGATTTCTATCATTTTTTCATAGTTTAATGTTTGAAAGTGGTGGATTTGGGCTTTACTGTTGGAGGCACTCATTGAAGGTTTTGAGTATTGAAGAAATTGATATTAACACAATTGAAATATTAACTTTTCTTTAAAATTTTAAAACAAATCTAACCATTTCACATCATTTCAAGATAATTTTTTGATCATTTTTCCTTAAAAGAATAATTCGTATATTGAAAAGTTTGCACTAATAGCAAATAAGAGAAATTTGAAGTATTTCACAAAATTTAAGAGCTAAATTAAACCTTTTACTTTAAAAAAAAAAATGTATACATAAACCAATAAAATTAACGCTCTCGTCTTGATTTTCTTCTTTACTTCCATAATTAAATTATAAATATTTGATGAAAAACATAAATAAAATACATAATTATAATAAAAACATTTATATAATTTATCAATTGAGTTGTCTATTTCTTCGGTTTTTTAAAAATAAAACAAAATATATTAATTCTAAATATCTTGATTTTTACAATAACATTAGCTGTCTTTTTTGGTTCACTCCCGATGTCTGGAGCCCACATTGAGGTCCAACTAAATTCAGATTCCTATGCAAAGCTCATTCGGGAATGGTGCTCCTATAAGATTTTTTCTAGAGAAACTTTAACATATAACCACTTAAACATAGCCCAATAAACTCCATAGTTATAGTTTGATAATTATAATTCGTAGCTACATGTTATAGAGAGGAGAGATGCGCAAGAGAGAGAGGGAAAAGAGTGGAAGAATGGTGAATTGTATATGTATATCGATTAGATAATCGTATATTATACATATGTATTTGTATATATGGCAAGCAGATTGAGAGAGGGAGGAGAGAGACGAGAGAGACTAGGAGAGGGAGGAAAGAGGCGAGCGAGATTGGGAGAGGGAGGAGAGAGGCGAGTGAGAGAGGGCAGGGTGTGGGAAATAAGTGAGTTATATATGTATATCGATTAGATAATTGTATATTATACATATTTATTTGTCTATTCTGACAAATCATACATATGCAAACGTTACTAATTATTCAAACTCGAAGTCAGCTCACATAATTAATGTGTAATATTAGTCACGAGTGATAATTATAACAAATTATAACTTTGATAAATAATTAAATAATATAATTTTATTTAACCGCATAATTTTTCTTTTTTTCTATTTACAAAACTCGAACATGCCTCTCATGAGTAAAACAGTCGCACCACTGCGTTGCGTAAAACACCTTGGTCTACGATGTTAAAAGAAGATACGCGAACTATATATTGCCTTTTCTTCTTCCACAAGCATTTCATTTTCTAGAAAGACACCAAAAAAACACAATCGGAGTTAGTGTTCTTCTCATCATCAATTCTATAACCATGGCTACGGAGCAATCTGTTATGCCGGTGATACGGGCAGCAAGACCCACTTTCCGTAATCCCCACGACAAGGTAGCGTTTGCTGTTCACGCTGCCTTCCTTGCTTCTGGCTTTGTTCTCCATGCCACTGGCCCTGCCGCTTCCACTGATGATGCTCTTTCTTCCTCCTCCACCGGTACGTTTATTTGCCCTATTATTGACTTTCAAGTTTCCCCTTTATTGTGAAGTTTTTGGGGATAGGGGTTTACCTGAGTATTGGGTTTTTGAAATTGTTGTGATTGGTGATGACTATGTCTTTATTTTTTATTTTGATTAGTTCAATGCAGCTCCAGTATTTTGTATCTTGTTTTTGATTTGGGAATTTTTGAGTTTATAGGATCAAACTTGGAAAGCTGAGTGCTTACTGATTGTTCTTGTTTAAAAGATCGAGGCTTTGGTTCAATGACTAGTATTTTTCTTAAAGAGATGCTATTTCCTGTTGCTAAAGACTGGAATTGATTACTTTTTGTATTTGTGAAGATGAATAGTTGAACTTTATAGGGAAACTAGCACCATAAGAAGTCTTAAGTTGCCTTCTGTTAATGAAAAAGCTACTTTCGGGGATGTTTTGATTGGAAGTGGTGGTGGTAATTGGAAATAGGAAGTATTGAAGCTCTTTTTTGTGCCTGGATAAGGAATGTGGAAGCTCAATTTAAGAGCTTACAAAATGAAGATCATGAGTTTGGTTGTTTATTTAGAGGGTTCTTCGATGAAATTTTTATGTTTTCCTATGAAGCTCTAAATGGTGACATAACTTTGATTTTGATTCTCTTCATCCATGTTTTCTCTATTGAATTTGGTCTAGTAAGTTATCTTTCTTGTGGTTTGTATTGACCCATCAAAAGGTATAGTGGTCACCTTTCTCCTAACAAGTCCAGGAAATCCATAAAACTGATGCAGATCTAGTAGAAATGCATTTACCCCAATAATATAGATTATAAATTCTCTATTCTTGATTCTTGAGATGTGATCTCTATGCCCATGAAGCAAGCGTTGTTCTTTTCTAACCATTAGGTCAAAAATATGCACAATCGGATGGTCTTCCAAATCTGCTTCAGCTTTTTGGATACCCTTTGGGACAGCCACTCTACCAACAAACTCTTTATAATCTGTGGTGTCGACCTAGAAATGCCGCACATATTTAACTTAATATCCTTTTTTGCCAAAAAAGGATATTAAGGATATTCACTGTTTTCAGATTTCCTTCACAAAGTTAGCATCGGTTACATAACTTAATATCCTTTTTTGGCAAATTATCTTGAGTCAAACAAGCCTCCCAAGTTGCTATCTAACCGATGTATGCTAATTGCTACCTTTACCGGAGCTTTTATCTTCCAAATCATTTTCCCGGGTCAATGAACAGCTTCACGCTTGACTTCTTGGGGTTTATCATTCTTGATGAGATTATTTATTTATTATATAATCAGCCTAATTATCAATTTTTACATGCATTCTTTTTTGACGTGGGAGGTACTCTTGCTAGTTTGTTCAACAACACATTTTTCTCAAAAGCCATTTAAGTATCAGCTCAGGTGTACTTCATGGATTGCTACTCAAGTACTTCAGCTTCTTCTATGTATTCCGAATCACAGTGGGGTTTCCTTTTGCAACCAGTTGGTGCATGACTGAATTATTTGAAAGGATTATATGTCAACTTCCTTGATCAATTAATAAAACAAAGGACTAGATGTCAACTTCATCTAATTTTGCCTTTTATCTTTTTGATAAGTTGATGCCAACTTCTCTAATTGGAATGCTTAGTACACATCATATATATTTGTAATGATTGCGTGTCTTCCTTTTTAGTAGATGAGGTGGGGATTGATCATTGGAATGAATTTGAGGATTGTTATGCATTTGTGTATTCAAAGCCTGAGAAGAGCTCCAAAAAAGTGTTGGTGAAGTGCCTCACAATGAACAATAAGCTGCTTATAGATGCATTCAGGGATGGTGATAACGAGCCTCTACATCTTGAACTAAGGCAAGTAACTTCCTTCCTTTACATCAGCAACCCTCCCGGTCTGCCCTATGGCCCCCTACAAAGGATGGAAAAGAAGGCATCTTTACCCCCTTCCATTGCTAGTTGCTAGTTAATCAGGGATTACATTCTGTATGTTCTAATGAGTCCATCTTGGTAATTTGCAGTGTTGAGGACTACATTGTCGAGGATGGGGGAACTAACTACAACACCCAGTTCAAGAATTTGGGAAAGCTGGTAGGAGAACTGAACAAAGCCATCCTGACTAAATATACTGGTTCCTCTACGTCAAATTCCTCTACTCAAACTTCAAGGTACATTCAATTGGTTTGTTTTCCAATTTGTGTTTTAGTGATGTGACCATTAAATTCATAAATTACACTTCTTGTATGCAGTTCTGAAAAGGGAGGAATCAACAACCCTCCTAATGTTGAACGCCAACCTGACTACCCATATCAGCCTGCAGGTTCTTTTCCCTCAGGGTATGTTAGATAAAAGAGTTATTGTTATTCCTATCAGTAATTATTGATATATATATTGATTTGCTGATTGGTTGTTCATACCTCCGGCAGTAGGTTCACAATTCTCAAGAAAACACTTTGAATTTTCACTTTGTATAAATTACATCATCATATTCTGTGCGATATGAGTGTATACTGCTCTACCTTGAAAAAGTTAAGAACTGCACAGAAGGATCCCAAGCTGTTAAAGATGAAAGATGTAAATGAAAGCAGTCAGTCTCCTCTTGAATCCCTAAGACTTCTTCTTCTTCTTCTTCTTCTTCTTCTTCTATCCATGTGTCCTTGTTTTTTTACTTTCTTTCTCTTCCCTGAGGCCTCAAAAGGGGTGAACTGATTGGTAGTGGACAACCTAGCCCCAGATGCTATTCACCTCGAAGTACACATTTAAAGGGTCCATATATATCGGCAGCCGCTTGCCTTGGAGAAGACATCTGGACCTCTAGATGGCCATGCCTCTTCTTCAATTACTCCAAATAGTTGCTCCTTTAGCGATTTGAGCTACATTGATAATAGCATTCACTGTTGGGCTTCCTTGCTACTTACTATATTTTCTGCATTATCTCGTTCTTCTTCACTTGAGACCTTATCTCTACCTCCACAAGGTAGTGATAAGGTGTGCGTACGTTCTACCCTCCCCGGACCCCACTTGTGGGATTTCATTGGGCATGCCAGTCCTTCCTCTTCATGCTCAAAATAGCAAAAAAAATTGACTTAGCAAATTCCTATTTGAGAATTACTCCACATATAGAACTTTGTACAACCACATCCTAGAAAGCATGGAATGCACAACAACCCGGAGATGGGAGATTTCTTGATCATAACCAACTAGAGGAAAGCACAACACCTAGGAATGGCAAAAGATTCTGCAAGCCAAGGAAAACCAAATAAGAGCTAGTCTGCTCTTCGATATTTCGATGCTATTTGTGCCACTGGGGTTCCAAATTTCGAATAAACTTTAACTGGTTTACCAGTAATGACCATTACAGTGTTGGAAAATATGTACAATGGTAGCATTACATAATCAAACTTCTAACATGAATAATAGCCAACACATATGATCACGTAGAACATACAAACATGCAAGAATATGACTTGTGAACACCTCTCGAAGCGTGAACAAATATCTTCCAGCAAGTCGGACCCTAGCTTTGCAGTCTTCTGTAGAGAAGAGTGAACAAACATCTTCCAGAAAGTTGGACCCCAGCTCTGCAGTCTTCTGCCCAAATTAATTGTCGTACTCTTTCGATACTTGGGTGGCCTTGTCTTTTTAGGTTAGAAAGATCCTTGCACATACACACATTTTTCTTGTACAAAACCTAGACAAAAATGAGTTTCTTTCCTTCTTTACCAAGAAATAAGATTTCTAATCTTAATTAAATATGGGCACAACCAGGGACCACAAAATTAATTACTATGGCTCCCTATTATGGAAATAATTCAAGAATCTCATTTGAATCACAAATCATTCCACTAGAAATTCATAATTGCACTCCTCCGTTTATATTTCCAAATTCCCTATATAATCCGACGCATGAAATAAGTCAAAAAGTGCTCTAAAGGAAATTAAGCATTGAATAAAATGCATCAATTATTTAATTTATTGATTAGTATTTGTAATTTTAACATGATTACATAACTATGTAATGGAGAATTTTGAAATATAAAGAGTGGAGTGCAATTACAAATTTCTAGTGGATTGATTTGTCGTTTGGTATGGTAACAATAATTCAGGTGAGATTTTTGAATTATCTCCATAATAAGAAGCCTCAAGCTTCAAGTTCATTATGTTGTTCCTTTTGTGACCATATTTAATTAAACTCGGAATCTTATTTTTTGGTAGAGAGGAAAGAAACACATTTTTGTCTAGGTTTTGGATAGGAAAACATGCCTTTAAATAGATTTTTAAATTTTTTTATCAAGAACTTGTTCTTCTAGGGCTCTTTCTACCTAGAAAAGACACAAATTTTCGAACATATCTTACCCAAGTATTGAAGGAGAGTGCGGCAATAAATTTGAGATTGCCATAGAAATCTGAGTCCGACATGCGTGAAGATAGTTCACTTTTCGGGAAGTATTATATGTTCTACATGATCATATGTGTTGTCTATTATTCATGTAAATGATTGTAGAATGCTTCTACGGTGCATATTTTCCAACAATGTCCCACTTAGACTATTAAAAATGGTAATTGTTAGAATATACTATGTCTAAAAGTATGGACAGCATGTTTGTTAGTCAGCAGAAATACGTGTAGTATTGGTATTGAACAGCAACCCCCCCCCCCACACACACAAACCCACCCACACCCACCACAAAGGAAAAAAAGAACTCGCGAAGGCATTAAACTTACCCCATCAGGGATTTTTTTTCAGTTTTCGAGTTTGATATCTTGATTATTGGAGGTGGTGCGTACTTTTTACTTCTTAAGTTGCCTGGATTTACAGATATGTTGTTCCTCCCATTCCTGGTATTGGTGGCGGTGATCTTTTCCCCGGGCCTGGTGCTGGAGTATACCCAACCAGGTTTGTTATCTTTTTTGTAGTTTGATATGTCATGGTGAATGGCACTTGCCAATCTGTGTGTTCTGAATTTATATATGCTAACTAATCTTGTTTCCCCCCCCCTCAACTAACCCGATCTGTCATTGTAGAGGCGAGCCAGGAGCTGGTGGGAGCATGCTTGTAGGTGTGTGACTAGCCTTGTCCAGTCCATGTGTTGAATTCCAAATTGTGCATTTTGCAAACTGAGCTGTTTATGTTTTATAATGCAGGGCCTAATGACCCTCGTTTTTTTGGTGGAATGGGTGGGGATCCTCGTTTACCTGGAGGACTGCCGTAAGTCTCTCTCTCTCTCTCCCCACTCTCTCTTCCATTTCACAGAAAAGATTGATTTATTTCGTTTGCGTACACAGGGGTGTTCCACCTGGTGCCCGTTTTGATCCATATGGTCCACCAGATGTTCCTGGCTTTGAACCAGGTCGCTTTATCAGGTAATTTGTTGAAACATACAATTTTACCTATTAGGTTTTGGTGAAGTCCTGCATTTCCTATCAAGTTTTTACTTGTTAGATGTGAACTCAAAAATGCAAGTATAACTTGGGTGCCTTCGATGTTTCTCCTCGAAAAAGAATATACATATATGTGTGCTTCTGTTTATTGGTTCACAAGATGATTACAATCTGAACACTGACAAATTATTTTGCTGTCTGAAAATAATCTAGCTTGCAAGTTGCTTCTGAGAAGACACTCAAGTTATTCTGCCTCTTACTAATGTCATTTTAAATCGCATGCAGGAACCCAAGGAGGCCTGGAGGTGGAGGGAGGCCTCATCCAGATCTCCCACATTTTGGCGGCGATTCTGACTTCATATAAGACTAGTTTGAAAGGCATAACTCAGACACACTTGGTCTTGTTTTTTCTGTTTTTATTAGTCTTGTAAACTGCAGATTTGAGTATTTCAAGTTAGGCAACGGTGTATATAAGTTTTGCTTAACTTCAAATTTACGCCTGGCTGGAACATTACAGGATATTTTGCTGGTGGTTTTGTAGTTATGTAAACTTTTTCTTGAGCAAAACAAATTACTGTTTAATCCAAGTTATTAATATGCTTAACAAATTTGTGTTTTTACAACACCAAAACGGGAGGCAACTCGAGTAACTTTTGAACGTGTGCATCTGTTGACTCATCTCAAACCCATTTAACACCTCATAGTGAAGCTCCCTGTCCATTTTTATGTCGAAATAATTTGTGAAGTACTCCCGCCGTTCCATTTTATGTCTTTGACTGTAAATTTTTCATAGATTCTTTTTAACATTTTGAATTATCAATTATTGTGACTTATAGTACTCTTTGCATAGTTTACAAATATATAAATTTCATTTCAAAAAATTAAAAAATTTCATACGCAAATGTCCGGTCAAAGTTAAAATTGTTTGATTCTCGAAAAATAAAAAATGTCACATAAAATCGGACAGAGAGAGTAACAAACAACAAATTCAAAATAGGAAAAAGGTTTTAAAATGCCCTTAAACGTATTTCATTTTTTCATTTAAAAATGCTCTCAATGTTTTTTTTTAAGGTTTAAAATTACCCTTTTTAACGACAATTAGCCAAAAGGGGTAAGACAAAAAGGAACAAGCAACCAGGAGGAGCAAAAATGATTTGTGTAAACGGGTTTATGGGTGGGTTTGAGTTTTTGTAGCGTAGATAGGTCGGGTCGTTAGGCTGAATTTTTTTTAAAAAAGTTGGACCAATAAGATAAAGTCATGTCTAATTTAATGACTCAGCATTTATCATGTCAGCCGACTGTTAAAAAAGGGCAAATTTAAACCTTAAAAGAACGTTGAGGCTATTTTTAAACCAAAAAGTAAAAAGAGGATATTTTTGAACCATTTGAGATACGTTAAAGAGTATCTTTAACCCTTTTCCCAATCAAAATTTGAGTGTCGAGAGGTTTGTTCTGTAATTTTGGTGGTATCAATATCTTTGAATTACCGTAAAAAGAAAAAAACTCAACAAGTTTGTGGACGTGCCGGAGTGGTTATCGGGCATGACTAGAAATCATGTGGGCTCTGCCCGCGCAGGTTCGAATCCTGCCGTCCACGTTTTTTTTCTCCATCTTTATTCGCCATGTTTATCGTTTAAAACGATAAATTTTATTTTTGTAGTTAATCTATCGTCTCAAATCAAACTACGACAAACAAACAAAATAAATAGGATTATCTGGTGCAACTAATACACCCATACTGCATACACCACAAGTATCTAGGAACCTACCTCCAGAATAATTAACGTACTTTGTTAATAATAATTTGGATTTAATAATATATAATAGTAACTATACGTACTGTCTTGATCCTAATAATTCTTAGTGCTTTTAGGACAACAGCTTATCTTCTAGTCTCTACACAAGCTAATTAATTGTATTTTTAAGTATATATATAAAAAATGTTATTCCCTTTATGATAATTTATATGACTCATTTTTTTTATTAATTTATTTTAAAAAATAATATATTTTTAATTTTTATAACAAATTAACTTTAACGTATCAATGAAATGATTTATAGTTACACGAATATTAATATATTATTACTTATTTCAGATCATAAATATCAAAAACTTTTCTGTCTTTTTAAAATTTTATGTTAAATCAAAATATAGCATATAAATTAAGACAGATCGAATAATTTATTTGTTGTTATGTGTATTATTAGTACAAGCAATTGGATCTAGAAGGGCGGTATAATAGAGAAAAATAATAATAATAAGTAATATAAGCAAAAGGAAACTTCCTATACATGTTAAACAAACAACATAGTAATTAGTAGGTATGAAAATTGGACCTTTCATAAACGTGTGGAGCCCTCGAGTTTCTGTCTTTTTATCCAAAAATCTCTCAAATCTCATCTCTAGAAGCTCAACATTATTATGCCAAATTTTGTACATTTTCTTGGTTTTCCATTCAATCTACAATATTCGTATTAAGGTCTGATTAATTCAATTCATATTAAAAATATCTTATTTTAAAAGATAAAACGATCCCTCATAAGTAACTATATACTCAAGCCTCGAATTTGATATTTTCAACCAATAACAAAGTTAAAAATAAATATATCATAAAAATAATATGATTGAAATATCGATAAAAACTATTAATCTTATATATACATAATGTAGTTTTTTATCGAAGTCCACTTGCCTCTGATTAAAGACAGAGGAGCACTATGGTGGTCACAAATTCTAGATTTAAATATATGACTTTATATCTAACTTTTTTAAAAATTAAATATCACTTTCCTCTAAAGTCTTCACAAGGAACATCTAAGAACAAGCCCCTTGTATTATATATATATAAATACTATTTGTCTTCTGGTTTTTATAATCATTAGCACCATATAAATAGATTGTTTTTCCCTTAGGTCTGAACCAAAATAAAATAAAATTACATAACATGTCATCATTTAAGGTTCATTTCCTATTGCTATCTCTTTTGCTTATCAATTTCTCAGAATCAAGATTTGCAAGACCAATTTCTTCACAACAACATAATACTAATAAGTCATCTTTATATTTGAAGATGTTTGAGACACTTGGAATGGTTTGCAAGTGTTGTGATGGTCATAATATTGGACAAGATTTGTGTAGTGCTACTTGGGATGGTTCTTGTTCTAATCTTAAGTGTTTTCCATGGAAATATCAATGATTTTTTTTTTTTCAATTTTGGTTTGTTTTTGTATGAAAGGGTTTTTACTTTTTAAATTTGTATATATATAAGTATCAAGTATTACTAAGTAGTAAATATTTATAGAGATTATTTAGTACTACTACTCTGCCTATTCTCTGTTTTTTCTTTTTTTTGGTTTCACCATATCCTTTTTATCTTTTCGATTAATTTGAATTCGCGTAATTGATTGGAGTAACACAAACTCTTAAGGAATGAGTTTTTAATTTTCATGAGTTGAATTTGGAAACTTTGATGAAGCCTAGTGCCTGTAAGATGTAAGAGTATAGCTAGATTCCAGAGATAGTAAAAATCTATGATAAATTGATAACTGCTTACCTCTAAATCCAGTGACAACTTTCAGTGTATAATAGCTTATATGCGCTTCTAGTGAGACAACTGATATGCCACTATTTTTTATAGAAGAAGGATGACATCAGCAGTTAAATCGTAACTCGAAGTTAACGTTGTTGAGATTCTTTCACCAATTCTTAGGTATAGTTGACTTGCCTAATTAGTCTTCCGGGCCTTAGCTTAAATTGGCGAAGAAATATTTATTATTATATCACATTCCTAGGCAATGACACCACCTATTCTTTTCATTTTCACAGTGTGGCTTATGAGAATCTCTTTGAATTGCCTTATTGAAAAAAGAGTCGATATTTGTAAAAATGTTGAGCATATGGATTCGAATATCAATAGTAATAATAACAAATCGAATCGTACATTAATATTTTTTTTACCAAAGTAATTACAAGAAGGGAATTTCAGTCATTTCCTACTTTCAGTTAGTTACTAAAAAAATCTGTTAGAAGTTGTTAGGAGTAAGTAATAGGTGGTTAGTGGAACTGTGGATGGTTTAGTATATAAATATTGTGTAGGAACTATACCTTTGGGCTCGTGTTGGATAATGTCAACATCCTATCTATGACAGGACCTACGAGGCGCTTGCATGGTGGACTTAGTTGAGAAATAAAGTTGTGTCATTGCTATCGCTCTTTTAACCACATAGCTATGTTGTATTGCAGCCTGGATTTGGTAATGTGAATTCAGGGTGCTTTTGCTTTACTCACACTCTGTTTGTTTGGATGGTTGTTACATTATTGTTACATATTGTATCATATTATATGGTACTGTGAATACAAATGTTTGGATAGATTTTATCATTTTTTATCATTACGTAATATCACACGTCAACATTTGAATATTATAACCTAGAAGAAAAGTAGGATACATGGCAGACCTACTGTGAAAAGGTAAGGTAGGGTGAAGCCAAATCAGTCGTTAGACAAAATTAGACTTTCCATCGATATGATACAATAAAATTTAAGTAACAATTAAATTGTATATAAGCTAACAATATAATAAATACACCGGATAAAGTATGTGTGTGTAACAAACTATGGTTTGTATTGATCATAAAATAACTTACAAGCTCATCAAGAACAAAAAGAAAGATAGAAAAGAGAAATTTCAGACTGCTATTTCAAAATATCTAACTAAAAGAAAATAACATAACTCATAACATAACCCTAATGAGATAGTTCATCCTTTATATATAGGCATCTTTAGTGCACATGCTCATTCCTTTAACCCGGTCCCAAATGTAATTTGACGGTATATCAATTGGGTCCTGCATCATGGCTAGATTCATAACAGTGTGTGTGCCCGAAATTAAAGATTCAACATCTTCAACATAAGAACTACTGAAACACTCTACTTGTCCTATCCAGGTCACGTGTGTTCACTTTCCAAAGGAAATAATGACGGAGATGCTCTACAGGTTACCTATGCAATCTCTTTTTCGATTCAAATGTGATTCAAAAATTTGGAAGGGCATTGATTGTTGATATATCGTCACTTTATGATGAAAAATGACATTCATACCAAGTATGAATTATTTGGCATTTGTAAATGGAGCATTTCACTATACTATCGTTTCATTTAATATTTCAAATGAAATGTGTGGAAAGATACATTATTACAGAAAATGGTTAATAGATACTCCACCTCCCTCTTCGTGTTTCAGTATTAAAAAGAATGTTTTGCTTTTATCGTAAATGTAATAATAGTACAAGGGCACTTTTAAATTGTGGGTGATGAAAGAGTATGGTATCGAAGAATCTTAGACTTAATTTATTACAATACAAGATACTAAATACTTTTTTTTTATAAATTTATTATTCAAATTGATGACATGTAACATTATGTAAAGGCAAAGTACAATATAATTTATTCAAACAGTATATAATTTATATTTATTAAATAATATAGTAAAAATATAAAATACAATACAATATAAATCAAATATATTATGAAATAATACATGACCACCTTCCAAACAAAGCTTAATTTTGAATATAATCTCCCCATGGAGACAGTTCACCTAGTGTGAAGGATTTGAATTTAGTGGCTTTCTGTCAGTTAATTCACTCCTTTATCCCCAATTAACAAAAAGAAATTAGAAGGAAAATTAACACTCAAAACAAAATTATGTATGTGTAGGGTCTTCTACTTATATTCAGGCGGCGTAACTAGCTGGTTGTCAGAGGTTCATTCAAACTTTCATAAATAAAAAAAATTATATTATTTATATATAATTAAAATTAATTATATATATATATAGAGAGAGTAAATATTGAGCTCCTTCGATAAGTTTATATGTTTGCTTTGTCATATTTTGAGTTGTCTTAATAAAAATATTGATTCCGACGCTGTTTATGTGAACATAAGTGTTGAAACGTGTGGGTTGGGCTTAACTATCGTGTTGTACACTTTATCTCTAGACGCTCACATTACACTTTTCAAAGTAAAAGAAAATAGCCAAACAATCTAGATTTGAAAATGACTTTTAATTCATCTATTGCATGTTGCTTCATTACTAATTGTCATTAATTTCATCTAGACTTAACATTTATGAATCTACTTATATATATAAATATATCCTTCTTACATTTATAATCATTATACCATATAATAAGTTGTCTTTCCCAAGAAAAGAAAAAACACAAATGACATCAATGAAGGTTTACTTACTCTTGCTATCTCTTATGGTTATCAATTTTTCATTCAAAGAAGAATCAAGATTAGGGCTTGCACATGTTGCAAGACCAATTTATGTACAACAACATAGTAATTATAAGTTATCTTCATCATATTTGAAGATGTTTGAGACACTTGGAATGGTTTGCAAGTGTTGTGATGGTCATAATATTGGACAAGATTTGTGTAGTGCTACTTGGGATGGTTCTTGTTCTAATCTTAAGTGTTTTCCATGGAAATTCCAATGATTCTTTTGGATTACAATTTGTGTATGAAAGGCTAGCTTTTGCTTTGTGTATATAAGTACTATTCACAAAAGATCATTAGCTACGAATAAATCAGCGATAGAATAATTTAACTTATAGTATGTATTATATGAAATGAAAAATTAATTATAAAAAAGCTTTTCAGTTTGTGGCTATGTACATGATATTTGACATGTATTAATTAGAATTGTATCAACTTATTATAAGTGGAGTACATGTTCAACTACACAAGCTCTTCCTTCTTATCAAGGTACCTTCGGAGGGTCTATATATGATGTTGCAATAACTAGGTGGATAGGGGAAAATAGACCCTTTGTATAAATAATAAAACTTGAAAAATATAAATTTAATATCATTAGCATCAATCTTAAAATTGTCACCTCTAATCTACTCAGTAACTAAGACTTATTTTCCATAATTTCAAAATTAAACTTTTTTAATTTGCCACTCTTAATGACAACAAAAAAATAGAAGAGAAAATTACACAGTTAAACAAATTTATACTATTTATTACTCATCATAGTTATAGTTTGCTGTAATTACCACTCACGACTAATATTATACATTAATTACGTGGGCTGATTTCAAGTTTGTATAATTAGTCACGTTTGTATATGTATAATTCCTCAGAATATACAAATACATATGTATGATATACAATTATTTAACCTATATACATATACAATTCACCTCTCTTCTACTCTCTGCCCTCTCTCACTCGCCTCTCTCCTCCCTCTCCCAATCTCGCTCGCCTCTCTCCTTCTCTCCCAATCTCACTCGCATATATACAAATGCATATGTATAATATACAATTATATACATATAATTCACCTCTCTCCCACTCTCTGCCCTCTTTCGCTAGTCTCTCTCCTCCCTCTTCCAATCTCGCTTGCAATATATACAAATACATATGTATAATATACAATTATCTAACCGATATATATATACATTCACTTTTGTCCCACTCTTAATTTTTCCCCTCTCTCCTCTCTCTCCCAGTCTCACTTGCCTCTCTCCTCCATATAACATATAGCTACGAATTGTAATTATCAAACTATAGCTATAAAAAATAATTAAACTATTTTTAAGTGGCTATATGTGAAAGTTTTCCCAATCAGAATGAGTCATTTTATGACTCCTATCAACAACTTTCTGTGTGGGCTAAAGGTCCATTCCAAAAGCTCCGGACAAGAGCCTAATGCTTCTATAAGGATATAACCCCACCCCAATTATAAGATATGTCCATTTATGGCTGATGAAAGAATATATAACACCTAAATTTAAAATTACTCCCAACATCATAAATTAACTGATTCTTAACTAGGAAACTTGAAAATTTCAAAATATTTTGGATGCATCTTACTTATATTTTGACCTATTTTAGTAAAATTCTCAATTTCATTAATATACGATCATACATTTTTATAGCAGTCATCACGTATTACATCATTTTAGTAAAATTCTCATTTTCATTAATACTTTTACGTATATACGATCATACATTTCTATAGCAGTCATCACGTATTACATCATTTCATTATAAGATTTTTTGTTATCAATTATATAAATATTATAATAATATTTTGTCATAATAATAAAAAACATATTCAAACAAACAACGTTGTTATAAAAAAAATTATCTGTATATAATTTTTCAATTTTTATAGTTAAATATAAATAAGTCAACAGGGAGTGCCTTTCAAAAAATTAATGGATCCGAAAAGGTCACGGAATACCTAATCATATTTGTTCCGAAATGAATATGTCATATTGAATATGTCTCCAACTAATTTCATTAAAGTTTTGGAATAAAATTCCTTCTGAGTTTTTTTTTTATTTCATCCAAAAAAATAATAGTATGTAAATTAAGAGATTTATTACTTACTCCCGTCTAAAATAATTGATGTTTTAGTTTCTAAAGTTAATCCAAACTAAAATACATTAACGTGTCACAAAATCAAGGTGTTATTTATTTCGCTTGCACGTACCTAATCTAATATACAAATTTATGATAATTATGAAAGAAAGGCATACTCTTTATACTCCATCCATCTTATATCATTTGTCCATATTACTAAAAGCGTTTGTCTCAGATACTTGTCAATTTACAAAATAAAGATAGAATTAATTAATATTATACTATTTTATATTTAAAATTATTTTTTTGTAAAGTATAATATTGTAAAGTTTCAAAAAAACTCCTCTTTTGTTAATCTTGGTATCGATAAATAAGGTAAATAAATAGAATGTACTAAAAATAATTAAGGGGTAAATTAATAATCAAAAACCTATTTATTTATGTTATCTATATTGGAGCATATAATAGGACAAAAGGAGTAGTTTATAGAAATAAATGATTCTTTAATTTCATGCATGCAAGCCTAAATCATCAATTATTTTAGGCAGGAGGAAGTAGAAAAACTCTCCAACATAATTAATTTATGTATTGTAGTAGTTGTATTTTTTATGAAAAAAAATGAAAATTTCAACATATACACTCTGTCATCTAGTCTAGAAGCCCACATATATACTTTGCACCCATTCAACTTCAAGAGTACTTAAAAGTTGACTTTAATCCTTTTCTTTTTTAAGAACTTGCATACATATACATATATAAATAAATAAATATGTCTTCTCCTTCTATAATCACAAAGTTTGAAACAAGAAAAATAAAATACATAACATGTCTATATTTAAGGTTTATTTCTTCTTGTTATCTCTTATGTTCATCAATTTTTCATTTCAAGAAGAATCAAGATTTGGTTTTGTAGATGCTACAAGACCAATTTTTATACAACAACAACATAGTAATAAGTTATCTTCATCAATAGAGTACTTGAAAGTGTTTGAGACACTTGGAATGGTTTGCAAGTGTTGTGATCATGTAGATTTTGGACAAGGAATAAATCAAGATTTGTGTAGTGCTACTTGGGATGGTTCTTGCTCTAATCTTCATTGTTTTCCTTGGAAATTTCAATGATTTTTTATGGTTTTTTTTTTAATTTTGTGTATGTCAAATTGTTAATTGTACCATATTGGTTGAAGGAATGGATTTTTTTCTCCTTATATGATTTTTGATCATTTTTTCGTATAAATTAATTTTTGAGCTTAAATTAGGCACAAAGTGTTCATTACTTTTTCATGTTATATCGAGTAAGAACCATTTATATTCTTTATTTACTTAATTTTGGACCAAAGCTTCAAACGTCTAGGGTTTGAATACATAAGAGATATGAATTATTATTTTTCTTAAATGATATTAAATCGATCTTACTAAAACAACTTTTGAAGTTGAATTAAGTATGTATTCATTTTTCTTTCAAAAGTGTACAAGAGGTTTTTGCATAGAGTATGTATTCATAGGCTAAACTGATTGTTCTTTTTTGTTTTACACGAGACTTTCTAAGCGGACCCACATTGTGTCCGCCGGGTGCTCGAGCACCCATTAACTTCGTTACGAAATATATATATCTATGTAGAAATTGATAGGTATTTGTATAAAATTAACATAGATCACTCAATGAATAAATGATATAGTTGGCCCAATGGTTCTTGGATGGGTACTTAAGATTCTTTTAGTGTTGTTATACCAAGTTTCGAATCTCATTGTTAAGACGTATTTTTTACATTTTCACTTAAGAGAATTTGAATAGAAAATAACATAATAAGCATCAGTTATTATTTTCATCTGATATACAACATTGTACAAAACTCTATTAAAAAAACTCACAATGTTAAATAATTCAATATACAATAGTATACATCCATATACAAATATTATATGAAATTATAAGAGGGATTCATATACACTCATATATACATTACTACGCAATGTTTTCCACAATTCATTTTTAATTGTCGTGTTTTCGATAGTTAAATTGATTAATTTCCAAAGTAAAATTAGATTTCATTAATTCAATATTCAAATAAAAAATTAGATATTTAAAAATCATACGCAAAGTACTATAAAATACAATTTTTTGCTTATCAATATGATACAAAAATATATCATAAAATGTTAGTCAAAATTCTTATAGTTTGATTTTAAAAAAGAAAATCATAACAATTAAAAGTCGACAGAGAAAATATTATACAAAAACTAACTTTGTCTTCTTATTTAAATTCAATCATCATATTCATCCAAAACTATCTTTTAAGAAGCTACATCAAATCATCCTAAATTTCAGATTTAAGCTCACTAGTACATATCCGATCTGTTGCAATGATAATTCTATATTAATTATGCAATTTGACAAATATTTTTGAACGATCACTTTTAATAATGTTAACAACTAATATAAATAAATGGAGCTAGAGTGCTTATCGCACTGAGCTTTTGACTTTATTTTACTTGTAGAAACTCATTATCATACGCAACATTAGATAGCACAAGTTTGTTTATTTTTTCCTCAAATAAATAAGAAATTAATTACGTAATAGAGTAACAAATTTTACTGGATTTGAATTATTCTCAACTACTACAAAGCATGAAATAGTCCTTTCCTCCTAATAAATTAATGACAACAACTTATTGCTATATAGTTAAAAACCAGTATATAATTTCCTTCAATGCGTATTATTGCAGTTTTAGTTGTCAAGTTGTGCTTTTCGAAAGTTAATTTGATTAATTTTTAAAGTAAAATTAGATTACATTAATTCGTCATTTTAAACAAAAAAAATTTAGATATTCAAAAAGTATATGAAAAGTACTATATATTGTAATTTTTTTGCATATCAATATGATGAAATAAATATCTCTTAAAATGTTAGTCAAAGTACTTATTTTTTGTTTCTAAAAGAAATCATGACAATTAAAAATGAACGGAGATAATATATGTTAAGCTACTTATAAGTTGTTTGCTTGATTGCAAATTGTCCGATTATTATTAGGCAAAGGATAGAAATCACATACTTTTAAGACAAAATTATCATTTGTCCCTTATAAGTATAATTAAAAAAATTCCTCAAACTAATACAATAATATAAGCGCTGATACATTAATATGATGCGCGAGATACATTAATCGTTAAGTAAGATATATTACATTTTATATATGATACACTAATCTGATGTACATTTTATACATGATACACTAATCTGATGCGAGAGATACATTAATCTGATATGCAAGATACATTAATTTGATGCGTTGATACATTAATTCGGTGCCCAAAAATAGGAATTTTGGAAATTTATAAAACTATTAGGGGAAAATAGTAATAAGAGAACTTAAAGGTGAATATACATTACATTTTACACATTTTACACTAATTTGATGTATATTTTATTATAACTATAAGAGTGTATATTATATACTTATTGTGTTTTGGATGAAAAACACTTTGGGCCGGAATGTATGATGCAGACTGGCCCAAATGAGTCTTTTAGATAATTGGGCCGGATTTGTGATGGTCCATGTAAGCAAACTCAAAAGACTTGGCCTTTTACTTTGGATCTTACGACTGCTCGCTCGTCTTTCTTCCTAATCTCGTTCATTGATAGAACAATGAGAACGATTTGTTGTCGAATAAGTGAGTTCATTTTTTAAGTTCTTTTTTGAATTTGTAATTATAGCGGTAACAATGAGAACGAATTGTTATAAAATAGAAAAATTACCTGATATTTGTTATTCATAAAAAAAAAAAAAGTTTCATAAAATTAATCGACGTGAATGAAAGCTGATCCGGTCGAAAAAGGGGTGGGAATTAAAAGGATAGTGATTTAACATGTGGCAAAATCTTGGACACATGTACATCATGCGGCGATCCTCGGTTGTTGTGTTTTTTAATTTATTAAATAAAAATATAAAATAACATTTTTGCCAATGTAACGTAATCTTCAAACGTAGGATCCACTTTGTCATCTTCAAGCTTCTTGTCGACTTATCCATTTAGTAGGACCCTTCATATTATCCCAAAATCTTTGACCCTTTTTCATGTCATAAATAATTAAAGGAATACTATCGGAAATTATTAGTTTTATTTTTAAATTATTAATATATATATTTAATTAAATAATTAAACTTATATATATTTTTGATATATAACATGACATACATTATAATAATAACGATTTTTAGCGGCATTAAATATTAACGTTAATACAGAGTGATAAAGCTTTTATTAGTGTTAGTTAAGTGTCATTAAAACCAATGTCGCTAAAGGCTTTAGAGACATATACAAAGAGTGACAATAGCCGCCTCTAATGATCATTTTTATTGCAATGATAGTACGTGGTCTCAAACTATTGTAAGAGTATGGAGTTCTTAAAAAATTGAGAGAATGTTTAATACAATCCTAAACTTATCGATAATCTAGAGGTATATTTTACTAATGTTGCAAGATTGAAGGTATATTTAGCTTTAGCTAATAATAAAATTTAGGAGTGTTTTAATATTTTTTTTATATAAATAAATTAATAAAGGTGTCATTTGTTATACTTTCTATTTTGAGTAGGTATAATTTTTGTTTGTATTGTCAAGTTAGTATTCAAATTTGCGTTCTCTACTGGCTTTTGGAAGTATTTGTTTGTGTAACGTATCAAAAATCCTCAGAAACAGATGAATCCTTACGTTTTCTATTTTGTTGGATGTTGCATAGTGGTTATGTTTACCTGTAAAATGGTATAGTTAGATTTAGGGAAAAAGAGTCTGAAAAATATTTTAATTTTGATAAAAATTATTGTTATGATGTCAAACTTTATAGAAGATATTTTACTCCTGCACGATTTAATAATATGTTTTAAAGATACGTATATGTTCACGTGGACACGTTTCTATTTATAATTATGAAATATTTATAATGTTCATGTGGGCACATATATATTTAAAATACACTATTAAATAGTATAGAGGTAAAAGGTCATTTCCAAAAATTTGATATCGTTACAATAATTTCGATTAAAATTCAAATATATTTTAAACCTTTTTCCCTTAAATTTATCGAAGTGATTTAAGAAAGTAATAAGTTATTTATAAAGAAAAAAATTTAGGAAAAAACTTGTGTTGGGGTTTGTCTCGCCATTGGTTTTGGAGAGACGTATTGAACATATTTATAAATTTGATGTAAATTATTAGTTTTATTTTTAAAATAGTGTTAAAGACTCTTGTTCATTTGATTAATTGAATATAAATACACTTTCAATCTTTCATATGGTAAAATACACCCTGAATTATGTGGAACACGCTAAAAAAAGTTATAACAAACTAATTTAAAAAAGTTATATTAAAAAATTGCTAAAATTAAAAAAGAGATATTATGTGAAACACGCTAAAACAAAATAAAATAAACTAATTAAAATAGAGGGGGTAAACTTTTTTAAGGGTGAAGCCGTAATATATATAATGAGGAGCAATAATATTGAATCTCTTCGATATACTTTCTTATATAAATCATACGCAAAATTTAAAACACAATACTTCTAAATATATCAGTTATAGATATCCAAACATAAATATAAACTTAGTCATAATAAAAGATACTAAAAAAGATAAAAATGATTAACTTAACTTAATTCTAAACCTAAACATTATATATATACCAAATAAAAAAAAAGTAGTAAATTGTTACTCTAAAATCAAACCAAAAATTAAAGTTTAATTTAATTTAATTTAATTTAATTTTTCAATTTAATCTAAATATTGCACACTTAATAAAGATTCATATAATTAACCAACCAAACGATAAAAACAAAAAATTTCAATAAAATCAACATTTTTTATTGACTTGGTAAAGAGAAAACAAACAATATCCAAATCTATGAAAAGATAATCCAATTCCAGATTTTCCACTGTTTAAATCTAAATGGGGCAGTTCTATTTTGTTTCATATTTGCAATATGACAAGTTGATGATAAGTTGTACATTAAATAACGATCGATCATATCAAACATGTGAACAAATATTATTATACCAAGGATAATTAAAAATTGTAATAAAGTGAATAAAGTTATTTCTATCTTAATTAAAAAAATTATATTTAAGTCATAAATATAAAAAAAATTATAATAAAATTTTATTCTAAAATTTCGCGTCAAAAATAAAAATAAATATAAAAACAAAAATATTATATATAAAGATTAACCTCTGAATCTTGATTTTACTATAAAATCAGATGAATAGACATATCTCAAACAGCTTGGCCATTGTACCTTAATTTTGGAGTTTACCTCTTTTACCGACAAATAACAAAATTGTTTTTTCTTTAAAAAAATAAACAGGGGTACCATCGAACTAGAGCGAGTTTAAAATTCGAGTTTCGAAAATAAAATCAATTTTATAGAAAGTAATTAACTTTATATAGCATGCATTTTGTTATGATTAGAATACTACCTAATTACCTATTCATATTCCTGCAACAAAAAATATTAAATCGTATATTTGAAGTTTGAATTTTGATTATGTGATATTAGATCATGATTTAAATTTGTGAGAAGGAATCAGTGTTTTGATATGTAATTTTATATTGATTCCATTTCATGATTCTATATTATGAGATGTGATTCTATATTTTTCGAAAGTCATGATCTGTAAATACTATAAAAATTCCATATTATGATTTAAAATACTTTTAATACAAAAATTGATTCACGATTTATATTTTGTTAAAACTACTAAGTATTTATTTCATATGTAATTAAAATTTATAATCACAACTTTACTTTTTAAAATTTATTATTTTCATAGACATAATATTTATTATTCTCACCAACATATAGTTACTTTAATTAACTTATACCAATTGATTGTTAAGTAATAAATTTGTTCTCTTCATTTACTCAAACACATAATTTATAACTTCTACCGTTTTGTATTCATTGCAACTTGTAATTATATCTATTTGAACAACAAAGCAAATCAAATTGATGCATTGAAAATTGTCATTGCAGTGTTACATAATTATTTGCGAGCATATCAAATGACTGATGAAATATTTATGGTGTATAATCATGAAAATAGAGTTGCGGGTGATAGTGATCAACAAATGAATCAAAGTAATAATGTTGGTTCGCTTCTCGGTTACATAATTGAGAAATGCAAGTTCAACGTGAGGAAAATGTCTGTACTAGTACACTACAAATTTATGTTCAACTTTTTTTTTATTGAATTAAAGTTAGACGAAACAGTTACTTAAGTGGAGAACAACTAGCTTTTAACAATTTATTATGCGATTTTATAAATTTTGTTTATTTGATAGGATTGAACAAATAATTCAGCCTATTTAATAGTTTTACAACTTATGAGATTTTTATGTTTATGAAAAAATATACAATACAAAACTTTCATATCGTATATCTAAATAATACTTTAAGTTCATCTCGTATCATATCTTGAAATTATATTGCATGGTCAAACGAACCTTAAAAATTAATTCGTATGTAATATTTTTTTTTAGTCATAATATAATTTAGAAATTCCACGTTAGTAAGATTATCCTGAAATAAATGTTAATATTTGTTTTGTTGTTTTTAGTATGATACTTGTCTCACGTCTATGTCTCACCAATTATATAATAGAACAATCAATTAATTTAAGTCAGTCATAACTTCACTGTACGTATACACAATTTTTTTTTTGTAATTTTGCTAATAGCACAAGAAGGATTATGAAGAAGAAGACTCACTTTTTGTTGCTTGGTCCGATAGTATAAAACGATGAATCGTGTGTAACGATTTATCATGTCATTTATTTAAGCATTATATTATAAAATCATACTATAAAATAATAAAAAAAATAAAAAAGTAGAAAAAAAATAAAAAACTTCTTATTAATCTTAAAGTGTAAATACATATAAAATTTATCAACATAATAGACGTTTTTTATAGTACAAATATAATTATAACATAACACTCAAATTCACTCTTTTGATATTTTGGATCAAATTATATTACATAAATTATAGAAATGTACAAGTACTTACTGGATTATGTTCGAATTTCAAAGACATATTTTAATTATATATATTTTTTAATTTTGTCAATTTTTTGTTTTATGTAGAGCACTTCATATCTCCACGCAATTAAGACGCGTGAGATATATTTGAATAACATATAAATAAAAAAGGTGCACAAAAATATAAAAGCATATAAGTTCATAGAATAATAAAACCTTAATTTAATTAAAATATATCTCTAAATTTTCAATTATGATCTAGCGGTTACTTGTAGAGACGATTTAATTAAAATTGCGTTCACTCATCTTTTCACGTGTCTCTCTCTCTCTTCCTTTATTCTTTCCCTTTTTCCTCTGTTTTTATTTTCTGGAGAAATTAAAAAGCTGTGGGCCTTTTACGTTTTATCTGATCCTTTTTTTTGACGGTGCTTTTCCTATAAAAACTCACTTGAATCTCTTTCAAATTTCAACCAAAGTTTTTTTATTTTATTTTATTTTGTTGTTGTTGAAGAAAATAAAAAAAAATATAAAAAAAAAATGGAAGGAACAAAAAAAACTAGCAGTTCTTCATTTACTTCTGATCTTTTTGGTTCTAAAGAAACTTCAGCTTCTTCATCTTCTGCAATTTTTGGTTCCATTTTCCCTCCTCCTTCCAAGGTATCATTCTTTTTTTTTTTTTAAAATTAAAATTTTAGGTTTTTAATAATTTTTGTAATGAATAATGGTATTTTATGTTGTGGGTTTTTATGATTTTTTTTGTTCTTTTCATATTCTTGTAACATTTGATTGTTGTTTAAGGAGAAAAAAGGATTTTTTTTTTCCTCCCAAGTTTATATTTTTCTTGATATTTTGTTGTTTTAGGTTTAAAAAAATTGGGGAAAAAAATAAAAAAATAAAAAGTGAAAAGAGTGGGGCTTTGAGAATATTGTTTTCTTGATTCCCTTTAAGAATTGTGGAATTTTAGCTTAAATTTTGATTTTTGAGTGTTGTTTTTTGTTTTTTTTGGTAGAATCTTTTTTAGACAAGAATAGAATAGAATAGGAAAAGCAGAAGTTGCTATATTCTGTTTGGTTTGTACTTTTAATTTTGGTGATGATGTCTTTTTGACAAAGGTAATATTAAACTTAAAAGGAGGTGTTAGAATATTGATGGAAATAGAATGTTCTTATCTAGTATTTTGGATGTTATATTGACTATGATCTCATAATTCTTTTCGTCGTGTTTAAGGGATATGGATCGATGAATTCGGAGCAATTGAAGCATGATCCTGTGATTCAGGAAAGAAATGCTAAAGGTGGATACTCAGGTTAGTGAAGTTGATATCTTTGAACCTCATAGAACGTGACTTTCTGAGATAATAACTATTAGTTGAGTGATCGCATTAGAAATTAGCCTCAATCACTTGTATATTGTAGTATATAATGGAAATGAGTGAAGTAGATATATTGAAGAAAAATAATAACTATTAGTTGAGTGATCGCATTAGAAATTAGCCTCAATCACTTGTATATTGTAGTATATAATGGAAATGAGTAAAGTAGATATATTGAAGAAACATGACTTTTTGAAATAATAACTATTAGTTGAGTGATCGCGTTAGAAATTAGCCTCAATCACTTGTATATTGTAGTATATAATGGAAATGAGTAAAGTAGATATATTGAAGAAACATGACTTTTTGAAATAATAACTATTAGTTGAGTCATCATATGAGTGATTAGCTTCAATCGCTTGTATATTGTAGTATATAATGGAAATGATTAAAGTAGATATATGTGATAATAACTATTAATTGAGTGATCATATGAGTAATTAGCTTCAATCGTTTGTAAGTTGTAATGAAAATGATTAGATTGGGTATGTTGTTAACGATACGTAAAATATTCAGCCAGAGGAGGTGGCTCCTCCTGTATTAAGAGTAAGGTATTGTAATGTAGCAGGGGAACCCTCATTTGGGTAATTCCTTGAGCACACAACGAAAATGTTACCAGATTCTGTATTGTGGTTAGTCTATAGTAGGATTGAAGAAGATCAATACTTATTCCTATTCACAATCTAATAATCTATGTGGCTTGGACTCACCGATAATGTTGTTGCATACTCCACAAAGGCACTATATTTGGAGTAGTTGACATGCTATTGTCGATCTTTTGAAGAGTCCGAGCAAGATTAGAATCAATTTATGTAAATTGGATAAATATAAGCTTTCCACTTGTGGTGAGAGCAGTCTCTTTGAAATTATGCTTTAATGGCTATTTCCATTTCTTGTAGTGAAGAATATATACAGTGTGTTCCTCTGAATATCGAAATATTTGTTTATTTGACATTTTCTTGTATATTTCATACCGGTAACAATGATTTCAAGAAGCATATTTTTTCTACATCCGTATTGCAGGAAGTACTCCTACTAGCAATGAAGCTTCCAGCCAGCAGGCTGCACAATACAAGCAGCCGAGTTCATTTTATCAGAATGAAAAAGTACAGCCATGCCATCTTAGCTCATCGATATACTACGGGGGCCAAGATGTCTATTCATTTCCTCAAAACAATAATCAGAGCTCTACATACACAACTGTGAGTACATATCCCCGCGTATTAAAAGAAAGACAAAATTGCATGATATTTAGATCTATTGGTGCTATGCTTCTATGTTTACGAATGGTCCTTATGATCTTTATTAGAACATTAGTGTTTTCTGTTTTGTTAAATTGCATGATAGAAGCATCTGAACTCGGAATTTAGAGTCTGTGGGTTCATAGTGATTATGTTCAATTATGTACATGTGTATGTACTACATATTCACTATCTTTAATTTTGTATATATGCACGAACACATGGTTCAAACCTAAAGAACGTCAAGAAGGCCTGGATTTTAGGTGTTTGATCTGCCAGTGGAAGTATTTGAGAGAGATATTGATTGGATTATTTTTCAAGAACACGTCGAGGAAGCCTGGATTTTAGGTGCTGAAGCTGTCGTTGAAGGAATAGATGATCGGTTTTTGCTCCCTACCGATATATGAGGGAGACTTGTAATTCATTGTTTATCCCATTTTAATTAGAGTTATAAGGCAAGAGTCAATTAGGCAAGGGTTAGAACCATCACCTGTGTTCTTAAGTTCATTTGCTTACTCGTATGTTTCTAATTTTCTTCTTCTTTGATTTCGATTGAGCAGTTCAACAAAGATAATGGAGAAGATGATTCTGGCAGTGCGTCTCGAGGAAACTGGTGGCAAGGTATATAGTTTTGAGTTTTTCTTTTTTCGATAACAGAGAAATCCCCAAGCGTCTTTTGGCGCACAGTTCAAAACACTGGAAAAGGGCGCATCTGTCTGCCTTCTTTCACTCAAACATAAGTTTTGTCCGCGTAGAGTTCAAACTCATGACGCACGCCTAATGTTCTGATCCGAGTATGATGCTGAATCTCATTCTTATCATTTATTAAAAATATACATGGTTTTCAATTTTGCAGGGTCTCTTTACTACTAGAGCTCACCACCAATGACATGGATGTTACATATACTCAAAAGGTATAAACAGAAGTCCTGGTTATCTTTATCTTATTCTTGATAAAAGTTCCTTTGGTTTTTGCTATCGCTTTTTAATAAAAGACTAGTCTGGTGTGCGAAGTATTCTGCGTTTGCAATTGCTTATTTGCAATTGCTTACCTAATTCTGATCTTACCTTAAATTCCATGTGATTTTTATTTTATTTAAGCTGGAAACATAGCAATATGTTGATTTATCTTCTTTTCATTTTGCACCTATAATGTTGTATGTGTCTTTTTGTTGAATTTTTTCTGATTTATATTCTGTGTCTTGTGGCAGGAAGTTAAATATATAGAGAAGCAGTTATCTACCACAATATTAAAGATGGATGATTACTAGTAATTAGCCAAGGAGACAAGTAGTTGGTTGAACAAACACTACAGATTATAATTATTATATTATTAGTATATGTAATTGGTAGTTAATTAGTGTTTTACTCTTACATGTAAAGGATTATAGACCTTATGCACTTTGCTTTATAATGTAAAGACAAATGTTTAGGAACTAGCTTACAACTCTTTTTTGTTTGGGTAAAGGAGTTTCTTTACTTATTAATGTCTCATTTTAATTCCAAAACAACAACAATATGTTCAGTGTAAATCTCATAAGTGTAAAATGTTTTTCATCAGAGATAAATTTTATTTATTAGGTTTAAATTTAAAAATTTTGAGGATTTTATTTTCATAACTTAAAACTCAAAACATTTACCCATGCCCCAAAAAGTTTTGTAAGGACATTATAAGGACATGAATTAGATGGCTTTTGCCAAAGATATATAGGCATGTATTGTTTTTTCTTGAGGTTCGCTTTTGTTAAAGATGTTTTTATTTTCAAGACTTTAAACAGAAACTTTTAATTAAAGATGAATGTATACTTGTCATCTAGAACAATATTTATAATAACGATAAAAAAAAATTAATTTTACAGTAAAATCGACTTAGTTATCAGAAATGAAAATTGAAATATATAAATATAGTTCTTATCATCCCATTATTAACTATTTGAAAAAGACGTATTATTAACCAAATACATTACTAAATGTAAAGACCTCTTTATAGAATATTTATTATCTCATCCCAATGAAAATGACTTGGTTAATTAGAACATTTGGATGTAACTATTTGTCCTCCTTCTATGGTTATTATTCAAGATCAACCTTATCTTCTCTAGATATAAATATATTTTATTCTAAAGTTGTCTTTTGATATACCAATGTTTATTATTTTTTAATTTCTTTTTGGTTCATTGTCCAATAAAAACTTAAACTAGTTGTGTAGATAAAGAACTCTTGGTTGTCAAATACACACAATTAATATTACTGTTGGAATCATATGCTTTCAATAAATAATTTTCTTATCCATTTTATTTTTGTCCACCGACTAACCGTCTAAAACTGACTTATCTTTATATATGGATAATAATAATAACTTTAACTGAATTGTTCCATATCACAACTAAAAGTTTTTTTTTTTGTTGTTGATAAAGACATGTTGATATGAGGACCAGAATGAAGTTCAATCAATGCTACTTATTATATAGTAATTGATAAAAATATATGTATATGTGTCAATTAGTAACATAGTAACATGTCTCTTTTTTTACTATGACATCATATAATAATTTTTTATATATTTTTTTTATCAGAGATCTTTATTTTTACGGATTAAAACCTGAAAAATAATGTCCTAGGAAAATTCATACTAAAATTTTTACAAATAATTTTTAACGATAATAAATATATGGTCATTAATCTAATATCGCTAAATAACTAATTATAGTCTAAAAAAAATGTTAGCGCCGCTGCCGGGGATCGAACCCGGGTCACCCGCGTGACAGGCGGGAATACTTACCACTATACTACAACGACTTGATGGTTTCAATGTCTTAGTGGGTTATATATATATAATCGATCAAAGAACACGAACATAAAATCACAAGATTAAACGCTTAAATTATAAAAATCAAATCTTTAAATAAAATATCGAAGACAGTCTTTCTATCTTCCTAAAGTAAGAAATTGCGGAGACATTATTCTTTCTAAATCCCAAATATGAAACTATACATGTACATTTTTGTTGTTAAGGACTAATGCCATTGTGTTTTGAAGCCGTTGTTGTGAGAAAAAAAACTCTTATTTCCATATTCCTAGCACATGCAACAGCCAAAGCCAAGATGAACCTTTTTTTAGCGTAAATACTACGACCGTTTCATATTATTTGACTTATGTTAACTTGATACACCCTTTAAGAAAATTTTAATTAGAGAAGTACTGACTAAACTAACTTAATTAATGATATTTTGAAACTCTAAATTTATCTACTACTTTTTTATGTAGTTATTTAATACTAATGATAGAATGAAAAAAAATTAATCTGATAGCAAAAGAGCAAAAAAAAAATTTGAGTCAAAAAGTTTCAGTTGTAATTTTTCTCTGTTAAGTAATGTTAGATTAAATTAAGTTTTATTACCAATCTGGGCATTTGGTCTAGTGGTATGATTCTCGCTTAGGGTGCGAGAGGTCCCGAGTTCAATTCTCGGAATGCCCCAAATAATAATTTGTAGCATTTTGTTTTGCATTTGTACAAAATGCTGAAGCAGAAGCAATCTTAAGTACTAGTATTACTGGAAATAAAATACATTTTGGCTGATAAATATACGCGGTAACGGGGACGATCAATATAGTTTTATACATTGTAATATTCAAACTGCACAACAGAAGAAATGTTGCCAGGATAGAGAATATTAATGTTGAATCATAAAGAAATCGCTGAATGAAACGTTTTAAATAATGTAATATTGAACGTATATCACACTAGAGTTACCATTGTATATCATCAGTGACAATATGCTTGAATGAGCTAACATTATCCATAAAAAACTTATGCTTCTCTGAGTGAGTCATGTGTCGATGGACTTACAGTTTCTCTTGAACATTCAGAGGAAGAGCCTACCGATGTTGTTGCTGAATCTGATCTTTTAAGTTCATTGCTGATGTCCTTCCCATTTGAATCAACGCTCCAATAATCATTCAACATCTTCTTCACGCCAAAACCAAACTGAGAAGTCTTGACGTTGTTGTCAAGGAATTGTGATCTGTCTCCTTTTGCTGGACTAATATGATGGGAAGATGAGACTGGTGTCGTGAAAGGAGCTTTGATCTGACTACCTGAGATGTGTACTGAGATTGGAGTTCCAATGGTTTTATGAGAAATGATGCCTACTTTGGAGATTGGAACAAATTGGTCTGAGAGTTTTGTTAAGTTATCCACGTAAATAAGATCATCGATACGAGCCACAATATTGAATGCCAGACTCTCAAGAACTCTTGAGTAGCTCTCCAGGATTGATTTACCAACATCCTGAGAACATCATTGAACAACAACTGTCAAACTTGAGTTTGCTAAACAAGACAATCATAGTAGTAACTGATGTATTATAACTATAATTGATCGAGAGAGAAAAATGACAGTAAACGATGGGTTGATTCAAGTGAAAACCTTGTTATGTTGGATCTTGCTCATGTCTAAGGTGGTCTGAGGAAGACCAGGAAACCGTTGTCTTAAGGAAACCAAAAGGCTTTCAGCTCTATCTGCAAGCAGGTCCCTCTTATCAACATCAATCATCAAATCTTTAACCATTTCCCATGAGGATTTTGAATTGGATCGGAGGAGACTGGATTTTGCCTGAGTTCTTTTGCGCCACACGTAAATTGAGGCCTCTACTCGGTTTGCTATTTCTAATGCTTGATGCTCAGACGACAAATCAAGGCAGTCGAGCAAACATTCAGGCGAAAATTGATCTGAGGTTATATATCGGTGGATAAGATCACCTAAGCTAGCTTTTCCGTTCTGCATGGGGATAAAATCCAATGCCAAATTAGCAACAATCTGATGGTTTTAATTGCATAAGCATAAGAGTCAATATATCAAGGCAATGGTACCTTAGGAAGATTCTCAACATATGATTCAGGCACCTCCATATCAGCTAAGGTGTTGCTGTTAATTGCCATTACAGCTTTCAAGATTTGGTTTGTGCAGTCGCGTTTGTGCTGCAACTGCTTTTTTGCATTTTCGCTAAGACCATCGATGGGAACTCTAGGAACAGGAAGCCACCACTTCTCCTCTTGACGAGGGAGAGGATTCCGAAATGAGGACGATCCATCAGCTTCTTCAGCTGAGAGCCCCTGGTCGACATACCAGAATTCTGTTTTTCTAAAACTGTCCAAAATCTCCTGTGAAAGAGGCAGAATATTCAGCTTATATCATTCAGCAGTTACGATTGAAATCTCGAGGAAAAAGGACGTGTATCTTACAAGAAGCATATTATCTAGTTTTCGGAGTGCTGGAAGGTTGGCATAAAGATCCAACCGCGGCCTAGAAGTCATTACCTAAAACCAAACATACAAGAACAAATGAACACAAATGTAACATCAAAGAATTTGTAGCTTTTGCCTTAATTCCCGAATCACATTCACTCGCAACAAATCAAGTGTTTGTCCAAGTTCCAAATGTTCGATAAACATATTTACCTCAAGCTTAGTGCCATCAGGAAACGTCTGCCAAGAGGGTGTCAATTCTACAATGTAATCACTAACACAAAGAAGCCATTCCATTTCTCTCTTCCACATTAACCTCTTCTCTGAAGGTAAAGGTTCCAATCTCCAAATTTGTCCAAAAAGTGTAGCTAAGGCAAAAAAAAAAAAAAGAAAAAAAGAAAAAAAACAGGAGACACAAGGCACATTTTTAGAAGTAGTAAAACAAAAACACCAAAAACACACCAACCCCATCAAATGAAACTAAATATCATCAAATAACTAGCAAAACATACCACATAAATTAGTTATAGCATTTGAAATTACAAGTGCTGTGCAAACCCCATTTCCACAACCAGACATGTCTTCACCTAGCAGCAACTTTGAAAATCTTTCCTTCATCATCTCAACCTCTACAGAAACCACAAAAGTTCAAACCAAACATCTAATTTTTCAACAATACAACAACAACAACATACACAGAGTTTAGTCCCACAAAGTGGTATCTGAGGAGGATAGAGTGTACGCAACACTTACCCCTACCTAGAGAGACTGTTTTCGACAGACCTTTGGCTTAAGGAGAAACAGTCCAAGAAGTACACGAAATACAATAAAACAACAAATAGTAGCAGAACAGTATTACAATGAAATAATACTATAGTCAAAGTACACGAAACAACAGATAGTAACATAAATCGAAGGACAAGTAATACTATGACTACTAATATGGATGAACATCAAGACAATTCTTCAACATACCTGATAAACAAGACCCTTGTTTCTCCAACTTCCTTTTATCCACATGGGGTTGCTCCATTCCTTCAGAACTGGCATTCTTCTGAACATGCCAAACAATTGAAGGGGGTGAACATGAATCCTCAGAGCTACTATGTTCTTCATCATTCACAGTTCCTTCAGAAACCAAAAAATCATAACTTATACTACTCTCTATACCCTCCTCATACACAAAAGACTCAATTTTTATGTCATTCTCCTCACAAAACTCAACTTTCCCTTCTACCCCATCACTCTTTTCAGTCAAAACCTCCATTTTATCATCAAGAAAAACTGAGTTTTCCACTACAACCCCATCAAAATCAAATCTTTTACTACCAAACCCTTTTGATTTTTGATACAGATTCTTGATAGATTTGCAGACCTGAAATTTGACTACAGAAAAAAGGGTACAATTCTTGGAATTTTTACAAGTGTTTATAGGAATAAAATGCTTGAGCTGTGGCTGAAATTGTAAAGGAACCCCTTTTTCCATAAGATTTCAATATGAAACATTCTTAAAATTGAGAATATTTCATACAAAAATTCAAGAAAAAAAATAACAATATGTAGCTTAGATGAGGCGCCTCTGTCACACTCGTTAGGCGTTTGCTTAAACAAGAGCTCTTTAATAATTATTGCTTCAATATTTTTGAGCTCCTTTTATGTGACATTATTAAAGGGATTGTTGAAATCGTGTACTTGACGAATCAATTTATAATTTGTACAATAGTTTTTTTTTAAAAAATTATTATTTATTTATATATTATAAAAATAAATTGATTTTAAATATATGGCAAAGGAGTAGGTTTTACTAAGATTCTGACTTATTTGAAAATTAGGTTTGTTATTTTTGTAGATATTAAGATGATTTATTTTTTTGCGTTAGAAATACGAGTAATTATGTTGGATAGATCGTTTCTGTGTGTCGAAATGGGAGAACTTAATTAATAGTTGGTAAAGAAAGAGTTTCAGTTAAGATTCTGACTTGTTTGAAAATTAGATTCATTGTTTCCTGCATGCAGACGTTAAGATACGTATTTTTTTTTAGATTATTTACATCTTCATATGGAAAGGAAATAGCTTATATAAGAGACATATTTGTTTAAGTGGGAGCATCGAGATTGAAAAGACACTCTCCGTGTACCAAAATGAGAAAACTTAAATAGCGGGTAAAGGAAGAACTTTCACTAAGATTGTGACTTATTTGAAAATTAGTTTTTTGCTTCTGAAAACGTTTAAATACTTTTTTAGGTTATTTATATCTTCGACTGAAAAAGAAATAGCTTGCGTAAGAACTATAATTGTTTCCGTGGGAGCATTTATATTGCAAAGGTCATCTCTATGTGTCAAATTAGGGGAAGTTAAATAATTGGCAATAAAAGAGTTTCCGTTAAAATTTTGACTTACTTAAGAAATAGATTTGTTGCTCCTCTTGACGTGAAAATTAATTTTTAAAAATATGTATATCTTAAAGTACAAAAGAAATAGCTTAGATAAGACTATAATTGTTTTACGAATAGCAGTGATAATGGAAAGATTATCTCCATATACCATATTAGGATAACTTAATTGATTTAAAAGGGAAAAGTGTTCACTAATATTTCGACTTATTTGAAAATTAAACTTGATGTTTTTCGAATGCAAACATTACAAAGTATATATATATATATATATATATATATATATTAATTTTGCTTTAATTTATGTGATTAAAACTCATAAACTTTAGTTAGAACTAGTTGGCTATTAATATGGATCATTTTAATATATTATAAATCCTTCGTATGTGCTTTTAGCTAATTCAAATATTATTGGGGCAGTTCCGTTTTATTACTTTCTAAACTTTTAGTTAGTTGAATAAAGTTACAAGAGGAATTATTATATTAAATGAAAAGATTAAAGTGTAATTTTGTCATTATTATATTTTTTGTTAATAAGGTTTAAAACTTAATCCAAACTTGTCTTACACTGAATCTACTATTGTCCTTTTTTCACATTTCTTTCAATTTTTGTTAAAAATTAAAGGTCAGTCAGTAATGGATATTATCTAGAATCTATGTACCTGTATTTTGTTTGTTTCTGCAAGGTAGGACAAAAATATTGAAACTGACAGATTATGTCATATAGTTTAAATTCAATACAAAATATATAAAAGAAATGAAAAGCTGTAATTTTAAATTAAAATATACCTAAATTAGTACCACCGATATATTTACAAGATGGTTATTATTAACTATTATATTGTATTATGTTGTTAATTTAAATATACTATTTGTTTTAATTGTTATATAAATTTCATTGTAATATCACTATATGATAATGAAAAGATTATGTAATAACCGATTAAGTATGATTGCATTGTCACTTTTTTTTTTGGTTTATTTATTTTCTAATAATTCTATCTTATCATTTATCTTGGTCTTTTATAGTAGTTCTTCTCCGAATTCTACTTTTCTCCTAAGATTATCGTGAAATTATGGCTGTGATACATTACGTGATAACGAAAAATGATACAATACATTCAAAGTTATATTCATCAAAATAATATAATACAATACAATGCAACCCAAAAAGAATATAATATGTAACAAGCGTCCATTAAGCAAATAGCTAATTGTTTAGTGGTAATTGCTTTGAGATTTACTAGCTAACTGTGGTAGCTAATTAAGCTATTTTTTTTATACAGAATACATGGTGATTAATTTAATGAAATGGTTAGTTACTAGTATTATATAAATTCAACCAACTATATATACTTCGTGAAATTATTGAAATAAAAAGAAGAAGAAAAAAGTTGATAATCTCTTTTGCCTCTATATCAACAAAAATTAATTAAGTTGAATAGTTGAGGTATTTCACGATCTTTTAAGAAAAAAAAGTTAAAATATAAATTAGATATATTTTATTTATTTGTACCTTTATTAATTATTATCAAATTTATGATTAAAATGACTAAATATTAATTAATAACTAATTTCAATACTAACTAATGAAGAGTAAATTGGAGAACATTCTAAAAGTAGCCTTGAAAATTGAATAATTTAGTTAATTTGAAAAATGAAAATTTTCTTTAATAATTTAATTAATTTGAAATGGAGGGACTAATGTTTAAAACTTGATTTATTTAACCTTAACATAAATCAAGCTACAATTTCCCTTTAAAAAAATTCCCATTTTTATAATTTTTTGTAAGAACATTTCATTGTCGTCCTCGTCACTAAATAACAAGGGAAAAATTAATTATTATAAGATATAGTTTTGTTTGTTTATTAATGGCCCGTATTTTGTTTGTTTTAGATGGTAGGGCAATAACTTTGACGTTGAAAGCTATTATTACTCTTTTCATTTTATTTTATGATATTAGGAATTTATTTTACTGAACATATCATTTTAAAAAATATATATTTTAGCAAAATAATGAAATTAAAATTAAAAATTACTTTAGATTTTGTTTTTAACAAACTAAAAAAATGTAATAAAATAAAAAAAAAAAGATTAATATAGGTAATTTATTCCTAGTCAGTGGCGTAACCACATGTAATACAGAGTGTTGAGATAAATATTTTTTACTGAAAAATTATATTAAAATTATCCAAATTACATGACTTAATATATTAATTTTAAATACTCTTAATAAAATTTCAGATATCACGTTTCATTTCCCTTTAGCTCAAAAAATCTTTGGGCTAGAGAAAATGAATACATAATATCGCTAGATATAATTATTTTATTCTTAAGAAGAAGAAACATACCATGTTGATGAGAAATAAATATTTTTGTCTTTCACAAAAGATAAATTGAAATGAGCTATGAAACTTCATTGTTAATCTGTTACTAAATCATAGCTAACAATTTTTTATATATAATTTATCCTTAAACATAATTAGCGACAGATTCTTTTGTTTAGGTTAACTAATTTGTCCGTAGCTATTTTATATTTAATTTTTGTAAGAAGTGTTTATTTACTATTTAATTGGTTCTTTTAAAAAATAAATATAATTTATGTACTTATCTTATAGGAATCAACTACTCCCTAGCTAATAGCATATGGTTAGAGTTAGAATTATTACCTTTTCACCAATGTGATATTTGGGGGAAAAAAAATTATATCTAAATTTGAGATCATTATTCATGATCAATATAGATGCCAATTTTAAATTATTGAGGTTAATTAAATACAACTTACAAATGCCATTATTGAGAATGATGCAATTTACGATTTGGTCCACATATAATCATAGTATATAAGAAATATATATTTCTTAACATCATATATCTAATTATGCCACTTAATTTGTATTTAGTTTTTGCTTTAACTTTATTTTGTAGCTTTACTTGTAAGGATTTAAAGTTCTCCATGCCAATGAATACTTGTTTGATGATAGTGCTAGTTGTTCCAACAGAAAATAACAAAAGATTAAGTTATATAAAAAATAATAATCGATCTACTCGTTTTTATTAAAGAACGTTTTATTCTATCAATATAGAATTTTTATCATGAATTCAAATTTAATCGAATCCTGATATGAATATTGACCCACAAATAAAAATCAGTATACTCCTCTCAACTGCAATAGATATACATGGTATATAATTATATTGTTTGTTATTCATATGAATGGAAAAGTTGATAGTTGAATTTGAACTACTACAATTTATAGTTCTGACCGTTAAGTAAAGTTATAACCTACCATAGGTTAAAGACAATTTATTTTATGTAAAGGTAAAGATATTCATCACTTTATAACGTACCTTTGTATTTGAATATAGGATCCCTCCAAAATTTTACCAATATAGAATGTAATAAATATGCACTTGTTTTACTTGTAGAAAGACTATGACAATGCTACATTTAAAATTCAAATAATTTTTTTTTCTACAAAAATACTCGGTTTAATATTTGGCATAGATAATATATGTTTTTGTTAGGAAACTAACATTTCTATATATTCACACTCAATGGCAAGTGCAATTATTCCATCCAAGTGAAGATTTAGATTAAAATAGTTTATTATTACTACTTTTTATTAAACTTAAATGTGACTAAAACATCAAGAAAAGTTTCACTATGCAATATGATCCCTAAGTAGTGTTAGTAATAGTCTCGAGTCTCGAACTATCAATTTATTTGATATTATTTAATTTAAGAAATACGAGAAGACTTTGTTATGTTTACTAAATTGCCTTATTAAAGTCACTTTAATGATTATTTTAGTTGATTTTTCTTCACAATAAAATGTTAAGTGATATTCAATAAGAGTGAGATGAAAATGATGTCGTTAAATATTTGTCAAATAAAAAGCGACGATATTCTTTACCAAAAAGAAAAAAGTTATATAAATTGAATCTAGATAGCATTTAAGATTGACATTATGTAACTTGGACACATAGTTCAAATGTCCAATTTTGTTGGTTCTAGACAGGTCAATTTGGGCTTTGTCCATTTAGAACTCATAACAAGATGAGAGGCCCAACTGAAATCTATTGCAAGCCTTGCTAATCCAAAAGTGAAGATTCTCTCCCATGACTTGCACATTTTCATTTCTCCATGTATAGCTTGTATATCACTGTATACATGCATATGTCAATGTATATACTTGACATACCGATGATATGGAGTTGTATGCATTGATATACACTTAAGATACACACATTATATATTGATATACATAATGGTATGTTGTTGTATGTATACACATGTTATGTATATGTCACTATATGTATAGTGCAATATATAAGACAGATGTATTCGCAGCATAAGTTGCGTAGTCCGTTCCACAACCACAAACCATGTTAGCAAACAACTTACACGGATGCAAATTAGAGTGCGCCTAGTAATGCAACATTTTCATAAGCGATAATTATTGATATTCGTTATTTCAATTTCATTTTATCATTTTGAATACAGAAAACTCGAACATATGATTATTTCATGAATCATTATCTATAAGCTTGAAATGTTATATTAACTAGAAAATACATTATAGTCGGTACTATCTTTATACACTCTTTTCAAATGAATCCCAAAGTAATACTTAATTGCATAGTCAAATTACTGTTTCTTGCTTTCATCCATCTTTGTCAGATCATTTATTGGAATTTATGAGATTATTTAATTTCCAACCACGTCACTGATGTGGAAAGAAAGAAATACGTAAGCACTTAGCTAACTTTAATACTGTCCATTTATCTATAGTCAAACTAGAAAAGTACACAAATTAAACTTCATAATGACATAATATCATTTTAACTTAAATTTAGTTGAAATCTATATCTTTCAATTTTGAATGTACATAAATAATTAATTAAATTTATATTATATTGAAAAAGTATGTATACACGTCCTATGTGGTACACAGAATGTCGTGTGCCTAGTATGCGAATCAGTACGAAGGGACGTCAAGTCGTTGGATGTATATTCCTATCTGTTCAATTCTATATAATTAGGTGTTTACTTGTGCGCACACGAAATTGAAGGACATGATATCAAATAGAACCAAATTAAAAAAACATAGTTATGTATTACGCCTTCATTAAATAAAGGCTTACATGTAGATATGTGGTATTTGATATTTTTTAAATATATAGTTCTTTATAGTAACAATGAATACAATCTGACCTTGAGAACAATAAGATACTAATATATACTTGATATATCATTTGTGTAAGAAGTGACTCATATATGTACTTATAAATTTATTGTAATACATAATTCGAAACTTCATAAGATGAATGAGGAGGTATTTATGCTTTGGAAGCAGAAGCTTGAGTCCGAGCTTCGACAAAAGCAAGCAAATCATTTCTTGGAGGTAGATATTCCTTGACTTGACTGCAATTAATATATTCGTCTCTCCAAGCACAAAAATTTGAAATTTTTTCACTCGTTACTAATACAACTCCAGTGGCTTCTTGAAATATTCCTAACCAATATCCAACAAAATTTGCAGCCATATCAGCATATCCAAATTTGTTACCAACAAAAAACTTCTTATTGTCCTTTAGCTCATTATCAAGAATTTTCAACATCTCATAAACTTCCTCTTTACCTTTCTCTTGCTCCTCTCCATTATGGAAAAAAGTATTCACCACTGCTCCCACCTACAACAATCATGATAAATACTACGTCTTAATTTAAAGCAAGTCAGAATCGACTATACAAAATTATAAAAAGTATTATTTAAGTAATTAATATATTACTAAATGACTAAATTATGCAAATAAGTGCATATATAGCATGAAGACGAATTTACCTTATCATCAAGAAATTTAGCCCAAAAACGAGCTAAAGCTCGATCATAAGGGTCTTTAGGTAAAATGGAAGGGCCTTCAAATGTCTCATCGATGTATTCAAGAATGATCATAGACTCACAAATGGGCTTGCCATTGTGAATGAGAACAGGAATTTTTTTGTGAACAGGATTTGATTCTAGAAGTAGATGGCTCTTGTTTTGAACATTTTCTTCTATAAATTCATATTTCACTCCCTTTAATTTGAGAGCCCACTCAACTTTATGACTAGCAGGGCTATACCATAGACCAAGCAACTTCACATCTACCATCTCTCAACTTTGATTAATTGTTTTTTGCTATACTAGTTGAGGGAATTTATGTGGTTATTCTCCCTTGTGGTCTAGTCTTCTTTTATAGAGGAAATAATAGGGAAGTTTCTTAGAAATACACCAAATGCATTAATATTTGACTATTTAGTTTTGTAATTTAAATAAAGACTATTGGTACTCCTACTCCTTGTGGGGTCCATCCCCATGTACCAAACTTTGAATTGTTTTTTGCCAATTTCAAAGTTTGGCAGAGTTGGTAAAGAAAAAAAGATTGTTTTTTCTTCAATTTTCAAAGTTTGGCAAAGTTGGTAAAGAAACAATTGTTTTTGCCAATTTCAAAGTTTGGTAGAGTAGGTAAGCTATGAAGAAGAAAAAATTGTTTTTCTTCTGTAGCACATTTGGAGGGTAGTGTATTTGTTCTCTATAAAAGGGAGGACAATTCTTCATTCTAAATACACCAAAAGGAAATTACAAAGGAGAGAAAAGAAGAGTGAGGCATCACAAGAAAATAATCTGTGAGGAAAAATAGAGAGTGTGAGCGATATTATAGTGAGGTGGAAAAATCAAAAGAGGGTTATTTCTTTTGAGTGTGTAGTGATCTTTGGAGTTTTGCTCGGATCTACAAGTGTAAAATCCTTACTATAGTGATATTCGTTGCTCCTCTCGGGTCGTGGTTTTTTCCCTTATTTAGGAGAGTTTCCACGTAAAATCTTGGTGTCATTATTTCTCTTTTATTCTCGTTGATTAACCGTATTATTGTGTTCCGCATTTATTGTCTTTATTACCGCAAATATTATTTCTGTTACGGATTTATTCCCAACACTCCTAACTCCTATCATCATAAGTATCATTTTTTTTCTTTGAAAATAAGTGGTGTATCAAGTAATAAGACAAATAGTTGAGACTGAATTATTAGATACTAGTCGAGTTTTTATTTTAATAAATAATTGATGATATTTCAAATTAACAAATATTAAATAAAATTAGCTCACTGAAATTTTTTAGATAGGTTTTGACCATTATCTATTTTACTATTTCATCAAATTACTTGGCTAACTCTTTTTTTTTTCCAATACAATTATTAAGATCGAAATGACATGATATCCTGCGAAACTAATAATTGCAAGTCATAACGATGATAAATCAGTTGATAAAATAAAGACATAATATATAAATTAAATATACTCTTTAACTTGGCTTCAACTGATATCTATGCACTTCAGTTTTGGGTGTGCACAAGTAGACTGTCAAACTTTTATTAAACAGAAAATACAGAATCTAGAATCACTAATTCTAAAAAAGTGAATATGCCATTAAATAGTGTAACAACTCCAATATCACTACAAAAACATTCAAATATTATAATCACTAAACTCGAAGTTACGACGAAAAATGAAACTAACAAAGAGATCAATTGTAGAAGATAACTAGAAGAGAGATGACAAGCATAAACTCAAAGAAAGAGATGAGAGGACTAGACATTTTTCTCAACAATCTGCATAAATAGCTCTTTCTCATCTGTCGTTCTTTTAGTTAGTTGTTAATTGGACCTGGATCCCAAATCAGTCTTTACAAGTAGACACTCAAACTTTTATTAAGCAGAAAATGCAGAATCTAGAATCACTAATGCTAAAAAACTGAATATGCCATTTAATAGTGTAACAGCTCCAATATCACTACAAAAACATTCAAATATTATAATCACTAAACTCGAAGTTACAACAAAAAATGGAACTAACAAAGAGAACTATTATAGAAGATAACTAGAAGAGAGATGACAAACATAGACTCAAAGAAAGAGATGAGAGGACTAGATATTTTTCTCAACAATCTGCATAAATCATTCTTTATCATCCGTTGTCCTTTTAGTTAGTTGTTAATTGAGCTTGAATCCCAAATCAGCCTTTGCAAAGACCTTCTAATTTTGTTGCTTCTTCTTGGCTTAATAACTAATTGTGTGACATCCGTATAAATATCTACTTTGGGCCAATGCTAGTTCATAACAAATAGTGTGCTTATTAGTGGCAATTTTTATTAATTGTAATAATAATAATCCTCATTGGTGAGAAGCACAAGTAAGTAGGGCAATATTTTAATTCGTTTCTTTCACATACAAATACATAATTGAATCTATTGAATTCGTTCAAGATTCGCAATTCTATTCCGATACATAATTCGAAACTTTATACGATGAATACAAATATATTTATTTTTGAGTAGAAGTAGAAGCTGGAGCGCGAGCGCAACCTTGGAAAAAAGCAAGCAACTCATCATTTCTCTGAGGTAAATATTTCTTAACTTGACTGCAATTAATATATTCATCTCTCCAAGCACAAAAATTTGGAAATTTTTCATATGTTACTAGTTCAACTCCAGAGGCTTCTTGAAAAATTCCTAGCCAATATCCAACCAAATTAGCAGCAATATCAGCAAATCCAAATTTGTCACCCACAAAAAACTTCTTGTCTTTGAGCTCATTATCAAGAACTTTCAACATCTCACAAGCTTCTTCTTTACCTTTCTCTTGCTCCTCTCCTTTACGTATGAAAGTACTTACGACCGCTCCCACCTACAAAGTACAGTAACTATGTCTCAATCTCAAACAAGTCAGAATCGGTTATTTATATATTCTTCAATATATTCAATTTCATTCCCTTGATTAATCTTTAGAGCCACCCACTCTAACTTTGAGACTAAATGGGCTATACTAAAAACCTAGCAACATCACTTGTCCCATATTAAAACTTTGGTTATAATTGTTTGCTAATCTACTATGTTAAAGGATACTCTAGTGGTGACAAAAATTAAACTACTAAAAGAGGGAGTAGTTGAAGGTTCCTAATTTTTTTTATTTTTTATTTTAAAAATCTTTTTATATATATAGTTTATTTGCCTTTACATGGGACCAAACGTTGTGCAAATCTTGATAAGGCAAATGCTTATTAAATTAATTCATGTTTATTAAAATGCATTATTATATGACATATACGTAAGCACTTAACTAACTCTATTTTGAGACACAAAACCCAAGGATTTAAATAAAAGTACTCTTTTTAACATATTAAAAATATTCAATAACAATCTCAATTGGATCAACCATATTTTCATGAGCTAATTTCTCCACTAACCTCCTACGTAGATCTTGTTTTTCACTATCTATATATGTCATATAATGACACCGAATATTACATTAGTCTCAAAAAGGTTTACAAAATTATGGAGATAGCAATATATAATATGAAGACAAATTTACCTTATCATCAAGGAACTTAGCCCAAAAACGAGCTAAGGCACGGTCATAAGAATCTTTAGGCAAGATGGAAGGGCCTTCAAATGTCTCATCGATGTATTCGAGAATGATCATAGACTCACAAATGGACTTACCATTGTGAATCAACACTGGGATTTTCTTGTGTATTGATTGGATTGAAGAAGTAAAGGACTCTTATTCTGTAGATCTTCTTCTATTAATTCATATTTGACTCCCTTAATCTTTAGAGCCCATTCAACTCTATGACTAAAAAAGCTACACCATAGACCAAGCAACTTAACATCTGCCATCTCTCAACTTTGATTAACCTTTTATTTTGCTTTACTAATATTGAGGGAATTTTATTTGATTGTTCTCTCTTGAGGTCTAGTCTTCTTTTATAGAGAAAAAACAGGGAAGTTCCTTAACTTAAGGTTTCTTGTTTTACTATATGGTTTTGTAATTTAATAATGCTTTCAGTTTGGGCGATGACTTAAAATAAAATTGGTACTTGACAAGTGGTGTTTCTATATTTTTTATTTTGGTTAAAAATAAGTGGTGTTTCACGAAATAAGATGAAAGTGGAGAGAGTGTACACTCTGGAACATCTGATACTTGTTGAGATGTGTTTTGATAAATAGTTCATGATATTTCAGATAGAATATAAAAACATAAGATAATTTAGATATAAACTCACAAATAGTGGCACTTAAGATATGTTTTGAACCATTTATCTCGGTTTCTTTATATAGATAGTAAATATAATTTAATCCAAGAATAATAAGATAACTTACATGTATGTCTCTTCCTATTTCCTCAAATAATTATATATTTGGCTTACTTCTCTTGTTTTGTTTTTTCCCAATACAATTGTAGGGATCTAAATAATACAAGGAAGCTAATTACTGTAAGCCATGTGAATGATAAATCAAACGATAAAGAAAAAACTATAAAAAAGATTTCATGATATTAATTCAATCAATATATCGTATGTGACTAGTTGGCTATGCTAGCTAATTTAACAAGTGAGAGGTACAAGTAAGTGGGCAATATTTCAATTCTTTTCTTTTGCATACTAATAAGTAATAAATCTATTGAAATCGTTATAGATTCACTATTTTATTTAGACATATAATTAAAAATTTCAAAAGATAAATCATAATGTATTTATTTTTTAATAGAAGAAGCTGCGGCATGAGCACGAACACGACCTTGGAAATAAGCAAGTAACTCATTATTTCTTGGAGGTAGATATTCCTTAACTTGACTGCAATTAACATACTCGTCTCTCCAAACATAAAAATTTGGAAATTTTTCACTTGTTACTAATACAACTCCAGAGGCTTCTTGAAAAATTCCTAGCCAAAGTCCCACAAAATTTGCAGCCATATCAGCAAATCCAAATTTGTCACCAACAAAAAAATTCTTATTATTCTTGAGCTTATTATCAAGAACTTTCAACATCTCACAAACTTCCTTTTTACCATTCTCTTGCTCTTCTCCTTTGCGTAAGAAAGTATTCACAATTATTGCCACCTACAACAATCACGATAATATTACGTCTCAATTTCAAGCAAGTCAGAAACACTCCCTATATATTATTTTTTGTATAATTAATTATAAGCTCTAAAGTAAAATGTACTAACATGACTAAATTATGCAAATAAGTATATATAGCATGAAGATAAATTTACCTTATCATCAAGAAACTTAGCCCAGAAACGAGCTAAAGCTCGATCATAAGGGTCTTTAGGTAAGATGGAAGGGCCTTCAAATGTCTCGTCGATGTATTCAAGAATTACCATAGACTCACAAATTGGCTTGCCATTGTGAATTAACACTGGAATTTTCTTGTGAATTGGATTGGATTCAAGAAGTAAAGAGCTTTTGTTATTTCGATCTTCTTCTATATATTCATATTTTACTCCTTTAATCTTTAGAGCCCACTCAACCCTATTAGTAAATGGGCTATACCAAAAACCTAGCAACTTCACTTGTTCCATATCACAACTTTGGTTATAATTGTTTGTTAATTTACTACTATGTTAAAGGATATTTTGGTGGTGATTCTCTCTTGAATTATGGTCTTCTTTTATAGAAAGAAAATTTGAGGGAGTGATTGAAGGTTCCTATTCATTTAATTTTTTTAAAATCTTCTTACAATATTTATTATTGACGTGAGACCAAATGTTGTTCATTAAATTAGTCCATGTTTGTTCAAAGACATTGAACGACCTAAGTATGTAAGCACTTAGCTAGCAAACATAAAGACGTGTATGCATTCATCACGTCCATGAGGTAAACTTATTCAAAAAAGGAATAGTTTTACTTTTTGAAGTTGTATTTCAAATTTGGAACTGATTTAAAACAGCTTATAACATATTTTTTTAAAACTCACTTTTCATTTTTCAAAGTCGTATTAATTAAGTACATTTTCACTTTTATATTCTTATATTGCGTAAACATTTTTATTTGTGATATCGTCATATTTAAATGAAAATGGTCTAAAACCCCTCTAATTTATACTCGAAATCCCAACTACACACTCCAACTTCGAGGGTGTCCTATTACCCCCGAACTTCATATTTCTCTATTTTCTACACATTTAAACGCTTACCTATCATAGGAGGTGAGAACACTTCCTCTAGGCGCGTGAGAAGGTGAGAACACCTTAAATTTTGACGAAAATTTTCTCTGTCCAACAATCATCTACCCCACCATCAAATAGCCATTGTTTCTTCTTCCCCACCATTAACCCTTGTTCCTTTTATTTTAAAAATCATGATTTACGCTAAAAATATAAGTAGGGTTTAGTTGTTTATGTTCATTTCTACTTCAAATCTTGAATTTAGGTTTGTAATCTACTCTAATTTCTTATTTAGGTCTCGAATTTGAATTTGGAATTGTCTCGAAATTCAACAAAAATGGCAAATGAAAACTTGAATAAGTTTTGTATGGATGAATCAGACCCAATGTTGCTCTTAATTTCACAAATCAACAAAAACCTAAGGGATAAAACAAAACTCGAAATAAGGGATAAATAAGTAACCTTTCACTAAACAAGTTGATAAACTATGAAATCAAGTTGAAAATAAACAACAAATTCCTTCGATCATCAACAGAAATGCATATGCAAATGTGGAAGGAGATGAAAAAGAGAAATATTTTTTATGGGTCTTTTACGTTTTAGGAGGGAAATTGGGGAAAAACTGGAATTGGGAGTTGAAAAGTGGGGACCCGACGCGTGCAATCACGCTGAAATATTTGTTTGGTTTATATGTTGTGGTCAGCGTTTAAGTGTGTAGAAAATAGAGAAATATGAAGTTCAATGGGGTAATAGGAAACCCGTAAAGTTGGAGTGTGCATAGTTGAAATTTCGGGTATAGATTAGAAGAGTTTTAGACCATTTTCTCTATTTAAATACTATATTTTAAGTTCTATGATAATTATAGAAACCTTATTTATGTTTTTATTTTCTTCATGCTTATTAATTAGTAAAGATTTGTTACCTCATTAAGGATCTAACTCTCTATTTGAGGTTTCCGTTTCTATTTATTAATATTAAAAAATTAATCCTAGGCACTTTAAATAAAGGATTAGTTTTTTTTTTTTTTTTGCAAAAAGTACAATTAAACATAACTCCATTTTCAACTTTAACAGTATAAATTTTAAATAAAAATAAAAATATTTGAAATATATGGCCCAAATGTCTACTTAGTTGCTCATATTAATTTCAATTAAAATTGCCGGGTGAAACCATCGTACTTTTGGGGGATTTAGGTGCCTTATTATGGAATGAGGGGATTTTTTAAAATTTTTCGTTTGTGTTAGTTTATGAATATTTGGTAAAATGAAATACGATCGATTTTTCTGAAAAACATTATCAGACCTTCTGTAGTGAGTTGGGGGAGCAGTAAGCATATCCTCACCATGATCCATGAATTTTTTTCGCATTTAGACGCCATTTTACAGGAACTAACATTTTTTTTAATTTTTTGTGTGAATTAGCCCATAAATAATCGATGAAATGGCTTCTAGTCGATTTTTTTTATTAAAATGCACCATAGTAAATTGTGGGAGAAATACGGATAGACTCACCATGATCCACTATAGATTTGGGCATTTAAGAGACATTTTACAAAAAATGTGTATTTTTTTCATTTTGTCGTGTGCCATTAAACAGTATGCCCAGTGGCAATTTTTTAATATGAGTAATAAATAAAGATCCACACCGGTGAGAATTAAGTAAAGTGGGGCAATATTTTATTTCTTTTCTTTTGCATACCAATACATAATTGAAATCAATGGAGATTCACAATTTTATTCAGACACATAATTTGGAACTTCAAAAGTCGTGCAACATTAATAAAGTACAAATATGTTTTATTTTTGAGTATGAGTAGAAGCAGAAGTTGCAGCTTGAGCACGAGTGAAAGATTGAAAAAAAACAAGCAAATCATTTCTTTGAGGCAGATATTCCTTGACTTGACTGCAATTGATATATTCATCTCTCCAACCATAAAAATTTTGAAATTTTTCGCTTGTTACTAATTCAACTCCAGAGCCTTCTTGGAAAACTCCTAGCCAAAGTCCAACCAAATTTGCAACAATATCAGCAAATCCAAATTTGTCACCCACAAAAAACTTCTTGTCTTTGAGCTCATTATCAAGAATTTTCAACATCTCACAAACTTCTTCTTTAGCTTTATCTTGCTCCTCTCCTTTGCCTAAGAATGCATTTACCACCGTTATCACCTACACAAAGTACAATGCCTCAATTTCAAGTAAGTCAGAGTCGACTATTTATATAAATTCTCACTAATCCACATTATTATATACAAAATAATCATGATAAGTGTTTCAAAATCTCTTTATTTTCTATACAATAAGATCTAAAGTAAATGTACTATTATGACTAAATTATTCAAATAGGAATTATTGAATGAAGATGAATTACCTTATCATCAATGAACTTAGCCCAGAAACGAGCTAAAGCACGGTCATGAGGGTCTTTAGGCAAGATGGAAGGGCCTTCAAATGTCTCGTCAATGTACTCAAGAATGACCATTGAATCACAAATGGGCTTGTCATTGTGAATGAGCACTGGGACTTTCTTGTAAATAGGGTTCGATTGAAGAAGTAAAGGGCTCTTGTTGTATCGATCTTCTTCTATATATTCATATTTTACTCCTTTAATCTTTAGAGCCCACTCAACCCTATTAGTAAATGGGCTATACCAAAAACCTAGCAACTTCACTTGTTCCATATCACAACTTTGGTTATAATTGTTTGTTAATTTACTACTATGTTGTATGATATTTTGGTGATGATTCTCTCTTGAATTATGGTTTTCTTTTATAGAAGGAAAAATCAAGGGAGTGGTTGAAGGTTCCTAATTTTTCCTCTTTTTTCTTCTTCTTAATTATTCTTATAATATTATATTATCTTTTACCTCGAACCAAACGTTGTGCAAGACTTTGGAAAGAGAAAGGATTACATTAAATTAGTTGAACGACTTGCGTAAGCACTTAGCTAACAAATAAATAATACTCTATATATCCGTATACAAAAGTTGTTCTCTATATTATTGTAAAATGTTTAATAAAATTTGTCTATTTTATAAAATTAATTGGATATTTGTTAGTTTTTTATTTATTCTTATCATTAATTATAATAATTTCCTATTATATTTTGTAAGATATTATATTTATTATATTCAAAAGTGATATATTAAAATTATCTTTTACTTATAATTTTTAATGTGAGCAAGTATTGTTGGACACATGAAGTATATATACAATAAAATAATGAAAGAAATTTCATGTCCTTCAAAACAAAGTACTTTTGACTTGTACATATTGTAGTAGGAGTATATGTCTTGTGGTTCAAGATAATTTCGTCACTGCAAACGATTACTGAATTTTAGTCAAGTAGTATTGTTAAGATACTAAAGTAATTTGAAACATGTTTAGAATATAAATGATTGAAAACTCAAAACTATGAAACCAGGATAATGTCTTTTGTTTTATAAAATATGGGTAGTCAAAATATTCAAAGAATTGTTTTCCCTATCTTTTTACTTCAGCTTTAGACAAAAATTTGAACGTTGTAAATGCATCTTGCAAAATAGGGGTGTACCAAATCGAATAGAAAATTGAGTCAAATCGGAAAAAAAATCTGACTAGTAATTTAGTTTGACTTGGTTTGGTATTAAAAAAAATTTAATTATATTTGGGTTGGTTTGATTTTAACTAAAACAACCAACCCGACACTATATATGTAATTTTAAAATTTTATTTTTTATATAAAAATATTTACTTTGATATAATTTTAAAATATTTCTTATACTATTTCATAGTTTTTATCTTTTAATGTATTGTTTCAAATTTAAAACTTAAAATTTGGAATGGTCCAATAAAGATTATAGTTCATAGATGTTGATAATTATGATAAAACTTAAATCAAAATCAAATTAATACTAATGCAAAAGAAAACCAATCAAACACTAAGAATGACAATAATATTGAATATTTGTTCTTTAATTTTACATTGATTTAGACAATTAAAATACATAATCTAATTTTAATTTTCCTTAAATATTTAGTAATGTAACTAATACTTATTAAACTTATTTTAGCATGATCTAGTAGTTTTAAAATTGATCATTTTCATTATGACTTTACAATATCCTTTATTTTATATGATGATTTCATTATTATTTTTATTGAATATTCTTGTGTCATTAGTATACTCATCTCATATTTTGTGTTAGTATTTTTTTAAGAAACACCTTAGATAATTGTATGTTGGTTGAACTAAAGAAATATTTGGAGCACAAGTTAATTATATGTTTGTATGCAAATTTTAATGAAAAAGTTCCAAAAATCTAAAAAAATCCAAGGTTTATTAGTTTGGTTGATTTATAAATTTTAAAATTCGATACAATGATTTGGTTTGGTATTATAATAACCCGAACCAACCCGAGTTGAAAAATTTCAAATTTTATTAGTTTGGTTTGATTTATAAATTTAAAATTTTACACGAATAGTTTGATTTGATATTTAAAAAACCTAAATCAACTTGGTCATGTACATCCCCTACTGCTAATAATGAAAAAATGAGCTAATTTTGGATAAATGTTAAAATTAAAATAGAAACTTAAAAACGCATATAGTTTTTGCAATAACTCACTTAATTGGAGAACTCCCGAACTACAGAAAATTTCAATCTAACAATCCTTGTTGGAAAATGTGAACAAATTAGGTAAATTATCCACGCTTGACGTAGTGGTGAGCTACCTCATTATGCTTACGTATTGTTGGAATGTATGCGTCCACTTACTTAGATGGGACCAGGTCCTCACCACACTAACCCGCAGTAAATAAAGAATAATTTGTAGAAAGTAAATATGACAATCACTTTACATTGAAAAAACCCCTTGCTTAAGGGAGGAAAATCACGACCTGTTCTCAACAGGACTTTTCAAAATCATTTTAACTATTCTTCAACAAGCAAAAGTAAAAGTCGGTTACAAAATAAGAGATTAACTTGCTAATCTACACACTAAGTAATACACCCTATCACTTAGTTGAGCATGAGCAGATACAACACTGCTCTCTATACTAATCCTACCTGATTAATATAGACTTGAAGTAAAAGTCTAAGTCACCCGTGACCCAAACCCTTACAATGATTCACCCAAGGTTGAAACGTTCCTATCACAGCTGAAACAAATCCTATAATTGAAGAACAATTACAAGCAAACAAAATACAACAAACACAAAAGCACTGAATACACTTTGAGTGGTTCCCTTGCCGTTCTTGAAGCTTGAAGAATTTTCCCTTTTCGAATGAATGAGTAATGTTGTTGTCTTTGTTTGATATATATACCATGAAAGATTATTATCCATCAAACAAATAACCTAGTCGTTTCTGATTGGATTAGTACTCTGCGGTTCATCAACCTTCAGCCTTTACATCTGTCCAGCACTTTTGACAGTTGGTACTAGTTTCATATTCTGCAGAGGATCAGGTCCTTGCACTTGTGAGGAGATTATCAAAACATCTTAAAGCACTAAGCTCCTATCACGTATGATCATTAGGTAATATTCAGAACAATTTTAGAACCGCTCAAGGAGTATGGTTATCTTGAATTGAGGTCTTTGTTGTGTAATAAAAGTCATTCTTAGAATTTTAAGATTGCGACTTAGAATCCATTTTTATTTTATATATATATATATATATATATAGTCTTGCCTTTTTGAGATTTTGTAGAAATTTAATGATGTTCATATCTATACAGTCGAACAAGAAAAGAATGATTTTTTTTTGTGGTCATTTACTTGAACTACATATGAATTATATATATTTTTGTAGTGGCTTACACATATTATATTAGAAGTCATGATTTGATAGTTTAAATATTTATTTACTTATGCCACTCACTATTTCATCAAACAATGTGGCTTACTTTTCTTGTGTTTTCCTTTTTCTTTTCGGATTCAATGATGAAATTGATTTGATTAATTATTCATGTAGAATCACTAACCAATCAATAAATTAGAATTGTAACACAACACACTTCTTGGTGTGTTACTAGTTGGCTATGCTAGCTTAGCGTCTAACAAATAATTTTTTTTGAAAAAAACACAAAATCTAAAGTCATTATTTTAGAACTACAAACTTATTAAGATTTGTTCTGGATTCACAATTATTCAAAACTTAAAGGCATAATACATATATTAGACCCTAAACTTGGCTTCAAATTTTAACTTTGACCTCAAATTTTCATAATGCACAAATAGGCACTTTAACTATCCTATCTTTTAATAAATAAACACGCGAATATTTCAATCAAAACCGTGTTACACACATGCTCTGACGTGGAAAAGTAAACCACTCAGTGGCTGCCAACTAATTAAAAATTTACACGTATTTTTTTAAGCATAATACATAAATTGGACCCTTAACTTGGCTTCAAATTATAACTTTGACCTTTAACTTTTATAGTGCACAAAGAGACACTTTAACTATCCGAAATTTAAACAAAAAAATACGCGAATATTTCAATCAAAACGCGTGTTACACACATGCTCTGACGTGGAAAAGTAAACCACTCAGTTGCTGCCAACTAACTAAAATAAATACACCTAGATTTTAAAAATTATAAAAATAAATTATAATATAGAATAAGGTGGAAGTGAAAACAAATTCATTTTTTAGGTAAAAAAAAATTAGTACCTCTTTTCTTCTCTCTCTTAAAAATTCTTAATCTGAAATTCATGTTCCTTATATTCGAATCAAAGAAAAAATTGTTCAAGATATTTGCTGTAATTTAATTTTCGAGTTATCTATTTTTCTTCCTCAATTTAGTCAAGGTAACAAGATTCAACATTTTACAAACAAGAATTTGCATATTGTTGGTCAAATGTTCAAACTAATATGAGAATCTCTAGAAGAAACTAATGTTTTTATTGCAAAATTATTTCAGAGCAACCCATAAATATGGAAAGACATAAGATTCAATGAACTTCTCCTTCTTTTCTTTAGTTTGAAGTATATTTGTGCTTTAAGTTGTCAAATATTTGATTGAAAAAACAGGGTGCTTTGTGTATTGTGATTGTCATAGTGAAGAGAATTGCAATTATGAATTTTGGAGGCCAACAAATGAACTTACAGTACTAAAAATTATTAAGTGAAATGGTGCATTTAAAGTATTTGATAAATTGTCTGATAGAACTTTTCACATATTTTTGTCTAGTTTGAGTAGCAGTCTGATATCTAATCAAAATGCCTTCAAAAATTGCATTCAATTTGTATAATTGTATACTCACCCCATCTTGTCAAACAAGACTTCATTATAATTTTTTTCATAATAACAGAAAAGTAATTAAATGTCACTTGCATTTTGCAATGAACAACAAATAATGCAAAAAAGAGGTGAAAATTGTTGAAAAATTAGAAAGAGAGTTTAATTGTCATTTCAGTGTTTTTTTTACTGTTGGGCACTCGATTTTTACATCTGACGCGCCTAATTTGAGTGAATTTTACGTATTTTGCCATGTAGGATCCGAGTATTTTTTTGTTTAAGTTTTGGATAGTTAAAGTGCTTATTTGTGCACAAACAAAGTTAAAGGTCAAAGTTATAATATGAAGCCAAGTTAAGGGTCCAATTTATGTACTAATTAAGGGTAGAATTGTCATTTTAGCAATTTTTTATCGTTTTGGGCCTCAAAAATTACCTCTCACTCGCGCAGAATGCGTGTATTTCACGCATTTTGCCAGGTAGGAATCGCGTGTTTATTTGTTGAAAGATAGTATAGTTAAAGTGCCTATTTGTGCACTATGAAAGTTTGAGTCAAAGTTAAAATTTGAAGCCAAGTTTAGGGTCAATATATGTATTATGCCAAACTTAAATGAGTATGGGTTTATTTTTAAGGAGTAGCAAAAGTCACGCTCAAGCTTGGTAAAAAGCAAGCAACTCATCGATTCTTGAAGGTAAATAGTTATGTGTTGAATTATAATCTTTTTTCATCTTTTACAGAAGGGAAAATTGAGGGAGTGGTTGAGGGTTCCTATTTTTATTTTTATTTTAAAAATCTTGTAATATTTTATTCTTTACCTAGGACCAAACGTTGTGTAAGACAAATTAGTCCATGTTGTTCAGAGACATGGAACGACTAGTCACCAACGTATAAGCGCTTAGCTAACAAACAAAAAGTCGTGTTATTATTGAGATTATAATTAAATAATAAAAATATATATTTTTTAAGTGGTTAATCTTTTAGATAAGATGATCATATGTTTAATATAATATCGGAGCAGTAAAAGGTTCTGAAATCAAATTACCGCTCATTCTAAAAAAATGAAAATATGTTGTTTTTTAATATACTGAAGTAATTTCAAATATTTTTTTTAAAAAATAAAAAATATCGAAAACTCAAACCGGTAAAACCAGGATAATCATTATCTATTTAAATGTTTGTTGATTAATGTCATTTGTTTATAAAATGTGGGTAGTCAAAATATTAAAAGAATTGATTCTCCTTTTACTTTTGTTTTAGCCAAAAATTTGAAGGCTTCATTGAATTTTCCAATTGACAGGAGAGTCATTATCTATTTAAATGTTTGTTGATTAATGTCTTTTGTTTATAAAGTATGGGTAGGCAACATATTAAAATAATTGATTCTCTTTCTACTTTATTAATAGCCAAAAATTTGAAAGGGTTCATTGAATTTTCCAATTGGCACGTATCACAAGACTTGTGAGTTGTGACTTATTGTATTATCTACACCCATGTTTATATTTCAAATTGTTCAAATTTAATACAGTTAAATAATTTCATAAAATTTTATTATTTATCCTTTATTATTTAATTATCTACGTCGGTGTTTAGAGTCCATATTAGAGTTCTGATTAAATTCGGATCGTGCACTGCAGGGCCCATTTGGAGTGGCACTTCCAACATAATTTTCTACATACTCAGGACTTGAATCCAAGAGTTGATTAATGATAAAACACTCCCATTAATGTACCACAAATCATGTTAGATCACTTCTTGGTATGTTACTAGTTGGCTAAGCTAGCTTTTTCTAACAAATAATTTTATTAGGTAATTTCTTAATCTTATACAAACACACATTTTAATTTCTTTTCTTTATTTGCACACTCATACATAATAGAATCTACGAGGTTCGTCTAATCACAATCTTATTCCAATACATAATCCAAAACTTATATCAGTATTCATTTATTTTTGAGGAGTAGCAGATGGAGCTTGAGCGCGAATACGATCTTGATAAAAAATAAGCAGTTCATCAATTTTTGAAGGTAGATATTCCTTGACTTGTCTGCAATTAATATACGCATCTCTCCAAGCACAAAAATTTGGAAAAGTTTCATTTGTTGCTAATACAACTTTAGATGCTTCTTCGAAAACTCCCATCCAAAGTCCCACCAAATTTGCAACCATATCAGCAAAACCAAATTTGTCACCAACAAAAAGTTTCTTGTCCTTTAGCTCATTATCAAGAACTTTCAACATCTCACAAACTTCCTCTTTACCTTTCTCTTGCTCCTCTCCTTTGCGTAAAAAAGTATTTACCACCGCTCCCACCTACAAAGTATAATGATATCACGCCTCAATCTTAAATAAGTCAGAGCCGACTATATATGCAAATAAGAATATATTGAATGAATATAAATTTACCTTGTCATCAAGGAACTTAGCCCAAAAACGAGCTAAAGCTCGATCATGAGGGTCTTCTGGCAAGATGGAAGGGCCTTCAAATATCTCGTCGATGTACTCAAGAATGACCATAGAATCACAAATGGGCTTGCCATTGTGAATGAGTACTGGGACTTTCTTGTAAATAGGGTTCGATTCAAGAAGTAAAGGGCTCTTGTTATATCGATCTTCTTCTATATATTCATATTCGACTCCCTTAATCTTTAGAGCCCACTCAACCCTATGAGTAAATGGGCTATACCAAAAGCCTAGCAACTTCACTTGTGCCATATCACAACTTTGGTTATAATTGTTTGCTAATTTACTACTATGTTAAAAGGAAATTTTGGTGGTGGTTGTGTCTTGTATCATGATCTTCTTTTATAGAAGGAAAAATTGAGGGAGTGGTTGAAGTTTAAAACGTTGTACAAGACTTGGAAAGAGAAATGCTTATTAAAATTGTTCAAAGGCATTTGCATTTGATGACCTACGTAAGCACTTAGCTAACAAATTAAAATTGTTCATATTTGACTTCTCACTAGAAAAATTAAGTAATAAAGCTATTGTTTTTTAACTAGGCCTCAGCTAAATCAAATTTAAAATTGCCTTAAATCCTGAATCAAGAAAAAAATATTTGACTATTGATTTGATTTAGTATTGAAAAGAAAATTGGACTATAATTGGGATCCTTTGATTTTAACTTTAAGATCATTTTCAACCATCTCTATTTTACTCTTCATTCTCTATATTTGGAGAATAAAAATAAAGGGTAGGATTGGAGATATCTAAGAAGTTAATTTGAAACCAAATCAACTCCACATAAAAATATTTACTATGATATAATCATATAAATATTTTTTATAATTTCATTTTTTAATATATTATATAAAATAATATATCATCTCTCCTTATAACGTACTATCTTTATATATAGAGAGAGACACAAAGATATTAGTCTTGGCTTTCTGAGATTTTTTAGAAATTTAATGATGTCCATATCTATATAGTCAAACAAGAAAATAATGAAAAATTATTATTTTTTATGGAGGTTTAGTATGAAATATACATTTTTTTTATATAGAGGCTTACATGTATATATGAGTCATGATTTGAAAGTTTAAATATTTCTTTACTTACGTGGCTTACTTTTTTCTTTTTATTTTCTGATTAAATGAGGAATTAAATTGATGTGATTAATTATTGTACAATCACAAACTAATCAATAAACTAAAACAGTAACACAACACACTTATGGTACGGTATTAATTGGCTAAGCTAGTTTTGTCTAACAAATTATTTTATTAGGAAGATAATACAAAATCTAGAGTCATTATTTTAGAACGAGAAACTTATACATAATTGAATCTACAGGATTCATAATTTTATTTTGATACATAATCCGAAACTTATATGATTATGAGTTTATTTTTTTTGGAGAAGCAGTTGTAGCTTGAGTGTGTATCTAAGCTTGGTAAAAAGCAAGCAACTCATCAATTCTAAAAGGTAGATATTCCTTGAGTTGACTGCAATTCATATACGCATCTCTCCAATCACAAAAATTTAAAAAAATTTCATTTGTTGCTAATACAACTCCAGATGCTTGTTGGAAAACTCCCATCCAAAGTCCCACCAAATTTGCAACCATATGAACAAACCCAAATTTGTCACCAACAAACAACTTCTTGTCTTTGAGCTTATTATCAAGAACCTTCAACATCTCACAAACTTCCTCTTTACCTTTCTCTTGCTCCTTACCTTTGCCTAAGAATGCATTTACCACCGCTACCACCTACAAAGTACACACTCAACCAATTTCAAGAAAGTCAGAATCTACTATTTAATACAAAATTATGATCGATCGAGACGTATTCTAAACTGTATATTTTATAGAAAATATAATTATGCAAATAGGTATATATATATCATGAAGATGAAAATATACCTTATCATCAAGGAACTTAGCCCAAAAATGAGCTAAAGCTTTGTCATAAGGATCTTTAGGTAAAATGGAAGGGACTTTAAATGTTTCGTCAATGTATTCAAGAATAACTATAGACTCACAAATGGGCTTGCCATTGTGAATTAGCACTGGGACTTTCTTGTGAATTGGGTTTGATTGAAGAAGTAAAAGACTCTTGTTATGTGGATCTTCTTCAATATATTCATATATGACACCCTTAATCTTTAAAGCCCACTCAACTCTGTGAGTAAATGCGCTATACCAAAAACCTAGCAACTTCAACTTTGATTATTATGCTAATTTACTATGGTTTTGTCTTGCATTATGGTCTTTTATGAAAGGAAAAAATCGATCTAGGTAGTGGTTGAAAATTCCTAAATTTTCTATTTTTTTATTCAAGAAAATCTTAATATATATTTTTTATCTGCCTTTACTTGGGATCAAACGTTGCGTAACACTTTGAACAAATGCTTATTAAATTAATTCATGTTTGTTCAAGATATATATTTAATGGCATATCGTAACCACTTAGCGAACAATTTACCAAATACTTTAGTCATGTATTTGCTTAGTTTTTATTCCCTTTTAGTTTCATTAATATTACTAACAATTAATATCAATGACTAATAAGGGTTGTGGTGGAGCGGTAAATATTCTTTCATTCTTCTTGGTTCAAGCCCCCTTGGATACGAAGTTGCCTTTGTTAGGGAGCGCTTATCCCAGTGTGGGACTTCTCTGTGCGAATCCTAATTCAGTCAGGCTCTTTTTGTAAAGTTAACGAACATATATTTGCCCCCTTCCCTTTGTTACAATGAATCAAGTTCAATAATTACACCGGACATTAATTAATTCGTCTTTACTCTATCCTGACACTAATAGCATGTTTCAATTGATTTAAAGTTGGTTAAATCTATTTTTAAGTTACTTTTAACTTTTGAGAGTATTGATAAATTTAAAAATATCCTAAATAAGACTCTCCCTACTTTTTATTTTTCGACTTAAAAGTCATTTTAATTTGATTAAAACTAACGTACATTTTAAAAGTTACATTTCAAAAATCAATCTCAATAAGTTCCAAGCCAAAATAAACAAAAATAAGATAACGTCATGAGTTAAAGTTTCGAACCGATAACTTTTGGACTATAATAAACAACCCAAGTGGAAAGAAAGAACTATATAACCACTTGAGCGTTACTTTTTGACTCATCATTCGCTCAAAGATCGTCTTATGCGTGATGCCTACTTTAGATACTTCCTTATATATACCAAAAAGAAGTAAATGACTTTTGACTTCCACATATATTGTAGTACACAAACACAAGTTGCAAATCCATAATCAACCTAGACAACTACCAAATGTAATGAAATTAAAGAAGAAAAATACTTATGCTTGGCCAACAAGAAATTTTTTCAATTTTTCTCACGATTATAAGAACAAGAACAAATCATAAGACTAAACCAAACCATCATTAAAAAAAATAAATTCTTCAAATACAAAAATGGTAGATGAAGTTAAGTTGCTTGGTGTTAGTGGAAGTTCTTATAGTCGTAGAGTTGAATGGGCTTTGAAAGTTAAAGGAGTGAAATATGAATTCATAGAAGAAGATCTACAAAACAAAAGCCCTCTACTTCTTGAATCGAATCCCATCCTTAAGAAAATCCCAGTACTAATTCACAATGGAAAGCCCATTTGTGAGTCTATAGTTATTGTTGAATACATTGATGAGACATTTGAAGGCCCGTCCATTTTGCCTAAAGACCCTTATGATCGTGCTATTGCACGTTTCTGGGCTAAGTTCCTTGATGGAATGGTGAGTTGTTATACGTAGTGAATAATTAAATTATAACTTAATTATTAGTATTATGAAGCATATATGTATATGTACTAGTTCAGTAATCATACGTGAAATTAATTAACGTTTTTTTTGTGGTTTTTAGTGTTTGGATGCAGTGAGGAAAGGTCTATGGAGCAAAAGAGAGGAACAAGAGATCAAAAACATAAAAGAAGAAGCTTATGAGATGCTGAAAATTGTTGACAATGAACTTAAGGACAAGAAGTTTTTTAGTGGAGATAAAATTGGATTTGTTGATGTTGCTGCAAATTACATCCCATTTTGGGTTGAAATTGTTGAAGAAGCTACTGGAAATGTGTTGATTACAAGTGAAAAGTTTCCTAATTTGTGTGCTTGGATTGATGAGTATCTCAAGTGTAGTGAAGTTCAAGAAAATCTTCCTGATAGAGATATGATGCTTAGTTTTTTCAAAGCTAAAGCACTAGCTGAAATTGGAGCTAAATGAAAATTTGTTTAATTGATTGCGTAAAATTTTAAGATATCTTATGTTTGGAATAAAAAAATTTAAGTCAGAAGAACCTAGCTAGCTTAATTTTCTCAATTTAAGTGATTTTTTGTTTTATGTGTTTTGAGGCAAGGAGACCTTTTGTTCTCTAGATTGTTTGTAATTGTTTATTGGAAAAATGATATAGTTGAATTTGTTATGAGATTAAAGACATGTGTATCAATTTAACTTTGTTGATTAGTGTATTAGCAGTTAAGTTTATTAATAAATGAGTTTAATAAGAAAAGTAATGAAACAAAGAAAAATAAATGAAATAATGTTTCATCCAAATAATTGTCTAAAATTCAATCCTTTACAACTGAATACAAACTGCTACTTATAGATAACGAAAGTTAATATATCAAACTCCACTCGGACCCTAAAGTACTATACTATGTCCAATAGAAACGCTCCACCTGAAAATATTGTTACTTGTACTAGGGCTAGCTAATATTCTTCTATAAGTCGCAAAATATCGTCTAAATATATTCATGACGTATCTATCCTTTTGTCCTTTTATCCTGTCTTTGGGACATAGTTCCTTTTGTTGACTTCAAACTATGAAGTTCACACCTGTCAGTCATCAATCCCGACTTATTGGCGGAGCTATAGTGTTTTGAGGGTGTCCAATTCGCCGGAAAGAAATACCATATATATAAGTAAAATGCTAATTAAAATAGTTAAAATACATAAATTGGACACCCTAAGCACATTGACAAGCTTTGGCCCAATGGTTTGAAGCTCCTCGACTTACTTTAAAGTTGTGGGTTCAATGAATTTGGCTTTTTTTATTTGTAAGATTTGAAATAAAACTTAATTTTAAATACAACACTTTTATTTTATTATTCATTAACTTATTTCTTTATTTGTCTAAGCTAATTAAATTACATCTTAATTAAAAATTTAGGTTTAGTTTAATTGAATTTCAATGAATTTGACTTTTTATTTCGTCTCATTAAAATTTAAAATAAAACTTAAATGTAATTATTTAATTTAAAGGAAGGAGCATTGCAGAGAATATATTATTGGCACAAGAAATAATAAGAGATATTAACATGAGGAGCAAAGATGTAAATGTGGTGGTAAAACTAGATATGGCCAAGGCATATGATCGAGTCTCTTGGATTTTTCTTACAAAAGTGTTAAGAAAATTTGGTTTTGCAGAGGAGATTATTGATATGGTGTGAAGGATAATATCTAACAATTGGTATTCAATAATAGTAAATGGTATCTCTCATGGTTTTTTTCAATCTTCAAGAGGGTTGAAACAGGGTGATCCTTTATCACCAACATTATTCATTATAGCAGCGGAGGTGTTATCTAGAGGTTTAAATAGTCTGCATAGGGATATTTCTATGAAGGGATATGGACTTCCAAAATGGAGTCCGAAGATAAATCACCTCTCATATGCGGATGGCACAATTCTTTTTGGATCAGGAGATAGAGGGTCAATAATCAAAATGATGAGGATTCTGAAAGAGTATGAACTGGTGTCGGGACAAAAGATCAATAAGTCAAAAAGTTTCTTTTATTTGCATGACAATACTCCTTTAATAGTAGCTATTAGAATGAGAAGGTTGACAGGAATACGTTAAGATAATTTTCCTTTTACCTATCTAGGATGTCCAGTTTTTTATGAAAGGAGGAAATCAAGTTATTATGGAGATGGTGCAGAAAATTGCCAAAAGAATCTTTACATGGCATAATAGATTTCTAACTTTTGGTGGGAAATGGATACTCATTAATAATGTGCTACAATCTATGCCGGTGTATATGTTGTCAGCTATAAACCCACCCAGAAAGGTGTTGGAACAAATTCATCAAGTTTTTGCTAAGTTTTTTTGGGGAAACTTGGGAGGAATCAAAGGAAAACATTGGGTAGCATGAGGAGAGTTATGTTATACTAAGGTAGAGGGTGGACTTGGTTTCAGATCATTACATGATGTAAACAAAGCTCTATTTGCAAAACTTTAGTGGAATTTTAGAGTTTCCACAACATCACTATGGGCAAAGTACATGTGGAATAAATATTGTAAAAAATTTCATCCTGTGATTGTCACAAGTTTGGGTGCTTCACAAGTATGGAGGAAAATGATAAAGAAAAGGGAGGAAGTGGAGCATAACATTTGGTGGCAATTAAAAGCTGGGAATTCAAGCTTTTGATTCGATAACTGGACTAAGCAAGGAGCACTATACTACACAGAAGGAGATCGGGCGCAAAAGGAGGAAATCGAGGTGAAAGAATTCATCTTAAACGGAGTGTGGGATGTGACAAAATTAAGAGCTACTATATCAGAGGAGATGGTGGAGCACATAGTTGAAAACATCAATCCTAAGACATCGGAGACATGCATTGATACAGCTTGGTGGACTGGTAACACAACTGGTATTTTTACTGTGAAATCAGCATATCATAGAGTGAGAGGTAGGTGGTAAGAAGAGAATTGGCGAAGATATATGTGGATGAAAGGATTGCCTATTAAGATCAGTTCTTTTTTCTTTGAAGGGTATGGAGGAGGAAGATTGCTACAGACGATAATCTTAAGAGGATGCGAATTCCTGTGGTGCCAAAATGTTATTGCTGCATGAAAGGGGAAATGGAAACAATGTCACACATTTTACTAACAGCTCCCATAGCCCAAAAGCTATGGAAACAATTTGCTTCATGTGCAGGTATAACTATCAATGTGCTAAATTTGCAGCAGGTTATTTTTAAATGGTGGAATTACCAGGCGTCAAATAAGTTATATCAAATTCTGAAAGCCGTACCAACAGTCATTATATGACAATTGTGGAAACGGAGAAATTGTCATAGACATGGAAAGGAAATCACTTACAATTAACAATATGTATTATCAATGCCAATTGATAATATATCAGTTAGTAAGGACAAAATTTCCATTGATAAAAGGATTGACATATCATTGGCCACAAATAGTGGACACTTTACAGAGCTACAAGGCTGAATTGTATTATCAAGTAGTCAGCTGGAAGAAACCAAGAGAAGGATGGGTGACTTGCAACACTGATGGGGCTAGCAAAGGAAATCCAAGGATGAGCTCATATGGGTAATATATAAGGTATGGGAATGGAGATCTTATATATGCAGAGGCTAATAGCATAAGTGAGACCACCAACATGGACGCAGAGGTTACAGCTGCGTGGAAGGCTTTACATTTTTGTCTGGAAAATGGTTTAACGAAAGTGAGACTGGAAACAGACTCACTACCCCTAAAAAAGATGTTGAATGGGAGCTGGAGAAGTTCATGGGAAATCGTTGAGAAGGTAGAAGACATACAAAAATAATGCAGCAAATAACAGTACAAGTTTGGCATCTTTTTAGAGAAGAGAATCAATTAGCGGATTTCATAGCAAATACAGCAGTAAATTCATAGCATAAGAAGTTCTTTCATTACTTTCATCAATTGCCAAGTCTAGGAAGAAAGCTTCTTAACATTGATAAATATCAAGTCTCATCATTGAGAATCAGAACAAGGAGAATATACATCGAAAACAACAATCAGCATGCTTAGTTACAATATTGAAGTCATAGGGTTCTACAGTCATAAATTAAAAGCGACGCATAAACCAACAAAAGTTGAGAGTCAAGGAGACATATCTGATTTCCGAGCAAGCATCCAATTGAACAATCAAGGCGAAGAAGCGCGCGAGCAAAGCGGATTGCTCCTACGTTTCAACATGGAAAGATTCGCAAAGCTACAATACACGACTAGCACTTTTTATCTACTTCGACATTCACGACAGAGAGGACATCTGCAAGTAAGAAAAGCTCAGCTTAAGAGGAGAGTGATAATCAGAACAGGGGCAAACCTGTTGGAAGCTCATAAGGAGAGTCCAAAACTTACCGTGGAAGAACACTTCAGAGAACAGTTTCAGGCGGTGAACAGGAAGAGGCAAAGGGGGAAGATGAAGAAATGGAAAGAGCCTAAAAATCATATTAGGAAATCCTATTGTATAGGGTCATTTTGGAATTATCTGATGGGTTTGGGCCGTTCATTTGACCTTTTAAGACATTAATAAAATGGACTATAAGTCCAAATTAATTTTTTTTTTAAATTATTTAATTTAAAGTTAATAAACAAACTCTAAGCTAATTCTATAAGCCGTTAAAAGCAAACAAAAGAACATCTCATTTGATTTGCTTTCATTATTCATGTCACGTTGTTGTTGTCATCACCATAATTAGTGAAAGTTTGAAACGTAAAAATAATTTCATTTTAAGCTTAATGCTCCCCCTTTTTTTATTTTTGCTTTGTTCATTCACTTTATATTAAATTAAACACAAACATTAAAGCTAAATATTATGCAGTTTGATTTTTAAAATTTGGAACATTTATTCGTAAAAATGTAATATTAATAATATGTAGTTCAATTTTTAATTTTTTCAATGCATCTATTCATCGAAAAAATACCTATGTAATATTTAGACACCCTTCATAAAATTTTTAGCTTCGCACTTGTCCCGACACTTCAATCAATGAAACCTTTATGGTCACTCTTATCCTGTCCTCTCGCTACATCAAAAATGATCTTTAACGGTAATTCATTATAATTAGTCCAAATAGACATTCAAGACTTACAGGGCCTTAGAAATACAACTTAGTGAAGGTGAAGAGCCTACCCTGCGCTTTTCTAAGCTTTAGGGCTTGAACGCGCCTCAAGGGAAAGAACCTTTGACAACTTAGATATAACATGCATTTATTGATTTGAGTCTGATAGACCTTTTATTAGTTGAATAGAACCTTCTACTCAAATTTTACCTACAGTAGTTATTTTAAGTGAAGCAGTCAATATGGAAAATTGACTTGTCAAAGAAGAAAAGTACCATTTGCTTGGTTACCAATCCACTTCCTTATTTACATTTCTATAAAAAGAACAAAATTCAAAAGATCAAAACAACAATAGAAAATTCCTAAACATTGTAAAACAAAAAATACAGAGAAACAAAGTTGTGAAATGGCAGATGTTAAGTTGCTTGGTCTATGGTATAGCCCTTATAGTCACAGAGTTAAATGGGCTCTAAAGATTAAGGGCGTCAAATATGAATTTATAGAAGAAGATCTACAAAATAAGAGCCCTCTGCTTCTTGAATCGAACCCTATTTACAAGAAAATCCCTGTTCTCATTCACAACGGTAAACCAATTTGTGAGTCAACGGTAATTGTTGAATACATTGATGAGACATTTGAAGGTCCTCCCATTTTACCTAAAGACCCTTGTGATCGTGCTAAAGCTCATTTTTGGGCTAAGTTTTTTGCCGAAAAGGTATATTTCGGTCGTATTAGTACGTTTAGACAAATTTCTTGTGCTTTTTATTTGTATAATATTGGACTTATTAGAGTCTGACATGAACATAGAATTGATTCCAACTTGCTTAAACTTAATTCCGATATATAGAAATAAGTAAAATTGTTATTTTATTTTATTTTTTTGTAAAATTGTTATTTTTTTTATTGTTTTTTGTAAAATTGTTATTGATATTTAACTTTTTAGTATTTTAATTAGCAGGGGTCATCAGTGGGGAGAAGTTTCTTTTCAAAGGAGAGGAGCAAGAGAAAGCTAAAGAGGAACTTTATGATATGTTGAAAGTTGTTGATAATGAGCTCAGAGATAACAAGAAGTACTTTGTTGGTGACAAATTTGGATTTGTTGATATTGTTGCAAATGTTGCAGCCCTTTGGCTAGGAGTTCTCGAAGAAGCATCTGGAGTTGTTTTGGTGACAAATGAAAAATATCCAAATTTTTGTGCTTGGAGAGATGAATACATTAATTGCAGCGAAAACAAGAAATATTTACCTTCAAGAGATGAGTTGCTAGCCAAATTCAAAGCTCGCATTCTAGCTGCATGAGTTGCCAAATAAATTCAGGAGTTCAATTTAGTTACTATATTGGTTCGAGCTGTGTATTCAATAACAATAACATATCAGTGTTATTCCATGTTCGAACTACGTATACATTAGGATATATATATAAAAATCGAGCTTGAATTTGTGTTTGAATAAAATTATGAAGCTAATGGTTGTTACCCATTTTATTCTATTGTATTATTAGTTTAAATTATAGTTTTGCTATGTGATCATACTATAATTAATCATATTGATTATTTACCAATAGTACTATTAAGGATCATTTGATACGTGAGATAAGATGAATATTTCATAATTCGGTTTTCGTTCATTATTCCTTTCCTTCATTTCGTCAAGTCCATTCCTAGATAAGCGACACGTGTCTTATTTAAAGTTTAAAGGTCAAGATTGTATTATATCAACTATCATAAACATAGTTAAGTCAACTAATTTAGAAAACTACTCTCTAAATTTGATAAAAATTACAACATATTTCATACAAAATTTAATATTTATTAATATCATTAATTTCATCTTATATTTTTATATTTAAATATTAAAGTTAATGATATTTTGAGGTGACAATCAACTAAATAATTTTATGTACTAGTAAACTTTATTCTTAAAATATTATACTACGTTTGAGAAACCAAAAAAAAAAAGAAGAATTATCAATGTTGAAGAAGAACTATAGAATAAAAGACACGAAACAAAAATAAAAAATAAAAGGACAAAACGGTTTTTAGAATTAAACAATATCAAAATTATTCCAAAGAGAAAATGTGGTTATTGTACGTTTGAGGGGGAAAATATACGTTTTCTTAAAATATACTTTTTATTTATTTTTTTGGAATAAAAGAAAACATTATTTTAAATATAATTTTTTTTGAAGATTATTATTTATCACATTAAATATAAACGGTTTATGTTCAACTATTTTAATATTTAAATATAAAAATATAAGATGAAATTAATGTCATTAATAAATATTAAATTTTATATGAAATATATTGTAATTTTTATCAAAGAAATATATTTTAATTTTTATCAAATTTAGAGAGTAATTTTCTAAAACTAATTGATCTAACTATAATTATGATATTTATTAATATAATATAAGATCATCTTGAGCTTTAAATATTAAATAAGATATATATCGCTTATCTATGAATGCACTCGACAAAATGGAGAGGACAAAGATCCAATATTTCAAGAGTAAGTTTGAGACTTCAAATCATAATTTCTCAAGTGGCCAAACTATTCACTACTAAAATTTGTGAACGCGGCCCAATCAACATAAATGGAACCTCTAGCACTTATTTTAAGACTTGTCTTGCTTATAAAAGTCTTCAACAAAAGAAAATTCACTTGTCAAAGAAAATTTGTATTTGCTTGGTTACATAGACAGTTCCTTTTTTTTCCCTCTATAAAAAGAAAGAACAAAATTCAAAAGATCAAATCATCATATAATAGTGAAAAAAAAAAAAAAAAAAAAAAAGTTTTGAGATGGCACAAGTAAAGTTGCTTGGTCTTTTGTATAGCCCTTATACTCAGAGAGTTGAATGGGCTCTCAAGATTAAGGGAGTTGAATATGAGTTTATAGAACAAGATATACAAAACAAAAGCCCTCTACTTCTTCAATCGAATCCAATTCACAAGAAAATTCCAGTGTTAATTCACAATGGCAAGTTCATTTGTGAGTCATTAGTAATTGTTGAATACATTGATGAGGCATTTGAAGGCCCATCCATCTTGCCCAAAGATCCTTATGATCGAGCTATAGCTCATTTCTGGGCTAAGTTTTTTGACGATAAAGTATATTCTTTTTCACCGCTATACAATGCAATTAATTAGAAATATATATATTAGTTATATTAATATGCTTAATTAATTTTTTTTTTAAAATAATCAAATCAAAAAAGAATAAATGGTCTATATGGACTTGAACAATTCTATTAATGCTACTAATGGATCCCCATATAAAATTGTAAACGCACCAAATGATTTTTGAGTGTTTTAATTTGTAAGGGGCAGCATTAGGGAAAAGTTATTTTTTCAAAGGAGAGGAGCAAGAGAAAGCTAAAGAGGAAGCTTATGAGATGTTGAAAATTCTTGATAATGAGTTTAAGGACAAGAAGTACTTTGTTGGTGACAAATTTGGATTTGCTGATATGGCTGCAAATGGTGTGGGACTTTATCTAGGAGTTCTTGAAGAAGCAACTGGAATTGTTTTGGTGACAAGAGAAAAATTTCCAAATTTATGCGCTTGGAGAGATGAATATATTAATTGTAGTGAAAATAAGGAATATTTACTTCCAAGAAATGAGTTGATTGCTAAATTCAATGCTCGCTTTCCAGCTGCATCTATTGCCAAATAAATTTAGGATAAGTTTTGTGAGTTTAATTGAATCATGTTCGAACTATGTATACATTATAAAAATGAAATTAAGATATATGAATTTGTAAGTAGAGCTTGAATTCGCGTTTTAAATAAAATTACTTGTCAAATGAAGCTAGCTTGAAGGCCTCATTTTCTTTTAATAGAACGGAGCGAGAGAGCCTACATGGTCCGTGGGAGAGAGTTAATGAATTGGATCGGGTCAGTTCACACGAGCGACCAACATCCAACATGTTCAAATTTTAATTTATGTTTGTTGTGCACCCTACTAAAACTTTCACCTCTTGGGTTGTGCAAATACTTCATAATAGAAGGATATTTGAAAAATCAGCAATTGACATCCCAAATTTTATACAAACGGGACTCAACAATATGGAAGCTGGAGCATATACAAAATTTTAGATATCATCTAAAAACCATTGATGTTGCGAGCCTGAAAAAAATGAAATATGAGTTTTTAAGAGAAAACCTTCAATAAAAACAAAGATTGGTAGTTCAAATTAAATCTCAGAAAAACTATTTTTAGCTCTGTTTCATTTTATGTGACAATCTTTCTTTTTAGTTCGTCTAAAAAAATGGAGTTTTTGACCAAATTAAGCCATTATATAAAGCAATTCACTAAAATAATATTTTTCTAAAATTTTACAAATAAACGTATTTCACAGTAACGTTTTAGGGTATTTTTTATTTTTTAAAGCTGACGGTGTTGATTGATATACGTTAGTCATAGTAACGTTTTAGGAGTAAAACGTTACTTACACTAACGTATATTAACCTAACGCTGTTAGTTTTTAAAAAATGAAATATGCCTAAAACGTTACTGTGAAATACATTTATACTAGTTTTTGTAAAATTTTAGAAAAATATATTATTTTGGTAAATTACTTTATATAATGACTTAGTTTGGTTATTAGATCAATTGAACTTTAGAATTCCTTTTTTACTCTTAATAAAATAATTTACGACCACACTAATATCAAATGATTATTTTAGCCTATAAGTATTGTAAGTCTTTCTTTATTTTTAAAATATCATGTTAAATCAAGCAATACATTCAGGCTTCAACTACAACGTGTCTAACCAAATCACTACAAGTTAAAATTTATGAACTTATACCGCGTGATTTTAAATGATGATTCCAAAATCGACTATATATACACTTGCATCCATATCTACGTAAACACAAACCTTCATGCTTCAACCACTACCACTTATTTTAAGATTTAAAAGTCCTCAGTCAATATACATCATTAAATTAGAAAATTGACTTTGTCAAAAAAATAAGAAAATTATAAAGACACCTGTTAATTTATCCCTCTATAAAAGAAGACCAAATCATTAGAACCAACATATCAAATTCATCAACATATTTATTAAAAAAAATACGTAGTAGAACAATAATTGTGTGATGGAAGAAGTGAAGTTGCTTGGTCTATGGTATAGTCCTTTTTGTCACAGAGTTGAGTGGGCTTTAAAAATTAAGGGTGTAAAATTTGAATTTATAGAAGAAAATTTACAAGATAAGAGCCCTCTACTTCTTGAATCAAACCCAATTCATAAGAAAATTCCAGTGTTAATTCACAATGGAAAGTCCATTTGTGAGTCTATGGTGATTGCTGAATACATTGATGAAACATTTGAAGGTCCTTCCATCTTGCCTAAAGACCCTTATGATCGTGCTATAGCTCGTTTTTGGGTTAAGTTTTTCGAAGATAAGGTATATTCTTTTTTATCTTTACTTGTCCAGCATACTATTTTGTCTATAGTTTATAAAATCACTGAATAATTTATCATGTTGTGTTTATTCTATCCTTGCTATTTAATAAATATTTATTGTTTAAATGACTTACATTTAATAAGGATTTTTTGATAAAAATTACCTTTAATAGCATTTACTATTTTTTAATTTTTATGTCAAGTCAGATAACTATTGTTAGACGACGAGTATTAAATATTTGAGTACTTATTTTGTAGGGGTCAGCAGTGGGGACAAGTTTCTTTCACAAATCAGAGAAAGCTAAAGAGGAAGTTTGTGAGATGTTGAAAATTCTTGATAACCAGTTGAAGGATAAGAAGTTTTTTGTTGGTGACAAATTTGGATTTGCTGATATTGCTGCTAATTTTCTTGCACTTTGGATGGGAATTCTTGAAGAAGCAACTGGAATTATTTTGGTAACAAAAGAAAATTATCCAAATTTTTATGTTTGGAGAGATGAATACATTAGCGGAAACAAAGAATATTTACCTTCGAGAGATGAGTTGCTTGCTTTTTTCAAAGCTCGCTTTCAAGCTGCTGCAACACCTCCTTATTCGAATTGATTTCTATCAGTTAATTAGTAGTTATTATCTAAGAAAGTCATTTTTCTTTATTAAAGAAAATTAACTTTCTGAAATAATAACTAGTTAGTTAAATATTTGATAAATCAATCCTATTTATCCATCTTTGAAAATTCAAAGATTTTGTGTGGCAATAAAAGTTGAGGTGAATTTAGGGAGTGTTTTGTTGGTTCAAATGTATAATAAGTATAATTTCAAATTATATATAAAAAAAAAAGAAATTGAATTATTCGCATATCAATTTTTTTATTGTTTTTTTACAAAAAAATAATTTTAAACTCTATCGAAATTTACTTGCTCTAAATTTGATTAAAATTTACATTGTCAAAAAAGGGCATCTTAGCTATTCACATTGTACCAGGAATTAGGATGAATATGATACAATAGATATTGGATAATATATTAATATTTGGAATTTTTTATATCACGACTTTGATATTATTGTATTTAGTAGACATTTTTTTAAAAATGGTATTTGCTAGGGATTGATAATTCTAAAAAAATTATCAAATACTAAATATCATATCAAAATCAAAGTGTATAATTATGTATATAATTTATATGTGTTATTATAATACTCTCTTTATTTCAAGATAATTAAATTATTGAATATTTTATACCCTTTAAGAAAAGAAGATTAGAACATATATTAGGCATTACTTTTCATTTTTTTCTCTGGCTGATTCTTATCAAATTAATCTTTAGAATAATTCAAAAAAACAATTAAAATTTCTTGAACTTATCACATAGCATGTCCAAATAAAGGATAAAAATAAAAAAAAAATATTAAAAATTAAATAATTAAATTAACTTAAAATATAAAAAATGTCTCAAGTTCAATTATTTTAAGATGAAGGCGATACTAATCAAATATATATTTAATACAAAATTTATTGTTTGGACATTTAAAAATTTGACTATTCTATTTCGAGTCGAAAGTTTCAACTCTTTTGCCGGTGGGTAACTAATTGCATATTAATTAATTAATCATAGCAAGCCACGAGATTTGACCAAAAAGTGGGTGACATTAGCACATAAGTCATCTTTGTTATTGTATTGCTCACTCCCAAAAATAAGAAATAACAAGTGTGTTTATTAACTTATCTTAATAAATATTTTAAGAAAGAACTGGCTTTTTAATACTTTAGTTATATAAAACTTTATAACAATAATAACAACATATTTAGTCGACATAGTTCTATAAAGCATAATCTGAAAGATAGGGTGTATACATACACTTTCTTTACTAATATACATATTAGAGTAAACAAATTGTTTTTGATAGATCATCAACCTAAAAATAAATAATTCGAACTAGATTGAATTTTTCTATGTATAAAACTCTATTTTTTTTAAATAAGTAAAAAATTGAAAGAAGAAAATGTCTTATTCATTGTGTGAAACACCATATTAAACTAAAAACACAGTTGTAGATTATTTTTCTTAAAATTTCGTTTATTAACAAAAAAAGAAGTAAATATGCTCCATCATTAGATAAAGAAGTAAATATGCATCATTGGTTAGACGGATAGAGAATAAATATGATTACTCTTTTAACAAGTGGCATGTCATTCTAAATGGCAAGATTAAAGAAATATATTTACTCTTAAACCTCTTAATTTATTTTAAGTGCCATGAATGTGAAAGCATAATTAGATTACTAAACCTAATAGTCAAAAAGGAGACATTATTCATTGGCAGACTGCTAAGAAACTTCCCTATAAAAGCATTTACCTCTAGGGAGAACAAAACCACATAAAAATTCCCTCAATTAGTAAAGCAAAAACATAGTTTACTAAAGTAATTGAGAGATGGGAGATGTTAAGTTACTTGGTCTATGGTATAGCCCTTTTAGTCATAGAGTTGAATGGGCTCTCAAGATTAAGGGAGTCAAATATGAATTAATAGAACAAGATTTACAAAATAAGAGTCCTCTACTTCTTGAATCCAATCCAATTTACAAGAAAGTTCCTGTGCTAATTCATAATGGCAAGCCCATTTGTGAGTCAATTGTCATTCTTGAATACATTGATGAAGCATTTGAAGGTCCTTCAATCTTGCCAAAAGACCCTTACGATCGAGCTTTAGCTCGATTTTGGGTAAAGTTTTTTGAAGAGAAGGTATATTTTTTCTCATGGTATATAAGTATTAATTGGAAATGCTTTTGAATCACATAAGTGGAGACATTTACTTTATTAGGTATTAACTCTTCTTAATTGTGTCAATTGGATAGTACTCCAACCTAAGGCTGGCTAAAGGGCCGGTTTTTGGCCGGTCCGGTCCGGTTCCTGTCCGGTTCCCGTACCGGTTCGTCCGGTACCGGTTGAACCGGTAAGGAACCGGTCTTTTGGTGTACCGGACCGGTTCACGGACCGGTTCCCGGTTTTTTATCCGGTTGAACCGGTTCCGGTCCGGTCCGATCCGGTAAGGTCCGGTTTAGCCGGTTTTATTTTTTTTATTTTTTTTTTCTTTTAAAGGTAAATATTATTTCAACCATTGGGCCCTTCTAGCCGTTGGGCTGGGGCCCAAAAAGGTCAAATAACACCCCATCATTTTCTAACCCATTTACACTATAAATATACCATTTTTTTCCATTTTAAATCACAAATTCACTACTTTCTAACCAATTTACACTATAAATAATTAAATATACGTCTACTTTTACGTAGACGTTTGGTACATTCGTTCCAACTTTTAACTTTAATTTTTTATTTATTTATTAATTAAGTTGTTTTATCTCTTTTATTATATTATTTTGCTTGTTTTTCTCATAATATTTAATTATTTTAAATTTTAACATGAATTCGAAAAGAAATAGTGGTAAAAGACCAATGTCGGAATATAATAATTCAATTTCAAACTTTAAATTCAATATAAACTTTAAACTTTAAATTCAATTTTAAACTTTAAATTCAATTTTAAACTTTCAAGTTTAAATTCAATTTCAAACTTTAAATTCAATATATAAAGTTTAAACTTTAAATTCAATTTCAAACTTTAAATTCAATATATAAAGTTTAAACTTTAAATTCAATATATAAAGTTTAAACTTTAATTCAATTTCAAACTTAAAAATCAATATAAAACTTTAAATTCAATATAAACTTTAAAGTATAAATTCAATTTCAAACTTATATAAACTTTAAAGTTTTCAATTGAAGTTTTAATATAAATATATAATATTTATATAATAATTAAAATAATTAAAATTTGTAAAAAAAAAAAAAAAAAGTACCGGATGAACCGGTAAGACCCGATTCCAAACCGGTTACTACCGGACCGGGCGGAACAGTTCGGTTTTTCCGGTAAATCCGGTCCGGTAAAATCCGGTACCGGAAAAAAAATCCGGTACCGGTTCCGGTAAAACCGGTCCTGTTGACCCGGTCCTGTCCGTTTGCCAGTCTTACTCCAACCTATAATATGATCATGTAGATACCTTTAAAAATTATGTGTCAACGAGACATATTAGTGGGTATAAGTTAGAGTGTTTAACTGTCAGTTGATATTAAATTAATATGTTTGGATATATGTATTTTTTAAAGTTAAAAGTGCTTACTTACCAGTCGTGACTGAATTTGAAGATAATTGAAGTAATTTAATTTTATCTAGTCAACAACAACAACTAATGTACTTTTATTGTTATTGATGACTATTCTATATTCCTATTTTTGAAATTGAGTATACATTATTATTGTTATGTAGGGACCAACAATGAGGAAAAGTATTTTTCTCAAAGGAGAGGAGCAAGAGAAAGCTAAAGAGGAAGTTTTTGAGATGTTGAAAATTCTTGATAATGAGCTCAAAGACAAGAAGTTTTTTGTGGGTGACAAATTTGGATTTGTTGATATTGTTGCAAATGCTGGGGCACTTTGGCTGAGAGTTCTTGAAGAAGTATCTGGAGTTGTTTTGGTGACAAATGAAAAATTTCCAAATTTTTGTGCTTGGAGAGATGAATATTGCACACAAAACAAGGAATATTTACCTTCAAGAGATGAATTGCTTATCCGTTATCAAGCCTATATTCAGCCTGTTAATGCTTCAAAATGAATACACCTCTAGTAAATTTCAAGATATTGTGTGGCAATAAAAGTTAGACATGGATTTAGGGATTAGTTTTTGTTAATTCAATTGAAGGTTAATTTCGAATTGAACTAGTGGTATGTAAGAAAAAAAAATATGCATGTTATAAGATTCATCTTTATTTCATTTAGTATATATTAATTTTTGGATTCACTTATGAATAAAATATTTGTTTGAGAAAGCTAGCTAGAAATTCAAAATTAAAATGTAAGCATCTAGACCCTATCCCAAATGCCAGCCTCAAGTTTTCACAAGATACTATGATGAAGTGTTTAATTGTTCGTTTATATCAAGCTAAGGTGCCTAGATATGCACTCTCAAAATTGAATGATTTATTTGTCAGCTAAAAAATTTACGTATCATATCAATTAAAAAAAAACTCAATCTCAATCATAAAATAAATTTGAATCAGGTTGAGTGAGGTTTCAAATGGATAAGATAAGTAAATTTAGTGTGTAAAGGAAAAAAGTAAATATGCACAATTTATTAGCTGAAGATATATATAAAAACTATATGCACTAATTTTTTTTAATGAGTATGTCCTTTCTAAACCGCAAGATTACAAAAATATTTATTTGTCATTTTCCCATTTATTTTAAATAGTCAAACAATAAAGACTAATGCATTTGGTGAATTGCTAAGAAACTTCCCTCTATAAAAGAAGACTAGACCTCAAGGAAGATCACAACCACATAAAAATAATTCCCTCAATTAGTAAAGCAAAAAACACAGTTAACCAAAGTTGAGAGATGGCAGATATTAAGTTGCTTGGTCTATGGTATAGCCCTTTTAGTAAAAGAGTTGAATGGGCTCTTAAGACTAAGGGTGTGGAATATGAATATATAGAAGATGATCTACAAAATAAGAGTCTTTTACTTCTTCAATCAAATCCAATTCACAAGAAAGTCCCTGTGCTCATTCACAATGGCAAGCCAATTTGTGAGTCAAGTGTGATTCTCGATTACATTGACGAGACATTTGAAGGCCCTTCCATCTTACCTAAAGACCCTTATGATCGTGCTTTAGCTCGTTTTTGGGCTAAATTCTTCGAAGATAAGGTATATTGCTTTCATGTTATACATTCGAATTGGTGGAAATTTATCATTTATACTGAGGATTTAATACTTATATAAAAGCATGATACAAATACTTTAACTTTCCTTCTAACTTGTAATTAAACGCTTCAACTTTGAATATGGAAATTGTAGACAGTAAAATTCGTATCAAGATAATCAAAAACGGAAAATTATGCAATAATCGTTTTATCATTTCAAAGTGGGGGTGTTACGTTACAATCTTTATAATTCCTCTGAATTCGCCTTTTCAAATATAAATCTAAGGGCTCTTGCGCTTGATCTTGAATTTGACTTTAACTTGAACTTAACTTTGATCTTGATCTTGATCTAGAACTTGAAATTTATCTTGATCTTGACTTCTAGTTGATTTCAAGGGCTTCGAGCTTGATCTTGAATCTGATGGTCTAGATCTTGATCGTTCTTGAACTTGCATTTTATCTTGATCTTGACTTCTAGTTTAATCCAAGGGTTTCGAGATTGATCTTGTATTCGGTGGTCTTGATCTTGACTTGAACTTTATCTTGATCTTGACTTCTAATTGAATTTAAGGGCTTTGAGCTTGATCTTGAATCCGACGGTCTTGATCTTGATCGTTCTTGAATGTGAACTTTATCTTGATCTTGAATGCTTGAATTCTGAATTCTTAAACTTGTAGAGAAAAATTAGTTTTCTCTAGATTCTTGTTTAGAATTATTGGTTCTTTTTCTAAATCACGAGGACCCCTATTTAAGTTTAAAATAGAGGAGTTGTGATAGGAATAACATTTAATTCGGGCAATCAGATTTAAGTGACATGTGACATGTCATATGAGCTTTATGGAACGGGTTTTAAATAAATCAATATTTATTGGATTTCATTAACTCAATTATATTAATCCATAATATTTACTTGGATTAATATATTTATGATTTTAATATGATTCGAATCACTTTAAAAATTTATATTTAATAAATTTTAAGTGACTACACAAATATCGACACTTAACTTGTCTATACTATGTTAACTGAATATTCTAACTTATAAAATGATCATCCATACATCTTTAAAATTTATGTGGCATGTCAACATGAGGTGTATACGAGACACATTAAAGAGTTAGAGTGATTAATTGTTTGTTGAGACCAAATTGATATATCTAGATGTGGAGATTCAAAGCTAGAGTACTTATTATCGGATACAACCAAGTCTGAATGTCATTTTATATATTATATATGTCTTTTGTAAAATTGGACTAAAGTAATAAAATATCATATTGTCAACAATAACTTATTTGTGAATGACTAATGTACTTCCATTGTTGTATATTTATATCTTTAAAAATTTGTTGAAATTTAAGTTCCAATTGTTATGTAGTGGCCATCAATGATGAAAAGTCTATTTCTCAAAGGAGAGGAACAAGAGAAAGGTAAAGAGGAAGTTTATGAGATGTTGAAAGTTCTTGATAATGAGCTAAAGGACAAGAAGTTTTTTGTTGGTGACAAATTTGGATTTGTTGATATTGTTGCAAATGCTGTAGCCCTTTGGTTTGGAGTTCTTGAAGAAGTAATCGGAGTTATTTTGGCGACAAGTGAAAAATTTCCAAATTTTTGTGGTTGGAGAGATGAATACTACATTCAAAACAAGGAGTATTTACCTTCGAGAGATGAATTGTTTGCCCATTACCAAGCTTACATTCAACGCGTTACTGCTTCAAAATGATTACACCTATATTGAATTTTAAGATTTTGTGTGGTAATAAAAATTAGAGATGAATTTAGGATGTGTTTTTTGTGAAGTCAATGGAAATTGAAATATACACGTTACAAAATAGTGATATAAATTTTATCTGCAATAGTTAATTATTATTGGATCTAGTATGACTTTAGGCTTTAAATATATTTATAAAGAGTATTAATTGTCGTTTAGCGGCAATTAAAATATTATTGTCGTTAACTAATTACACTAAAGATCGTTTTTGATATAGTGAAAGGAGTTTTTCCCCTCATACAAATAACTATCTCGAAATTCAATGTATGAATAATAGGGCTTGAAACCTTTTTGTTTACGGGGGTAAATGTAAAAAGAACGCTTAAAAAAAAATAGCATGGATCGATGAAAACTTCTAAAGAGCGTACGGTACGCTATGTATCTTAATTAGTTTCTACTCCAACCCTATTTCGTAATAAATTTATAATTTTAAATATTTCTAACACTTATTTATTTTATTTTATTTTTAAATTCAACTTACTATTATGATTTTCGATTCAATTATTGTGTGGGTGGTTGGTCAGTAATTGTACAACAATTAATTAAATGCACCATCAATTTTCTCATCGAATTGGAAAGAACATGAATGACTTATGACTCATGGTATGAAAGATTTTTATATTGACCTTCTATTTTTCCACAGAGTAAAAATTAAAATAAATTATGATAAAAGAAGTAAAAACTAAATATATTGATTGTCGAATACGTCTTAATATCTTATCTTAGGCAATACTTTATTCATTTAGCATAAGTCCTAATCACCAAGTGTGCAAGTTGCATTTATAATTGCATAAAATAATTTATTGTGCTGAGTTTGTTTTTTATTGAGTGTTTAGTTTATTACTTCTCACTTTATTTTGTATCTAGATTAAAAGCTCTACAAAAATCTCCTTTTTAATTATAGATTTGAATTATTATGAGATTTTCTATTCATATAATTGAGTCAAGATAGATAATTGTCAGACAGGATAAATTTATTATGATCTTCTAGCTAGCTAGGAGAAGAACAATTTTGTTGGCACGCATTTGCTATTTCTCAGTTGAATTTTTTTAGGATAAATAATTATCATCTTAATAAATTGATCACCTACAAAATATCAATTTTCGATATATCAAATTAATCTTTAATTTTATGATTTTAAACATATTATGTGAGAAATGAAACTAAAGAATTGCTAAAAATAAAACAGACATCTTTAAAAAAAACTACCTTCATAGAAAATAAATAGTATTTTAATTGAATGTCTTGAAAATGAAACGGCTCTTTTAAGTGTTGCTTAAAACTGGACAAGTATTATTAAACATTTCAATAATTAAAATAATTTGAACCAACAACTCTAGTGTGGAAAATATTTATTTTTCATGACACCTTCCTTACACTAAATTATCACTCAGTTTTGTTAAGAGTTCACGAGCTAATATATATATAATTTTTTATAATTTTATAATATCATTATAGAATATATGAAAAAGCTAATGCGTATAAATAAAATTATTCAATTACTTAATTTAAAATATTAATTTTCGTTCAAATAAAGTTCTCTGTCCGAGAAAAGTATCTTAGCTGTTCACATGCTAGGAAGTTTCACCTTTGGTGGGTCAGTGATTGTATATTTTATAATTTAATATACATCAAATTGAAAATGAAAAATAAAATCAATGGGTGACACGAAATATCGAAAACTCCCTTCATTTTAATTTTCTGATATTAAAAAAAATAACTTTTTAAATTTTTTATAATTTTAAATTAAAAATATATTAAAAATAAGAAAAATACATTAATTTTATATCTAAAAACATGTTACGTGGAAAATAAAAAATTTATAAAAAAAAGAAAAAAAATATTTTTTTTTGAAAGAAATCATAAATAAAAATAGGGCAACTAAATTAAAATATGAATATCATTTTTAAAGAGAGTGATTATTCTAGCCACTAGATTTGACCAAAATGTTAGTGACATGAGCGCATAAGTCATCTTTATTATTGAATTATTCCTAAAAAATGTTTACTAGTAGTTTATTCAAACAAGTGTCTAGTAAGTCAAATATAATTTTTAATATTCAAAAAATCTGAATTGTCAAACAAGAAACTTTAATGTATCCCTATTTTTTCCTTTATATATATAAAAAAAGACTATACATCAAGGGAGCCAAAAAATAAATTGAGAACCAAAGTTGTAAGATGGCAGAAGTAAAGTTGCTTGGTCTAAGTTATAGCCCTTTTAGTCATAGAGTTGAATGGGCTCTAAAGATTAAGGGAGTGAATTATGAATTTATAGAAGAAAATTTACAAAATAAGAGTCCTTTACTTCTTCAATCAAATCCAATTCACAAGAAAATTCCAGTGTTAATTCACAATGGTAAGTCCATTTGTGAATCGATAGTCATTCTTGAATACATTGATGAGGCATTTGAAGGCCCTTCCATTTTGCCTAAAGACCCTTATGATCGAGCTTTAGCGCGTTTTTGGGCTAAATATGTCGATGATACGGTATATTGCTTTTAACTTATTCCGATTGATTGAAAATTTTGTTTTAGTAACATTATTACCTAAATAATGAATACCATATTTGATAGTATAAAATTAATATGATATTTGATTTGGAATTTAAAAATACATAACTAATACATGTATAAGTTATGACGGAATTTATGTATGTTGTATTACTATTTTACATACATAGATTCTATCATAACTAATTGATATATTATTAATACATACTTAACTCTAACCAGTTATCGATAGCGAGTCAACGACCCTTATTAAGTCTTGTTTGTTGGGCAGGGGTCAGCAGTGTGGAAAAGTTTCTTTTTGAAAGGAGAGGAACAAGAGAAAGCTAAAGAGGAAGCTTATGAGATGTTGAAAATTCTGGATAATGAGTTCAAGGACAAGAAGTTTTTTGTTGGTGACAAGTTTGGTTTTGCTGATATTGTTGCAAATGGTGCAGCACTTTATTTCGGAATTCTTGAAGAAGTATCTGGAGTTGTTTTAGCGACAAGTGAAAAATTTCCAAATTTTTGTGCTTGGAGAGATGAATATTGCACCCAAAACAAGAAATATTTTCCTTCAAGAGATGAATTGCTTATCCGTTATCGAGCCTACATTCAGCCTGTTGATGCTTCAAAATGAGTACACCTCAAGTGAATTTCAAGATTTTGTGTGGCAATAAAAATTGAATTTTTCTAAATTCAATTGAAATATATTAAAGTTGAATGTGATTGGATTTATCTTTATTTCACTAGTTAATATAGTTTTTGGATTCACATATAAGTAAAAATATTGTTAAGAGAAAGCGGCTTAATACGCTATTTTATCTGATTTAAATTATTTATTTTGTTTTAAATTGATACAAATTTTTAAAAGATTATAATTTAATTTTATAGTTAAAGCGGTAAAAAAACTTGATCCTTGAATCCAGCTCTATTAACACCATTAATTGAGTAGAATTGGATCAAGATCTTAAACCCAGTCTATGATTGGGACTTATAAGCCCAGCCTTAGTTAACCTGCCACCCTTGTGGCTTGAGTGAGTGGATCGAGGTCGATTCATGAACTAAAATAATTTAAAATGAGGAAATTAAACAAGTACATCATAAAAATAAAATAATTATAACTTTTTTTTATATATTTATATATTCATTAAATAATTACACTATATACACATCAACTAATTTCTTTAATTAATATTAAATCAGTATTATGTACTGCATTGGTATCATTATATTAAGGTTGATAATTTCACTTAATTGATAAAATATATATATATACATATATATATATACATATATATACATGTATACATATACATGTATACATATATATGTATATATATATATATATATATATATATATATATATATATATATATATGGTGATATCATTATATATATATATATTTTTTTTATTAATTCAGTTTGTTGATGAAAATGATAAATATGCATTATTTATTGCTCTTCGTTCCTCCCTATATGTCGTTCTTATTAAAATATAGATAATCCGTTATAATATTTATCATTTTATAAAATCAATGCATAAATGATAATATTCTTCCTTTTTTTTTATTTTTGAGAGTTACTAGTCTTAAAAAATATAAATTTGACCAACAGAGAAAATTAAATAATTAATTTATGTTCATTAATTTATTTAATTAATTAAAATAAATTAATTTATGTTCATTTATTTAAAAATTAACTATAAGAGAACAATAAATATCCTTATATAATAAACTTAATTTCTTTAAAGATGTAAAATCTAAAATGGTATCATATGGGTAACACATATGACAAATATCGTATAAAATGGTGAGTTATGTATGTGCCATTTGTTAAACAAAACATATATGTAAGTGTCAAAACATTGTTTTAATTGTCAAAATAAAATACTTTGGAAACATCATTGCACCTTGTTTTTTCATATATAAAAGAAAGGCCCTAGACCTAAAAGGGGAGATCACAACCACATACAAATTCCCTCAATTAGTAAAGCAAAAAAATAGGCAAAGTTGTGAGATGGCTGATGTTAAGTTGATTGGTGTATGGTATAGTCCTTTTAGTAAAAGAGTTGAATGGGCTCTTAAGACTAAGGGTGTGGAATATGAATATATAGAAGATGATCTACAAAATAAGAGCTCTTTACTTCTTCAATCTAATCCAATTTACAAGGCAGTTCCTGTGCTCATTCACAATGGTAAGCCCCTTTGTGAGTCAAGTGTGATTCTTGAATACATCGACGAGACATTTGAAGGCCCTTCCATCTTGCCTAAAGACCCTTATGATCGAGCTTTAGCTCGTTTCTGGGCTAAGTTCTTCGAAGATAAGGTATATTTTCTTTCATGATAATGTATATGTTTACTTTCAGTCTTATATATGCTTTTATAATCTTTTATCAGTCAGAGATCTATATATTAGTAAAAATATTGAGAATTTAATACGTTTATATATAATTAATTTAGACTCAACTTGCAACTAGACAGATCAACTTTGAGTATACACATCTAGATATCTTTATCTTGTCTTTGTCTTAACTTATAATATGATCATTTTGGCACCTTCAAAATATATGAATATTTGGATAAGTTGTAGTGTTTAATGATCAGTTGAGACACCAACATTAAAGTGACTAAATATATACTTTTCAAAGTTGAAGTGCTTACTTACTGATTGAGGCCGAATTTTAATATACATATTTATGTATTGTGTAGGGGCAAGCAATAAGGAAAAGTATATTTTTCAAAGGAGAGGAGCAAGAGAAAGCTAAAGAGGAAGTTTATGATATGTTGAAAGTTCTTGATAATAAGCTAAAGGACAAGAAGTTTTTTGTTGGTGACAAATTTGGATTTGTTGATATTGTTGCAAATGCTGCAGCCCTTTGGCTAGGAGTTCTCGAAGAAACATCTGGAGTTGTTTTGGTGACAAATGAAAAATACTCAAATTTTTGTGCTTGGAGAGATGAATACTGCATACAAAACAAGGAATATTTACCTCCAAGAGATAAATTGCTTGCCCATTATCAAGTTTACATTCAACATGTTACTACTTCAAAATGAGTACATGACCTCTAAGCTAGTTTCAAGATTTTGTGTGGTACAATAAAAATAAGACATGGATTTAGGATGAGTTTTTGTTGATTCAATTGAAATTAATTTTGGATTAAACTAGGGATGAGAAAAAAAATATGCATGTTATAACATTTGTCTTTGTTTCGGTTATTATAAATAAATCTTGAATTAGATAATAGTAAATACTTTTCATTTGTTAGAACTTCGTTCCCCGCTCTCCTTTGTCTCTCTCTCATATTTATACAAATACAAAATATATTATAAATAGCATTCGTATTTGTATAATGCGATTTTTTTTATATATAGTTATAACATATAAATATAATATTAAAAAAATTTAATTCGATTTCGGTGGTTGGTACAGTAATTGTACAACAATTATTTAATTACTCCATTAATTTTCTCATCGATTTGGAAAGAACAAGAACTGACTTGCTGTGACTCATAATGACTAATTAATGTGAAAGCATTTTTATATTGGCCTTTTATATTTCTAGCTAGGGAGTTGAAATATAATCATATATAACTTTGTCTTATTTTCATTTGATATAAAAATTTAAAAATATAACATTTTTTATATAAGTTTAAATTAAATTAAAATTATACTTAAATGTATCATAATATCTTAATTTATAGAATTAAATATATTATCTAAAATTAGAATTACAAAGTTCCCACATGGGGCGTCGAATAATAAATTAAAATTAATATATATAACATTTTTTTCTAAGTATAATATTCTTTAAAAAACAAAAAGTTAGAAAAACATTTTGAAGTAGAGGGTGACGTGAGCACATATGTCACCTACAGAAAAAGGAGACTAAATTTTACCCAAATATTATTTCATGAATCCAATGCATGATGCATGCATCTGTGTTTAAATTAGTTTATTTTACTCTACATGTATTTTATTTTATTAAATTAAATTATATAATAATGTTAAAGGAGGTAAAATTTACCAAATGTTATTTCATCAATCCAATGCATAATGCATGCATCTTTGTGGTTAAATTAGTTTATTTTATTTAACTTTAATTACTGAATATTACTTTATTAAATTATATAATAATAATAATAATAATAATAATAATAATAATAATAATAATAATATCATTAATTTGATATAATCGAGTAAATTTTTTCAAAAAGAGATAATATTGATGTGTAAGTGTAACAAAACCAACATTAAGAACATGTTGGAGACAAATTTAAAATCAAATTCAAAATTTAAATTATATAAATTTTTAATAATTTTAAATTTAAAATGAAAACATCTTTATATTTATCAAAAAAAAATAATAATCAAACTCCTATGCAGAAAGCCAACTAAGCAAAATTATATACTTGAGCAAAATGATGATTAAAATCATCGGGTTTGATAAAAGACTATTTCACAGAAAAAGATATCCAAGAAATCAATAATTGAGCCCCAAAATTTAATCTAAATTACAACCTCATAGAGTATTTAATATTTCCTTATTTCAGTAAATATCACATTCATTAAGAAATCAATAAATATTATATAATGTTATCATTTAAATAATTTTTGAAAATTGAATACTACAAATTATAATTTTTCTTTTTTGTTTTTAAAAAGGCACTACTAACAAAATGATTTTTTTTTTTTAAAAAAAAAGCAATACTAACAAAATGAGTACTTAAAGAAACATAATACTAATTTTATGTTTTGAATCTTAAGATAACGTTTATTTTGAGATAATTTTATTTTCCAAAGATGTAACACTTATCTTCACATAGAGGAAATACCAATAATAGTTGTCCAAGTCTTTAGTCAAGAGAAAATGATCAAAATGGTCCTTAATGTATGGGCTTTAATTTCACTTGGTCCTTAATATATGAACTTTATGGAAATGGTCCTTTAAGTATCATTAAATGTGATCAGTTTAGTCCTTTTAACCCTAAAATTAATATATATATTTTTTGCCGTCAAAATACACGGAATAGGTAAAAGATGCGCTCGTTCAAGACTTTTTTTTCCTTCCCCTGTTTCCAATGGAATTCATGGTTTTCTTACTAAAATAATTCATTAACCAAAAGAGAATTATTGGCCATACCTGACTTCTTTTTGTTCATTCATTTTTTTGTTGATAAAAAAGTTAATTTTTCTCCTTTTTTTTTCCTTCACTCTACTGAGTTTTTTTCGCGTAACAATAGTATATATTATTATTATTATTATTATTATTATTATTATTATAATTATTATAATTATTATTATTATTATGTGTGCAGATATTCAATTTCTTGTGCTCTTTTTATGGTCTTCTTATTGGTGACCTTTTTGTTCTTGTCTTTCCATGAATTGAAGATGTAAGATATATTATCGATGTATGTTACACATAAAATTGGTGAGCCAAAATTAGTAGAATCAGTGTAGGATTTCTCTGATTATTCAAAGAATGAGGTCATATGGAAGCAATGGAAGGACATTTCAGGGCATTAAGAAGGATGAAATATTATTTATGACGTTGTTTCTTATGTATTATGTTTATACAGAGAAGAATGGAAGGGTGGTTCATGATACTGCAGAGATTCTATAATTAGGCGTTGTAGGATAGATGGTTAGATTGTGCTTCAGTGAGTGGAATGTTTAATTTGACGGCAAAAAGAATTGGGTATGGTTAATTATAGGTCAAAGACGAAAATGATCACATTTTATGATATATTAAGGACTATTTCCATCAGGCTCATATATTAAGGATCAAATGGAAGCAAAGCCCATACATTAAGGACCATTTTGATCATTTTCTCCTTTAGTCAACATGGAAACATTACTAAATTACAAAACTAAGCTGTCAAAGAAAAATCGACATTAGTGCATTTGGTGTATTGCTAGAAACTTCCCACTTATTAACATTGTTGGTGGTACAGTGATAAGACTGTTTTATCCTTAACTAAAGGTTTTAGATTCGAGCTTAGATACGAAAAAGTTCTATTGAAGCATCACCCTATAATAAGTTCGTTCGAACACAATTCGAATTTAATCAGAGTTTTAATATAGACTCTAAACAACAGATATTTTTTTTTTAAAAAAACCTCTATATAACAAGACTAGACCTCAAGGGAGAACAACCACATAACAATTCCCTCGAATATTATACTAAAGATAAAAAAGAAAAAGCTAATCAAAGTTGAGAGATGGCAAATGTTAAGTTGCTTGGGCTATGGTATAGCCCTTTTAGTCATAGAGTTGAGTGGGCTCTAAAGATTAAGGGTGTTGAATATGAATACATAGAAGATGATCTACATAATAAGAGCTCTCTACTTCTTGAATCCAATCCAATACACAAAAAAGTTCCAGTACTAATTCACAATGGAAAGCCACTTTGTGAGTCAATGGTAATCGTTGAATACATTGATGAGACATTTGAAGGCCCTTCCATCTTGCCTAAAGACCCTTATGATCGAGCTATAGCTCGTTTCTGGGCTAAGTTCCTTGATGATAAGGTATATTCTTTTTGATAGTTCTTCGTTTCAATTTGTTATGTAGTTTTTGAATATATAAATTTTTTTTCTAGTCAAACAAAATGAAACAGTTAATATGTTTTTTTTAAAATTTTTGTCATGACTTAAGTTGATATAAGAGTAGAAAATATGGAGAAATTTTATAACTTTTATAATAATATTGGACTGAGACAAGCTTAAATATAAGTATTACAATCACTCAATCAGCAAGAATTCATATATTTAATCACAATCTATTTAGGACTGACGCGTAGTTATTGTTATTATATATATTATACAACCTAAAATTTCAAATTGTTTTCCAGATGCCACCAGTAGGGAAAAGTTTCTTTTTGAAAGGAGAGGAACAAGAGAAAGCTAAAGAGGAAGCTTATGAGATATTGAAAATTCTTGATAATGAGTTGAAGGACAAGAAGTTGTTTGTTGGTGACAAATTTGGATTTGCTGATATTGCTGCTAATTTTATGGGAATTTGGGTTGGAGTTTTTGAAGAAGCCTCTGGAGTTGTTTTGGTTACAAGTGAAAAATTCCCAAATTTATGTGCTTGGAGAAATGAATACATTAATTGTAGCGAAAACAAGAAATATTTACCTCCAAGAAATCAATTACTTGCACATTTCCAAGCTCGCTTTCAAGCTGCTCCGAAATAAACACTTTTACATAAAATAATTAATAAATAGAATAATAATTATATTGTAACGAAGCAGAAAGTAGTATTACATTTTCATATTTTGTCATATGATTGTACTAGATATATTATTATTATTATTATTATTATTATTATTATTATTATTTAGCTATCTTTTTTTTGAAAAAAATAGAAGGGGTGGTGTTATTATTGCTGGTTAATCAAGCATCATACAATAATTATTCAGATAATTATTATTTTTTTCAATCGAATCGACTAAAGAAAAGAAGAATTGTTGGCTGGAGTATGAAAGCATTTTTATATGTTTAGGAAAAACGAAAAAATTAATAGAAAAAGCAAACAGCAACATTTGACGAAAATGTGGGTGACATGAGCACATAAGTCATCTAATTGGGAATTAAGCATGGCCCCAAGCATCATTACTGCTAATTATTCAAATTATTTCCTTACTTTTTTATATTAATGAATGAATACTACGTGACAGAATTTTACATGTTTTGCTAACTCTCGTGTGATACTCCTAGTTCAGATTGGAAACTCATATTCTTAATAGTTCAAATTAGGATGGACACAGATATCAAAAGACCAAAACCTGGATCGAATCAAATTAATTTGGTTTTCCAATATTTCAGTTTTGATTCTTCGATTGATTTTTGAGGTGTTTTTTTTCCCCAAAAGTTCAGCTCGAATCGAAGAACCAAATTTTTACTAAAAAAAATTAATAATATATGCATTTCCTTAACCAAAAACAAGAGTTTAACTAGCATTTAAACCATTTATAAACTAATCAAAGTTTTTAAGTGTCACTTAACATGGTTTAAGTTTTTAAGTATTTATGCTTTGATTTGGTTCCTAATTTATTTTTTCATTTGCACCAAAAAACCATTTGAAAAAATCAAATCAAATCGAACCAAAATTGAAAAAATCAAGCTGAACTAAATTAATTTAATTTGATATTAGATGCACATTGTTTCAAAACCAAACACCTGCCCCTAGTTCAAATATAAAACTCAATAAACTGGAATCATTTAAATATGGTTGACTTTTAACTCTAAATTTCATGGAACATTCTTTTAAATAATTTTGTACTCTCAAAAGTTTTGTGATAATGTCAACAACATAAAATACAAACAATGACAACATTATCGGATGCATTCAATAAAGTTTATTTTCAACTCTCTCTCTGGTCAATGTTGAAACATTATTAATTACAAAAACTAAATTGTCAAAGAAGAAACCTTATTGCATTTTCTTGATTGCTAAGTAACTTCCCTATTTTTTTTCCTCTATAAAAGAAGATTAGACATCAAGGGAGAACAACACATAAAAATTAGTAATAAAGATTACAAATAGTTAACCAAAGTTGAGAGATGGGAGATGTTAAGTTACTTGGTCTATGGTATAGCCCTTTTAGTCATAGAGTTGAATGGGCTCTCAAGATTAAGGGTGTCCAATATGAATTAATAGAACAAGATTTACAAAATAAGAGCCCTTTGCTTCTTGAATCCAATCCAATTCACAAAAAAATCCCAGTGTTAATTCACAATGGCAAGTCCATTTGTGAGTCAATGGTAATTGTTGAATATATTGATGAGACATTTGAAGGACCTTCCATCTTGCCTAAAGACCCTTATGACCGAGCTTTAGCTCGTTTTTGGGTTAAGTTCCTTGAAGATCAGGTATGTTTACTTTATTTACGTGTCATGTTCTACAAGAATATTTTTATTTTATCGTAAATGAATATGTAATAAAAGATATTGAGAATCCCTAATACTTTCAAGCTTAAATATTTATATAACGAAGATTTATATAGTCGACCTCATGACTTTATTGAACAGATTGCGGCCGCGGGGAAAAGTATCTTTATGAAAGGAGAGGAACAAGAGAAAGAAAAAAAGGCAGCTTGTGAGATGTTGAAAATTCTTGAAAATGAGCTTAAGGACAAGAAGTTTTTTGTTGGTGACAAATTTGGATTAGCTGATATAGCTGCAAATGTATTGGCAATTTGGCTTGAAGTTTTTGAAGAAGCCTCTGGAGTGGCTTTGGTTACAAGTGAAAATTTCCCAAATTTATATGCTTGGAGAAATGAATATTGCAATCAAAATAAGGAATATTTACCTTCTAGAGATGAATTGCTTGCCCATTTTCAACCTCGTTTTTCAGCTAAAGCAAAATAAATGATTTTTTTAATTAAAAAAAAATGAATTTCAAGAATTGTGTGATAATAAAAAATTGAGATGGATTTAGGACATGTTTTTTGTGAGTTCAGTTGAAATTGATTTTGGATTGAACTAGGTATACGTGAGCAAAAAAATATTTTAAAAAATATGTTTGTTAAAAGATTTATATATCTTTATTTCATTAGTTGATACATATCTTGAATTCATGTATGAATAAAAGTGAGGTCATTTGGTATGGTGTGTAAGAATAATATAAAATATGATGGTATTAGTGTTATCTTTGCATAATTATATTGAGATTGTTCTTTATTTAGTATTTTAATTTGGTGTATTAAGAATAATATATATTGTATAATTTCTAAAAATATTATTTGTTTATAAAAGGGATAATTTCAGAGACCTCCCTTCAGGTTTCGCTCTATAACATTAATCTCTCTTGGTTTACGATATTACGTCTACCCTTAACACTACAACAAAAACAACTTTTAGCGGCATTAAATATTGACACTAATAAAGAGTGTTAAAGTCTTTACCGGCATTAGTTAAGTGTCATTAGAACCAATGTCGCTAAAGACTTTAGGAACATATACAAAGAGTGGCAATTGCCGCTAAAAATACATATTTAGCGGCAATTAAGAATTAAATGCCGCTAAGGGTCATTTTTGTTGTAGTGTTAATTCCATTTACTTGTAACCTTTCTTTAAACCTATTTAAAATAAATATAAATTAATTTAGATTTGACAATTTTACACTTTTTATATTAATTTCTTCATATTAATAAATATTATATAAAAAAACATATTTAACAAATATTTTAAAAATAAATCAGCACAAATACGTGTTTTCTTTATCAAAAAAAGATCAAAGTCTTCATTCAAGTTGACCCACCATTTTCACCAAATATTAACTCTTCATATCCATTTCACCTTTATCAATTCAGGTAGATTCCCCCCCCCCCCCCCCATAATAACCAATCATTTTCTAGCAACAATTCCTTCAAATATAAGATAAAAATGAACTCCTCAATAGACAAACTCGATAAGAACGATCAGATCTAAACTTGCATATATAAGGGTAAAATTGTCAAATTTAAATTAATTTATATTTATTTTAAATAGGTTTAAAGAATGGTTACAAGAAAATGGAAATACGAGAGGTATAATATCGTAAACCACATTGGAGGTGAGTGTTATAGAGCGAAACTTGGAGGGAGGTGTCTGAAATTATCCCTTTATAAAAATACCCTCCATAAATACAATGGAAAGAATGAGGAAAATATTTTGATGAACAATTTTTTCTTTAGTGTTGGGTTCAAAAGGATTAGGCGTCATACAAAAGATTACAGTTGCAAATATGATTGATAAATTAATGACAAAAACTTATACTAAAAACTAATGTTATTATATGAAAACTAATATAGAGAAAAATATTAAAATTGCTGAGAAATTAAATCTCCCGATAAATAAAACTCACTAAATGACTACATTGTGGATTCTATTGTTATGCTATGAGAATATGGATCTTCAATTTATAAATCTCCAAATTTGTCTTCTAAGGAAAAATAAACCAAACATGAAAGAAAATTACGATAAAAATTAACACATTTATGATAATACTTTGACTTTTCTTTAAGAAATAAATTAAACTTCAAATAAGTAAGAAAATCAGGGAAGAACCTAACAAAATAGCATGCAAAGTAGCATTTACTAAACTCGTTAATACCATAATTCTCCATATATATTTAGAGAGAGATAGAGAGTAAAAAAGTGTATCAAATAGAATATTCTTAATATATAAAGCTACTTCATGTTTTATTTTTTCTAATATGCTCTATCAAACAATTCAAGGTGTCTTTAATTAGGGTAAACAACATAAATTTCACTACTTCAGGAACTAATTACTTCCCTTCACATTAGTTTTCAATAGGGGATCTTTCACACCACTTAAAAATAGTCTAATTACTCTCCATAAATATATTTGATAATTACAATTCGTAGCTACATGTTATATGGAGGAGAGAGGTAAGCGAAACTTGGAGAGAGAGGAGAGAGGAGAGAGAGAGGGGGCAAAGAGTGGGAGAAAGGTGAAATTATATATATATATATTGGTTAGACAATTGTATATTATATATATGTATTTGTAAATATGGCAAGAGAGATTGGGATAGAGAGGAGAGAGGAGAGAGAGAGTGGGGAAAGAGTGGGAGAAAGGTGAATTGTATATGTATATTGGTTAGATAATTGTATATTATACATATGCATTTGTATATATGGCAAGAGAGATTGGGAGAGGGAGGAGAGAGGCGAGGCGAGTGAGACTGGAAGGAGGAGAGGCGAGTGAGACTGAGAGAGGGAGGAGAGAGGCGAGCGAGATCGGGAGAGGGAGGAGAGAGACAAGTGAGAGAGGGCATAGAGTAGGAGAGAAGTGAATTGTATATGTATATAATTGTATATTATACATATGGATTTGTATATATGACAAGTGAGATTGGGAGATGGAGGAGAGAGGCGAACGAGATTGGAAAAGGAGGAGAGAGACGAGTGAGAGAGGGCAAAGAGTGGAAGAGAGGTGAATTGTATATGTACATAGGTTAAATAATTATATATTATACATATGTATTTGTATATTCTGGCGAATTATACATATACAAACGTGACTAACTATACAAATTCAAAGTCAGTCCACGTAATTAATGTATAACGTTAGTCGCCAATGGTAATTATAACAAACTATAGTTATGGTGAGTAATTAAATAGTATAAGTTTGCTTAACTGCGTTATTTTCCCTTTTCAATATTATATTTCTTACTATATTTTGTGGGTTAGATACATGTATCTGGCTCTTCAAGATACATATATCTCAAATACATCTAATTATGTGTATTTAAATACGAAATGTAACTGAAACACATCAATTTTAGAGCAATTCATCCATTGTTCCTTGAAATTTATTTTCGAAAAAAAATCAAATATCACAAATTTCTCCACTCCCCTTTATCTCTCTTCTTCGGCTAGAGACCTTCGTCTTCGATGAAAATTCCACCAAATCAGGCATGTATGTGAAACTTTTCAGCCATGTATCCATTACTATGTGGTTGGTTGGTTGGTTAGTGATTGCACACCAACTAATTAAGTACTTTATTTTTTTTTATCAAAGGAAAGAGCAAGAAATGATCTACTTGTGACTCATAATGTGATTATATTGGTCTTATATATTTGTGGGGACCAGTGGCGGAGTCAAAAATTTCTTAAAAGGTGTCTAGAAATAGCAACTTGTTATGTTAAGGGTGTTCAAAATAGGTTATTGAATCATTTCATATATTATTTTACTTGTATATATGCTAATTTTTTTCGATAAAGGATGTCCAGGACACCTTTAACAGTATGTGACTACACCACTGTGGGGACTAAGATAATATAGTAGAGTTTGACTAAAAGGTGGTTGACATAAGCACATAGATCATATTTTTTTAATTTCTAGTTTAGATCGAAATGAAATCCCTCAAATATCGTAGGATAATTTTTAATTTTATGGCTAGTGGCTGATGGAATTCTTCAAATATCAAACTCACTATATTTATATAAATTATGTCTCATATATGTACAAATATCACATTCGTAAAATTCACTAAAATAAATTAAATGATATAATTGACAAATTAACAAGCAGTGAACTCACAATTTTTAGTCTATATACAAATAAAATGTAGCTTCAAAGATAAATTTTTCAGAAGAGACGAATTCGATCTCCTTCTTATATTATTCATACTCAACAGAAAAATTAGTTCAACCTAACTTTGTCTTGTATACTTTTTATTTATTATTTATTTAATATTCAATATTTATATTAAAATTTCTTAGAAATACTTTTATATTTTAGATAGCATAAACGCATTAATGAAAAAGTGGGTGACATAAGCACATAAGTCATCTTATTGTTTTCACCACATAAGTCATCTAAGCATAGAAGTCTCCATTAGGGATAATCTGATCCCTAAATAGAGACGACTTCGTATCAAGCACACTTAAATTAAAAATTCCTAATTAAAGATGTACATGTAATTCTACCACCACCTTCTATATTAAATAATGAATATAAGTTATAACCATCAACAACTCATATTTATTGAATTATATTTAATTGAGACTAAGTCGTCGGTCAGCATAGGAAACATAAAAATATTCGACAAATGAATTGTTGATCAAGAAACATTATACTACTTTCTTGGTAGTATTTAATCATCAAATACACATATATATATATATTATATTTTGAACAATTTTCCCATCTATAAAAGAAGACAAAAATTATAACATATACATTAATCCAAAGATACCTAATTAAGTTGTGAGATGGCAGGAGTAAAGTTGCTAGGTATTTCATTGAGCCCTTTTAGTCGTAGAGTTGAATGGGCTCTCAAGATTAAGGGTGTTGAATATGAATTGGTTGAAGAAGATTTACATAACAAAAGTCCTCTACTTCTTGAATCCAATCCAATTCACAAGAAAATTCCAGTGCTAATTCACAATGGCAAGCCAATTTGTGAGTCAATGGTGATTGTTGAATACATTGACGAAACATTTGAAGGTCCTTCCATCCTGCCTAAAGATCCTTATGATCGAGCTATAGCTCGTTTTTGGGCTAAGTTCTTTGATGACAAGGTAAATTCTTTTAATTTTGAGTTTATAATATATACTCTAAAACCTAAATAGTACTCCATATGTTTTAATTTATATGAAAAAGATCTGATTTTATTTCTACCGCGATTATTTGTATACCTCTTCAATATTTTAAATTGCTAATTCTTTTTATTTACTAAATACGTAAGTTACTTTTCGCAAACATTATAAGTTAACATTTCTTGAATGCAACTTTCGAAATTCAAATTATATCATATAACTTGAGATAGTGGAGTACATTTTAAATAGTGCTCCCTTCATCTCAAATTGGCTACCCGGTCTATTTATGTTTTTAAATATTTTAAATTATAAATTATTATAACATAATTTTTACCTAATTTTGCAGTGCATGCCAGTAATGGGGAAAGCTATATTTGGTAGTGGAGAGGAGTCAGACAAAGCTAAAGAGGAATTGGGTGATTTAATAAAGATTCTTGAAAATGAGCTAAAAGACAAGAACTTTTTTGTTGGTGACACATTTGGATTTGCTGATATGGCTGGAAATTTGATGGCATATTGGATGGGAATTGTTGAAGAAGCATCTGGTAATATTTTTGTGACAAGTGAAAAATTTCCAATTTTTTGTAATTGGAGAAATGAATACGTTAATTGTAGCACAATCAAGGAATATTTACCGTCAAGAGATGAAATACTTGCACATTTCAAAGCTCGTTTTGCAGCTGCCCAAAAATAAAAACTTTCTACTTAGTGATTTTTTTGAGTTTTAATTTTGTGTGGCTATTAAAACTACCTTATGTTAGTAGGTAGTATGTTGTTTTTTGTAAGTTTGTTTACGAGTGCATATGTGGGTTGTAATTTCTTTCGAGCTAATAAATGATAATGTCATCTTATTGTATTTATCTTTCCCAATAGTAGTTGAGTTTGGAAACAAAAGATGGTTGAGTGGACTCCTAATTAATTAAAATTATAATTTTGCGCAATATATATTTGATTTGATATATTAAAAGTAATATTATTAAGATAACTATGTCTTTGATTATGCTATGAGTTATATATACCTTAATACCAAGAGGGAAAGATTTTTTTAAAACACTTTTAAATTTGAGGCTAATTATTAGTTTTGTTTTTAAACTATTAACACCTTAAAAACATTTTTTTACTTGACTAACTAAACTTACATATATCCCCGATTTGCCTCATGACATAATAAGTCGTCTCAAACCCTTATAGGAATATGTAGCTCTTAATAAAAAGTCGAGAGGAGTGTTGATCAAAACACTCCTAAACTTGGAGTGAATTTAGATGCGTATTTCACTCATATTGAAAGATCGGTAATGTATTTAAGTTCTGTTAATTTATTAAATGAGTGTTTTTAATAGTCTATAGATGAAAGTAACAATTTGTGCTTAGTTTAGGAGCGATACTCAATACATTGCTCTAATATCAAATAAAATATATAACTAACCAAAGCAATAACTATACATAATTAAAAAACCATACAAAATAAAATATTAGTAATACATGAAACTATTACATATACATTAGCTTTTCTAATACATCTTATCTAACACCACAAAAAAAAATTTGAATACAAGTCGCCCGTCAACATGGAAAAGTCAAAAAATTGGACACTCCATTTGTTTCTATCCATCTATGAAAGAAGACAATGAAATCTCACCACACATACATAAATTTCATCAAACTAGAAAAGTAGTAAAAAAAAAAAAAATTTCGTCTATGAACTATTAACAGTCTTACTAAAATATGACAGAAGTGAAATTGATTGGCGTTACACTGAGCCTTTTTAGTCGAAGAGTTGAATGGGCTCTGAAATTTTAAGGAGTTGAATATGAATTTATAGAAGAAAATCTACAAAACAAGAGTACTCTGCTTCTTCAATCCAATCCAATTCACAAGAAAATTCCAGTGCTAATTCACAATGGAAAGCCCATTTGTGAGTCAATGATAATTCTTGAATATATTGATGAGACATTTGAAGGCCCTTCAATATTGCCAAAAAGACCCTTATGATCGAGCTTTAGCTCGCTTTTGAGCTAAGTTCCTTGATGATACGTTAAATTTGTTTGATTTACCTTGTATATACTTTGAGTTTAACTTTTTTATACTACTTGTACAATTTAACATGTTATACCAAATATTTATAGCAAATTAGTTGCTATTTATATGAATTTGCAAATTACGAGTGTTTATCATTAAAGTTCATTACTTTTTTCCTTCGATTTATGTGATATTTTTTTAATTTTTAAATTCAAACAAGCCAAAATTTGACTATGATTTTTTCATATATCTTTTAAATATTGCAAGCTGTCAATTATCGTGACTAATACTATATTTTACACAGTTTTAAATATATAAATTTCATTTCTAAAATTTGAAATTCCATGGCTAAATTTACGGTCAAACTCTCTCAAAATTCAAACCGTGTCAGATAAATTGAGACATTATTAATTATGGAAGTTTAATGGAGTGATTTTGCAGTGTATACAACTATAGGGGAAAGTGTTGTTTGGCAAAGGAGAGGAGGTAGAAAAGTCCAAAGAAGAATTTGGTGGACTATTGAAAATTCTTGATAATGAGTTCAAGGACAAGAAGTTCTTTCTGGGTGACAAATTTGGATTTGCTGATGTTGCTGCTAATTTTATGGCATTTTGGTTTGGGATTCTTGAAGAAGCCTCGGGAATTGTTTTAGTTACAAGTGAAAAATTTCTAAATTTTTGTGCTTGAAAAGATGAGTATGTTAATCGCAGTCAAGTCAAGGAATATTTACCTCCGAGAGAGGTGTTACTTGCCCATTTCCAATCTCGTTTCCAATCTCCTAAATGAAAAATATCAAGAATGGTTGTGGCAATAAAAATACCTTATGAGTTATGTTAAACAAAACTAGCTAGCTTTTCAATTATTAGAATACTTGGCAGTCAATATTGTATGAGAGTATAATTTCGTCCATCTATAATGTCATTTATTATATGAATCATTTTTTGTTTTTGTTTTCCTATTGAAAAATTAATCAGAATAAGAGGTGCTAAATCTTTTATCATTTTGGGATCGAGGTATTTTTCGCAAGACCTCGTCATAATATCGTCATCATAGTAAACTTAATTATAGATCATCTTCTGAAATTATATAGGATCAGGTTTTTATTGATAGAGTCGGAAGCTAAAAGGGCAAAAAAAATTATCAAATATTTTAAAAAATCAAAAGGGCAAAATCACTCTTGACAGAGCGATTTCTTTCTGACAAAATTGACGTCGTTAATTTTTCTTTCTAACATCGCTGCTCCTGCAACGTTTTTATTTTTAAAAAAACTTTTTAAAATTGATAGCAGCGATTTTCTTTAAAAAGTTTTTTTTTTAAATTCACTTGCAAGGCAGAGATTTCACTCAATTTTTGCATTTTTAAATATATTGCTGCCTTGAAGTGTTTTGTACTACCATTTGCTTAAATGATTTATAGTGATTGCGCATTCTTGGTTTCACCTTAATTTCTTTAATAGTTTTTTATTGATTTTGGAGTTTAATAAAATTGCTGCCCAACAAGGAATTTTTGAATAATTTTTTTTTAACTTTTTAAAGAAAAAATTTATAGCAGCTATTTCAATAAAAGAAAAAAAAATTGACAAAATTGCTGCCACATCAGCGATTTTAAAGAACAAATTTTCTTTTTAATGTATGCGAAGTAACAACGTCAAATTTTGTCAAAAGCAAATTATTTCTGACGGAGCGATTTTGTCCTTTTAGTTAAAAAGAAAATGATGTGCTTTTTTGGAATTTTTGATAATTTTTTATGCCCTTTTGGTTCCGGACTCCTTATTGATATGTAGTATGTTTGAATACCTTAACTATCCAGTAATCAAATTTAATGTTAAAGAATGACAAAAGTTTCACATCGGTGGTTAATGAGATGGGTGGACTCCTTATAAGGCTTGACAATCCTCCTTCTTTTGAGCTAATTTTTGAGGTGTGAGTTAGGCCTAAGATTTAATTTTACATGGTATCAGAGCAGTGTCCGTCTCACCCGATGTTGATGACAAAAGTCCCACATCGATAGTTAATTAAATAGGTGAACTCCTTATAAGGCTTGGACAATTTTCCTCCTTATGAGCTAATTTAGCTTTTGAATGTGAGTTAGTCCTAGTAACTAATTTAAAAAAAAAAAACTTTCTCATAATATCATATTTTAGTCTAATAAAGATAAATATTTTATTCTCAAAATGATTCAACGACTCTGAAATGGACACAATCTTTAACCACTACCTCACATTTATTTAGACTTGTTATAAAATAATATAATTGATGAAAAGTCGTTGGTCATTGTAGAAGCATTAAATTAGACAACTGAATTATGTAAGAAGTTCATTGGAATTACTTGATTGCAAACAATTTTTTTTTTCTTTCACTCTCTAAAAATAAGGCAAAAAATAACCAAATTTGTGATATGGAAAAAATAAAGTTGCTTGGTGTTTCACTTAGTCCATTTACTCATAGAGTTGAATGGGCTCTCAAGATTAAGGGAGTGGAATATGAACTTATAGTAGAAGATCCACAAAATAAGAGTCCTCTTCTTCTTGAATCTAATCCAATTCATAAGAAAATTCCAGTGCTAATTCACAATGGAAAGCCAATTTGTGAGTCAATGGTAATTGTTGAATACATTGATGAGACATTTGAAGGTCCGTCTATCTTGCCTGAAGACCCTTATGATCGTGCTATAGCTCGTTTTTGGGCTAAGTTTCTTGATGATAAGGTAAATTTGCCTGAATTTAAGTTATATACATATTTTGTGTAAGAAATTGTCATATTAGTATTATTGATCGATTTGTTAGCAGATTAGTTATTGTTTTTGTCAGGTTATGTATTATACTTTCTCTATTTTAATTTGTTCGGCTTGATTCAAAATAGGATTAGATCAAACTAATTGATGTTCGATTTGAAATAAACTTTACATAGATAGAATAAAATAAAAAGTATTATGAAGCATAAAATTAATACTTAATTTAAATATTTAGAAAGTATTTGAAAAATTTATGATCGAAGAAAATGTCTTTTGACTGTGCAAATAGTAACTAAAACAAATTAAAGTGAAATGAAAAGAGTAACTAATTAATATCTACTAACAATGTAGAGAACTTTTATTTTATGGGGGTAAAGTTAACCTCTATTCGTTGTAACACGTAACGTACCTTATTTCAAGATTACAAAATTCACATTTTATGAAAAGTTATGTAGATAACATTTAGGGTGTGTTTGGTAGAAAATAATTTCCTAGAGTGAGGGCAGGGGGAACGGGTAGGAGTGACAAAATAAAAATTTGAAATTGATAGTATTTTTAAAAGATAAACTTATTTTTTTTTTTTGGGGGGGGGGGGGCTGGTAGGGGGACTGCCTGGAGGTAGGAGTTTAAAATAAAAATCTGAAATTGAAAATATTTTTAAAAAGAGTAAAATTAATTTTTTTAGAAGAGGGTGGATGGGGGTTGGGGGTTGGCCGGTCGTGGATGGGTGGGGTCAGGGATCGGTAAAAAAATAAAATTTTCAAATTGAAAATATATTTTTTAAATTGTTGTCCCCCCCTCCCTCCCCCAAAAATATAGTTTGAAAGTGGAGGAGAGTTTTGGAAAATATTTTCTTTAATTTTTGAAGGAAAATCATTTTCCTTAATTTTGAGAAAAATGAGTTATATTTTTCAAAACTTTTGTCCCAACCAAACATGAGAAAATTGGAAAACGTTTTCCTTCATACCAAACACACTCTTAAACAATCTAATTGTGTGTTGACAATATATAAGTTAAACTCATGCTGATAATAAGAATTTACATTTGATGACTCTTAAACAATCTAATTGTGTGTTGACAATATATAAGTTAAACTCATGCTGATAATAAGAATTTACATTTGATGATCTGATTGTGTAAATATTTTTATCGGAACTCAAAATTTAGAGTGTTTTGTAGTGTTTGCCAACAATGGGAAAGGCTCTATTAGGCAATGAAGAGGAGAAAGAGAAAGCTAAAGAGGAGTGTGGTGAGTTGTTGAAAATTCTTGATAATGAGCTCAAGGATAAGGAATTTTTTGTTGGAGATAAAATTGGATTTGTTGATATTGCTGCAAATGTATTGGCATTTTGGATGGGAATAATTGAAGAAGCCTCTGGTGTTATTTTGGTGAAAAATGAGAAATTTCCCAATTATTATGCTTGGAGAGATAATTACATTAACTGCAACCAAATCAAAGAATATTTACCTTCGAGAGATGAATTGTTTTCACATTTCCAATCTAGATTTCACCCTGCATCAACTACTAAATGAACAACCTCTCTTGTCAAATTTTAAGATTTTGTTTGGTTGCAACAAAATATTGATTGACATTATTGTTTTTGGCTTATAAGTCGGAAGTCACAAGGTAGGATTTCTAGCTTATGTTTTTTGATTTATTTTTGTTATCTTTTACTTAAAAACAAGTGTTTATACATATTTTTAAATTCTATTCAAACACTTTAAGAGTGATTAAGAGCTATTTAGCTTTAAAATACCTAATATAAATCTAATTAGCAAAAAAATACTTGAAAGCAATAAACTTACTTAATTAGCATAGAAATAATGTTGAGCACATGCATATACTTTAAAATTTTAAATTACTTAGGGTCGTTTGACCATAGATTTTCAAATAATATTTGGGGAGAAATTTGGCAAATAGTGTTTGTTCATACGATTTGTCATTTTTTGGCAAATTGTTTTGGCAAATATCCCAAATTCTCAAATACTAATTATTTTTTTTTTGTATTTGGGCAAAATCTCATTATTTGAAATCTTTTCAAAATTAAAAATTTTACATCAAACTTTTATCTTTTACAAAAACACCTTCTATAGTAATGGTTTCTGTTGTATTACATAATTTTTTATGTAATCAAAGTACTGATGAAATATTCAGTGAATATGAAAGTGATGATGAAAATGATGAACAATCGGCTCAAGGTAACAAAGTCATATGCTTTGTCTACTTCACGGTGTATGAAAATGATGCTTGTTGCACTCCAAACTACCACATTACTCGAATGTCATGGATACTACTTGTTATTTGTTTTAACTAAGATCCAATTGACTTGTTACAAACTTATTGTTAGTTTTGATAGTTTTGAAGTTTATGGGTAGAAATCATATTTTTCTAATATAATATATTTTCCAAATACTATGGTCAACCACATGGTGAAACTTCACCCAAATAATATATGCCAAGAATATTTGAAAATCTATGGCAAAACGCTAGATTGGATTAACGGTCTTTTACTAATCGAGGATAGATAAAAGATATTATATTACCAACATGGGTTGTGGTGCACTGCTAGGAGTGTTTCATCCTTAACCACATATATCAGATTTGAGTCCTGGGTATGGAGAAAAATTATGTTGTGAGTGTCACCCTCAGATGGGCCCTGCACCGCGTGATTCGAATTTAGTCAAAGCTTCAATGTGGACTCCAAACACCGAGTGAGAAAAAAAAAAGATGATATTTATTGAAGAAAAAAATTAGATTTTAAAATGATTAATTATAATAAATAAATATATATAATAGTAAAAAAGACAATTTTAAGTAATGTATAAAGTAAAAATATAAGAAGTGAAGTGATCCAAAGAAAGTAAATTTTATCATATGATTTTTCATCCAATTGGTAATATAATAGCACTATTATTTATATTTCAAAGGAACATAATCAAGATTGGGATTTGGGTGTCTAACAAAAATATTCAACGATCGGCTGTATAATTTAACATTCAAGCAAAGCGCAAGATACGAAAAATATACAGAAAGAAATGGTCAAGAAGCACATGATCATGCGTTAGAAATATGTGATCTATCTCTTTTAAAAACTTAAGTTGTTTGATAGAATATATTTTTATTAGTTAATGATATTCTCAACATTTTCTTTTGCATACAGACTTGATTCTTTTTTCATGAGTCAAGCACATAAAATTATTTTTAATTTTGGGTAACAGTGAAATTCGACTCTAGAACCTCCATGCTCTGATACCATATAAGATTTTCATATCTAGGATTAGAGAAATTGAAGATCACATTCATACCATGTTGTATATCATCAGCTCATCTAGAATCTTAAGTTATTATAGGAAGGTTAAAGTATACTTTTATCAGTTAATAATATTTTCAACTTCATGCGTGAATAAATATACCGAGCGATTTTAAAATTTAAAATTTAATAGAAGAATTGAGATTGCCTTGAAACTCATCTGTTGGTGTCAGAGTGGACCCATATATATTCACGAGATGGTACGTATGTGCAGTCGTTATTTTTGGATAAAGGGGACCGCTAGTTGATGCAAAGTTAGTATTATTTAATTTATATTTATATATTGTTTAAATATTAATTTTATTTTTTATATTTAATAAAATTATCATAGAAATTGATATTGAATAACACACTTTAACTAATATATATTAACTATAATAATGTATTTATCGTCTTAAAATTTTAAATTCATCTATGTCCGGAGCTTTATTATGCTTATGAGTGTGTTTGGTATAAAGTTTTCCAATTTTCCCATTATTTGTTGGGACAAAAGTTTTGGAAAATGTTTTCCAAATCAACTCATTTTCCTCAAAATTAAGGAAAATGACTTCCCTTCAAAAATTAAGGAAAACATTTTCCAAAACTCTCCTCCAATTTCAAATTAAATTTTTTTGGGAAAAACATCAATTTTTAAAAAATATTCTTAATTTCAAAATTTTATTTTTTCACCCGATCCCTGACCCCCTCCCCCACCGGCCAGCCCCCCCCCAACCCCAACCCTCCCAAAAAAATTAATTTTACTTTTTAAAAATATTTTCAACTTTAAAATTTTATTTTTAAACTCCTAACCCCCACCTCGGGCAGCCCCCCCCCCCCCCCAACCCCCAAAATAATTAATTTTGTTTTTAAAAGTACTATCAACTTCAAATTTTTATTTTTTCACTCCTCCCCCCCTCCCCCACCCCACCCCCCAAAAATAATAATTTTGATTTTAAAAAATATTTTCAATTTCATAAATTATTTTTTACTCTAGTAAAAATAAAAGATGTCTCTCAAAAATATTTTTCATTCATAAATCAAAACTAAAAATCATTTCCGAAAAATATTTTCTACTCACCAACCAAACATGAAAAAATAAGTCCAAAATCTACTTGTTTTCCAGGAAAACATTTTCTAGGAAAACATTTTCCATGGAAAATATTTTCCTACATACCAAACACACCCTATGTGTCTTCACTATTCCAAAGTAGTGGAGTATATTTTATCATATAAATTCTCATTCAATTGGAAATAAATGTTTGTGTCTTAGTACATTTCAAGTTTAACATATTCAAGATTGGCTGTCAAACAAAAGTACTACTGGCGGGCTATATAATTGTAATATTCAAACAAAACGTGATATGTATATATGACAAAAAGTCTACAAAATTGTATTCTAAACAATATAAAATCTTCTCATTTTTTAAAAATCTTTTGATCAATCAAATTTATTTAAGTAAATTAACTATATATATATATATATATATATATATATATATATATATATATATATATATATATATATATATATTCCCACGGGTGCCTACAATAGTCTCCTTTCCATCCTCATAACCATCCATGTTGCGAATGAAGCTAGAAGTTCACACACAAATTCGATCAATTTAATAATTTTTGTTTAAATAAATTGAATTTTTTTTTTTTTTAAAATCGCTGCATAGGCAGCGATTTATAATTTCTTTTTAATTTTTTTTTAAAAAATAAATAAGGAAAATCGCTTTTTCATTTATTTATTTTTAAAAATTTTAATTTAAAAAAATGAAGTCGCTGCACATGCAGCGATTTTGTAAAAAAAAAAAAAAAAAAATTAAAATTGAGGGGTATATCAGTTCCAAATGACAAAGTTGAGGGGTATATCAGACCCTTTCCTTTTTTTCTATAAGAAGGACAAAAGTCTAAAATAAAAGTATTCCAAAACTTTGAGCAATTAAGAAGTTGAAAAAAGAAATGGAAGAAGTAAAAGTGTTTGGTTTTTGGGTAAGTGTTTTTAGTGTAAGAGTTGAAATGGCCCTAAAACTTAAGGGTGTTGGATATGAGTTCATTGAAGCACAACATCCAATAAAAAAGTGTCCTAATATTGTCAAGTATAATCCTATTTATAAAAAACTTCCTGTATTTTTGCACAATGGAAATCCAATTCCTGAGTCTCTAGTGATTCTTGAATATATTGATCAAAATTGGAAAGATGGCATATCTCTTCTACCAAAAGATCCTTATCAAAGAGCCATAGCGCGTTTTTGGGCTAAGTTTATCGATGAAAAGGTACGTTTTTGATTAAAAACGCATTTAAATTATTACTTTTTTACGAGTTTCATAAGCTAATCATGAGTTTTGTCTTTAACTATCAATTGTTCTCTTTGAGTAGATAGTACTTTTTCTGTGTCATATTAGTTGATTACTTTTTATTTCGTATCGTACTATATTTAGGAAATTATAACTAAGTTTAATGAAGTTAAGATCTATGTGTTTGTTGTGAACTAAGATATTTTTGCAGAAAGTAGAATCATTTTTCAGTAACCAAATATCTAAATATTTCCATTAAAAGGGATATTGACTTCTGAATTTTAGTGGTGTTGGATACGAAGACGAAGTTATTACCAAATATACCCTTTTTGGTGGAAAATTTTCCTATAAAATATATATTTTCTAATAATAAAACAGAGAAAATAATTTTATTTGTGGAAAATATTTTCCTCTCTATCAAATGTGGAAAATGTTTTCCACTCTAGTTTTAATTTATTTGTGTTATTTTTTTCTTTAGTCAATTCTCCGATTTCTATCTTTTTATGTGACATCTTATGGTGTCTTGAGACCATAGGGTAAAAGCATTTTGTACATTCTACCCGTCTTAAATTTAAGATTATAAGAATAAATTTTTTTTAGACTTTGTGTAAAATCAAAATTAGATACTCCCTTCGTTCACAATTGTTTGTTGTCGGGTGAGGTCATGCATTCCCCTCACGGTAAATTTAATACTTCATGTAATTTGATTAATATAATTCTACGATATCAAAAATATCAACAGTCTACATAACTTTTCAACTGAATGAAATGGACTAATTATTAAGGGCAAAATTGAAAAAAAAAACTAATTATTTCTTGATTGTTTAAATTAATAATTAATTTTGGACATTTATTTTTAGTATACCTCTCAAACAATTATAGACGGATGGAGGGAGTAAGTAAATTGAATCTGAATGAATATTATAATAATGATAATGATTTTTTTCAAGTAATAATTAACAAGTGTTCATTGTCCAATTTCAGTGCTTGCCAGAGATACTAAAACTTTGTTATGACAGCAATTATGAGGTTGTTAGCGGAAACATGAAATTAAAGAACAAGGAAGAACAACATTATTTAACGTGGTTCGGATCAAAATGATCCTACGTCCACCAAAGAACAACTGCACCAATATTTATTTCACTCTACAAAGAATACAAGTGAAATACTACAAGAGAGAGAACACAAATGCCTTAGAAGGTGAGAAGGCAAGTGAGAGGATGATTTGAAAATGAATTAAGAGCTACCTATTTATAGGAATAAATTCATCCTATTGATGTCATCCATGACATCACTATGTGTCAAAATTGTCAAGGTTAAGATATGAAACCATTTTATGGTTTGCCTAACTTTCACCTACCAAGATACAATCTTTGACTTTTATTTTGTACTAATTATCTTCCTACCAAATATTCATGTTAATTCATCTTCCATTTAGTTTGATTCCACAAGAACCAAAACCAACTCTTTCAATCTCCACCTTGGTTTGTGTTCCAAGCATGCGTATAAACAACTCCGGCCAAAACTTCTAAGCTTACTGGGCAATCCCATTGTAAGAAACAAGAAGAATCAAACCTTTGTTGAACATACCAGCTCCACCTAGCAGTTGTTCTCTTAGAGTTGCATCAATTGATGCATACTCCCGCCAAGTCCTTGCAGTGTGCAAACTTGGCAAGCGGGACTATTTTGGTCAACATGTCTGCAGCGTTATCGTCTGTGATAACCTTCTCAACCTTGATAGCTCCCTTTTCTACGACATCTCGAATAAAATGAAATCTGACATCAATGTGTTTGGTGCGCTCATGAAATCTTTGATTTTTAATCAAATGAATAGCACTTTGACTATCACATTTTAGAATTGATTCAAGCTGAACCGAACTCAATTCTGCCACCAAACCTTTCAACCAGATAGCTTCTTTCACTGCCTCCGTTGCTGCCATATATTCTGCCTCTGTTGTAGACAAAGCGACAATCGACTGTAAAGTCGATTTCCAACTAACGGCACTGCCAACGAGAGTAAAGATGTATCCAGTTGTGGACCTCCTTCGATCAAGATCCCCTGCATAGTCAGAATCAACATAACCGAGAATTGAAATACCTTCACTTTTCCGGAAGGTTAGGCCAACATCAGGAGCTCCTTTGAGATATCTCAATATCCACTTGACAGCTTCCCAGTGCCTTTTTCCTGGATTTGCCATGTACTTGCTTACCACACTTACAGATTGGGCAATATCTGGACGTGTGCATACCATAGCATACATAATGCTACCAACTGCACTCGCATAAGGAACCTTTGACATATGCTCCACCTCATCCATAGATTGAGGCATTTGTAACTCTGAAAGCTTGAAATGAGAAGCTAAGGTGTACTTACAGGCTTGCTCATATGCATATTGAATCTTTCAAGAACTTTTCCGATGTACCTCTTCTGAGAAAGATGTACAACACCATTTTCTCTTGAAATTTCCATTCCAAGGATTTTCTTTGCAACTCCTAGATCCTTCATGTCAAATTCCTTGCTCAACAGTTTCTTCAAAATATTTATCTCTGTGATGTTGTTAGCAGCAATAAGCATATCATCAACATACAACAATAGATAAATCATAGAGTTACCAGACATCTTCTTGTGATACACACAACTATCAAATGCACTCCTCGAAAATCCATGTGTAGTCATGAATGCATCAAACCTCTTGTACCACTGTCTAGGGGATTGCTTCAAACCATACAAAGACTTCTTCAGTTGGCATACATGGTCTTCTTTTCCTTCAGCTAGGAAACCTTCAGGCTGATCCATATAGATTGTCTCTTCTAGATCACCATGTAAGAAAGCAGTTTTGACATCAAGCTGTTGAAGCTCTAAATCAAATTGTGCAACCAATGCTAGTAGCACGCGAATTGAGCTATGTTTCACGACTGGAGAAAAGATCTCATTGTAGTCAATTCCCTCCTTCTGACTGAAACCCTTTGCAACCAATCTCGCCTTGAACCTAGCAGCTTCCACTTCTGGAATACCTTCTTTCTTTCTGTAGACCCATTTGCATCCAACTGTCCTCATCCCCTTTGGCCTTTTAACTAAGACCCATGTCTCATTTTGTGAAGAGACTCCATCTCTTCCATCATGGCCAACTGCCATTGTGCAGCATCTTTGCAAGAAGTTGCTTCAATATACGAAGAGGGCTCGAGATCCTTAATCTCTTCTTCTGCAGCTACGAACGCTTGTGCAATCAGATTTTCTTGCTCTATAAGACGTTCCGGTTTCCGTATCGCCTTTTGTCCCTTCCCTTCGCAATTGTGTATGGTTCATTGGAAGCAAGTTCTTCTGCATCTTTTGACTCATCAATTTGAGTCTCTTGATCCCGTTCTTGGTAAGCTCCACCGGTAGCTCCACCTGCTCGTTGTTCTCGTTTCTAGATAACTCCACAGAAACTTTACGAGGATCAAGTATAGAGGATTCATCAAAGGTAACATCTCTACTAACTACAAATTTGAGTAAAGACAAACACCATAGTTTGTACCCTTTTACTCCATCTACATACCCTACGAATATGGCCTTTTTAGCCCTTGGTTCAAGCTTACCTTCATTAACATGATAATAAGCTGGACACCCAAATATTCGCAAGTATGAATAGTTAGAGGGTTCACCTGACCAGACCTCATTCGGAGTCTTAAAGTCAATCGCTGATGCTGGAGACCGATTGACAATATGAGAAGCAGTATGAACTGCTTCAGCCCAAAATACTTTGGACATCTTAGCTTGTAAGAGCATACAACGAGCCTTCTCAAGAAGAGTTCTGTTCATTCTCTCGGCAACTCCATTCTGCTGTGGTGTGTGCCTGACCGTCTTATGCCTTGCGATCCCATGAACCTTGCAGAAATCATTGAACTCTTCACTGCAAAACTCCAAGCCATTGTCCGTGCGAAGATACTTGATTTTCCTCTCCATTTGATTTTCAACCAAAATCTTCCACTCTTTAAATGCTTCAAAAGCATCACCTTTTGTCTTCAGGAAACGCACCCAAACCTTTCGTGAAAAATCATCAATGAATGTGAGAAGATACCTCTTTCCTCCTTCGATGGAAGCTTAGAGGGACCCCATAAATCTGAATGGATGTAGTCTAGCACCCCTCCCGTCTTGTGCTTGCCAGTGCTGAAGCTGACCTTTTTCTGCTTCCCTAAGACGCAGTGCTCACAAAATTCAAGTGTGCTGATCTTCTCACCATTCAAAAGGTTGCGGTTGCTCAACATCTCCAATCCTCGTGCGCTCATATGGCCTAGTCTCATGTGCCATAATTTTGCCTTGTCATCATTAGATAACTGCACTGTAGATGCATTTACAGAGCCAATAATGGTGCTTCCCGCAAGTGTGTAGAGGCCATCCTCCAGCTTGGCCTTCAACATGACTAAAGACCCTTTAGTCACTTTCATAGTTCCTCCTTCACTCATGTACTTATAGCCTTGTTTATCTAAAGTACCCAGGGAGATCAAATTCTTCTTTAGATCAGGAACATGACGGACTTCTGTAATAGTCCTCACGATTCCATCATGGCAGCGAACATGAACTGAACCAATGCCAACTATTTTACAAGTTGCATTATTGCCCATTAATACAGTTCCTCTGCTTGTTTCATAGCTGCTGAACCAATCTTTTCGGAATGTCATATGCAGAGTACAACCAGAGTCTAAGACCCATTTATTGTCATAGACTCCAGTATCGCATGATGTTGTTAATACATAATCATCATCATTATCATGTACTTGCTCAACAATGGATGCACTCGCCTTTTCTTTGGACTTCGACATAGGGCAATCTCGTTCAAAGTGCCCCTTCTTGTGACAGCCCCAACATTCCGCATTCTTTTTGTTCACACGAGACTTTGATCTGTACTTCGATTTGCTCCTTCCCTGTTGTCTAGTACGACCTCTTAAAAAGAGTCCACTAGCTTCGTCACTTTTGTCTCCTTCAAAATGCATCCGCACATCACAAGAGTTTAGTGCTTGCCGCACTTGCTCAAGTTTAATAGGTTGTTTGCTATACATCATTGAATTCTCAATATCACGATATTTTGAAGTCAATGAAAATAGCAAAGAACATGCAAGCGTCTCCTCGTCCTTTTTAATTCTAGCAGTTTGTAAGTCCATCACAAGTTTATTGAACACATCTAGATGGTCTTGCAACAAAGTACCTGAATCCATCTTAAATGTATGAAGACGCCGTTGTAACAACATCCTTGTTGTCACTAACTGGTCCTAGTAAAGCCCTTCCAGCTTTTCCCATAACTCTTTGGCCGTCTCTTCGGTACTTGTACTCACTTCACAAAGTACGTTAGGTGCAAGGGACAGTTGGATTGCACTCAATGCATCTCCTTCAATCTTTTCCTTGTCGGAATCCGATATCTTATCGGGGTACTTTCCGTCAATAGCATGGATTGAACCTTCCCTCCGCAGTAACGCTATCATCTGGATTTTCCAGATATTGAAGTTGTTGCGCCCACTAAATCTATCAATTTCAAACTTCATGGAACTCATTTTTTTTACTTGTTCTTCCTTTTCTACTACAATGTATTTGGAACTACAGAAAACCAAAGTAATCCTTTCATGATGTGGAAGTTCAGACTGTGCTGCAACCACAGAGCATACTCAGACAGAACCTTGGCTCTGATACCAATTGTTAGCGGAAACGTGAAATTAAAGAACAAGGAAGAACAACAATATTTAACGTGGTTCGGATCAAAATGATCCTACGTCCACCAAAGAACAACTGCACCAATATTTATTTCACTCTACAAATAATACAAGTGAAATACTACAAGAGAGAGAACACAAATGCCTTAGAAGGTGAGAAGGCAAGTGAGAGGATGATTTGAAAATGAATTAAGAGCTACCTATTTATAGGAATAAACTCATCCTATTGATGTCATCCATGACATCACTATGTGTCAAAATTGTCAAGGTTAAGATATGAAACCATTTTATGGTTTGCCTAATTTCACCTACCAAGATACAATCTTTGACTTTTATTTTGTACTAATTTATCTTCCTACCAAATAATTCATGTGCCAGAGATACTAAACTTTTTATGACAGCAATTATGAGGAAAGGTGAAAGCCATGGAGAAACTTCAAGAGCCTACTTAAACTACTTGAGAAGAATATGATGAAAGATAATAATAAAATATTCTTTGGAGGAGAAAATAAATTGGATATATGAAATGTTTCTATTTTGATAACTTATTGGCTTGAGTTATGCAAGAAGCATTGGAGTAGACATATTGAACAAAAAAAAATTTCCCAATATATGTGATGGGCTGATAAGGTGATGAGTTTTTGCTTTATGAAGGAAAATTTGCCACCTGAGAGAAAAATTATTGCAAAGTACAAAGAAATTGCCAAACCACTTGTCCACCAAATAATGAACTTTCTCAATAAATATAATCACACACACAAATAATTTGTATTGAAATACTCTAAGGAAAATTGTGTTGAGTTTCAGAGTGATCGTGTGTGTGTGTGTTTTAGTTTGTATAATTGTTCATCTTGTAATGGTTCAAAGTTGAAATGAAATAAACCTATGTTGCATTTTTATGGTCATATTGATATTTGCCGCGTTTCTTAAATTAGAGATGTGAAACAATCAAATAGATTAAAAAATCAAATACTTTTTAAAATAATTTTTTGGGTGGTGTTGTGTGTGTGGTTGGGGGGTAGTGATGGAGACAGGGGAGGGAGAGAGAAAAAAAAATTTTAAGTTGATAGTATTTTAAAGAACAAATTATTTGGGGGGATTGGGGGTGGGGTGTGGGGGGTGCCTGGGGAGGAGTTTAAAATAAAAATCTGAAATTGAAAATATTTTTAAAAAGCTAAAAATTAAATTTTTTGGAAGAGGGTGGATGGGGGTGGGGGTTGTGCCGGTCGTGATGGTGGGGGTCAGGGATCGTTAAAAAAATAAAATTTTAAAATTGAAAATATTTTTTTAAATTATTGTTTCCCCCCCCCCCTCCTCCCCCCCCCCAAAAAAAAATGTAATTTGAAAAGTGGAGGAGGAGTGTTTGATTATTTTTTTTTTAATTTTGAAGGAAAATCATTTTCCTTAATTTGGGGAAAATTAGTGATTTGGAAAATATTTCCAAAAACTCTTTGTGCCCATGCAATGCGTGTGTAAGAGAAGCGAAGGTCACTACGAGAGGTTTTGCTATTCAATCGTGTGCAAAGCGAGAATACAAAAAAACGTGAATTTTTTCTTATTATATTTTTGTGCCATGATAACCAAAAAGTTTTCGGTCAATATTCCGATAACACTACAGGTCATAGGTCGGAAAATGCACGAGACAAATTAAAAGTGATAGTTTATAGTCACAAAAATATTCATCCTGTCAGCGATTGAAAATTCTGCTATACTGACTGATAAAACATCTTAGGATCTAATCGGTGTTTTAACTGTTTTTATTTATATACCAAAGTTTTTCTTAAAAAATTTTAAAAAGTATTTGAGTTGTAATATCTATGATTTAGTGTAAATTTAGGGTTTGGAGTTTATGCTTTGGATTTAGGGTTAGGATTGAGGGTAGGGTTAAGGATAGGGTTTCATAGTTAGGGTTTCTTAACACCGCTTACTCAACTCCGCACCACCAAAGAACACCTCGTGACCAAACCCAGCTTCAACCAATCGTGTTAGGGAAGGTTAATCCACAAAACGCGTATTCGTTCTGTGTATAGTTTTACGTTTTTGGATTCTAGTTTTATGCTTAAGTTCGGGATTAATAAGTCTTAGAGTTAGGGTTAGGCGTTTGAGATAAGGGTTATGGCTATTACGTTTAGGAAAGGGTATGAGCGTCTGAGTGACGATTACATTCTTTTTTTAGTTTTAGGGGTTTGTAGGTTTAGGATTTGAGGTTTAAAATCTATGGTTTAGTGTTTCATGTTATGGGTTTTAGATTTATCGGACTATAACGCCCCCAAAATGAACCTAAGCGAACTGAACCCTCATGATTGTTTCTATGCAGTCGACTTTAAGTTAGAATGAGTTAGTTTAGTGTCCTTAGCAGTGCTGCAAAGTTTCGTGAGTTTGGAGGTCAAAACGACGAAAACGTCCAAGGCATGTGCAAAAGATATGCTTGAGTCGACCTTGTACGTCTAACGAGTTTTCGTCAAGCTTATGTGTTCGTTTTGGCATTGAATTCATGTGAGAGGTGTTAAAACTTTATATATATCATATTTGTGTCGAAACTCTGGAAAATCTATTCATCGAAGAGTCCGTGAGGAAGGACCCAAAACTGGTAAGCGCAGGCTGTCCCCAGGCGCTGCTGGCGACGGAGCAGATCACCGGCAGTTCATGCGTGACGCCCCGTCACAAGGTTCCATCGTGGGGCGACTTTTTCAAGGGTGTATAGGGGACCCTTTGCAAGCCTCTGAAGTTTGCAACGGTACGTCCAAACGGGTCGTTCACCCTGACGCCCCGTCACAAGCAGGTCGTCGCAAGGTCTGTCCCTGTGCGCTCAGATTTTGCATCGCAAAGTTGGGGAAACTTGTAAAATTCACCCCACTCTAAATAAAGAGTTTGACGTTTGTTAGGGATTATTGGGGTCATATTAAATGAGTTTTAAACCCTAGACCTAGACCAAGGAGTACGACGCATCAGGCTAACATGCCAAACTCTCTCTCTAAAAAGGAGAGAGAAGACTACTCTCAAAGTCCAACCAATTGCAAGCAAGGCTCCAAGGAGGGGGGGTGGATGGAAGGAGGAGACTCTTTGGACTTGTTCATTCATCAAAATGTAGTGTATTTCCTTCTTCTAAAGGTAAGGTATCCATTCTGAATATCTTACCGATTCAAAAGCCAAATTTCCAAAAAGGTTTTTCAAAAGTTGTCTAAACTCAAACTGCTTCTAACTTTGATTCTAGATGGCGTCTTCTTGATATTACATCTATATTGGTTTAAAAATGTATTATCATGGTTTATTGATCAATTTTGGTGATGTTAAAAACTCCATGAAACTCTTGTATATTGCATACTCCAACTTTGGCTTGGAAACTGGTTTATGTGAGCATGATTGAGTAGGTATGAAACTGGGCTTCTTGTGTATGTTATGTTGCGTGTAGATACTGCCCATAAGGCATGTAATATGTTGAAATATGATAAATTGCTTATGGCTGATGTGGTTTCATTGTTGAAATGAGTTGCTCCATTGTACATTTCTTATTATGAATTAGCTATTTGAGTGTATGTCCAACCTTATGGGTGGGGGGGAGGTTTTTGGGCTAAAAATTGAATTGGGAAAAAATAAAAAAAAAAAAACCCCTGGGATGTTACTTCAGTATGTTTTTGAGTATGTGATCTCGGAAAGTCAATATGTGAAATGAAAGATAATGGAAAATGGGTTTTATTGTGTTTGATGTAGCTTGAATTGCATGTTTGACCTATTTATGTCTAAATTGGAGTGTATGATTTGAGAAGCATGTAGAGTGGTAACTTGATGAATTAAGGTTAAAGTATGTGTAGAACTGTGAGTGATAATGAAGCGATCTTTTATGCAAGGTGTGCACATGTACACACACACACTCTTTTAAGTTTGTATCTATGCCAAGTTGAGCAAAAAAGGGAATCTTAGGTGACACACTTCGTGCAGTGAGATGTAGGTCTAGTAGCAAACCTCTCCATTCCCTAGTGACGCTTTCTAAAGATAGACTATTATGTTGAGAAATTCGTGGGGAGTATGCTAGCACTGAGAATGATACTGAAGGGGAGGTGCGATTGACTTCGTGAGTTGAGATGTTGATAATCAAAACACTTGAGATGAGTACTCCTCTTAGTAGAGGTGAGTTACTTAGTAAGCAATCTTCCGTTATCCCTTAACTATGTGCCCGCATAGGTGTAGCTATTTGAAAATCCATGTAAACGCTAGAAAGCATGACCCTTACCACTATGCAAGTAAGGATACCCTCACCGATAGGGTTAATATCGGATTCCATGTCTATCTCCTGGTCTTTGCGTTAAAGCTAACTCTCACAAAAGAATTATTTTGAAACTAATTATCTTGTATATTTGTGAATTTGTGTATGTATGTCGTTGAAGTGCTCAATCCACATTGAGTTACCGAAGTAGAGCATTGAGTGGGAATAAGTAGCATGGGAGCTATTCTCACATTGCACTTTGGTGTGACCATACCTACTATGGAGAACGAGTACCTTCATGAAATCCGTGTGAATGAGTACTATGGTGTAGGTTATGATGATTATTGCTGAATACCTTGAGTAAATGAATCCATTAGCAGTCACTAAGAGGGATGGAGTATGGGATTGCTACTCTCACATTGCCACTTGTAGGACCATATAATTTCCGTGAGTGCTGCATATGTTAGCCAAGCGTGATTTGATTTCCAACGAAGTAAGGCCTAAGACTTTGATGTTTAAGGTCGCTTTGGTGTGCTTTCGAAGGGAGGTGGTAATGGAAAATCCCTTCTTAGCTCACTTAGGGAGTCTTAGAATAACCTTGGTTAGGGCAACTTCGAAGGAAAAAGATTCATATTTTGACTGTGGACCGTGCCACACTGTAAGGTCTTCATTGCTTAAGAATCCAATATATCACTGTGGGATGCTTTATCTCAAATTGTCATTTGTAAGTTTTAGTAAGTTCATTGAAGTCCTTTTTGTTACTCTAAGTTTTGGTAAATGCCATAAAGTGATTGATTGTCAATTCTTGATGTTGGTTTGTTTTCTAGATCATGAATATTATATTTAGATTTCATTAAAAGTTATTTTTACTAAAATGTCCCTCTCGTATGGTTTTTGATATCCATACTTAGTACATTGTTGTTACTAAACCCATACTTTTATATACTTATGAGTATAGGTTGGAAGCCTTTTTGAGAATCGGAGTTGAAGCTGGGAATTCTAATCTCTCAAGAATTGGGATGTCCTCATATATTCGAGGGACATAACTTTTATGTTTCTTAGTTTCTTAATTAAGACTTAAAAATGTATTACTTTATTTCAAATGGCCGTGTCCCTAAGAATATCCAAGTTGTGAGTTTAAGTTGGCTTCGTGACGATAAGATTTCCTAGATTTATGAAAAAGACTTCTTTTATTATAGTATCGTAAAAAAGTTTAATTCCGCACTTACTTTTCATGCATGTTATGTAATGCTAGTTAGAGGCTTGTACGAGACCCAAAGGTGTCAAGTATGCCCGTCATGATTCGAAGTTTCCCAACTTTAGGGGTGCTTCCGGTCGTGACATGGACTTAGTGTTTTTTTGGACTTAGGGGTTATAGGGTTTAGGGGTATAGGTTAGCCTTAGGATTAGGGTTAGGGTGTTTTAGTTTTTATGTTTATCGTTCCAGGGGCTAGCATTTGCGATTTAAAATCTACTGTTTAGTATTTAAAGTTTGGGATTTGTATTTTGGCTTAGGTCCAGGTTTTTATGGTTTAGAGTTAGTGCTAGGGTAATGTAGGGTTAGGGTTTTGATTTTTTTACGTTTTTTCGGCTTAGGGTTATTTTTTACGATTTGAGGTTTAATATCAAATGTTTAGTGTTTAAGTTGGTTGGTATTTAGCTGGTTTAAGATTTATGTAGGGTTAGTTAGTTAGGGTTCCTAGTGGTTTTTTAGGTTATAAGGCTTGGGTTAAGGATTGAGTAGTAATATCTATGTTTAGTTCAATGTTTAGATTTTTT
>CM040626.1:5968563-5998441 GCA_022817965.1 Solanum lycopersicoides
TACTTTCTTGGTAGTATTTAATCATCAAATACACATTTATATATATATATATATATATATATATATATATATTATATTTTAAACAATTTTCCCATCTATAAAAGAAGACAAAAATTATAACATATACATTAATCCAAAGATACCTAATTAAGTTGTGAGATGGCAGGAGTAAAGTTGCTAGGTATTTCATTGAGCCCTTTTAGTCGAGTTGAATGGGCTCTCAAGATTAAGGGTGTTGAATATGAATTGGTTGAAGAAGATTTACATAACAAAAGTTCTCTACTTCTTGAATTGAATCCAATTCACAAGAAAATTCCAGTGCTAATTCACAATGGCAAGCCAATTTGTGAGTCAATGGTGATTGTTGAATACATTGACGAAACATTTGAAGGTCCTTCCATCTTGCCTAAAGATCCTTATGATCGAGCTATAGCTCGTTTTTGGGCTAAATTCATTGATGACAAGGTAACTTCTTTTAATTTTGAGTTTATAATATTTACTCTAAAACCTAAATAGTACTCCATCTGTTTCAATTTATATAAAAAAGATCTGATTTTATTTCTACCGCGATTATTTGTATACCTCTTCAATATTTTAAATTGCTAATTCTTTTTATTTACTAAATACGTAAGTTACTTTTCGCAAACATTATAAGTTAACATTTCTTGAATGCAACTTTCGAAATTCAAATTATATCATATAACTTGAGATAGTGGAGTACATTTTAAATAGTGCTCCCTTCATCTCAAATTGGCTACCCGGTCTATTTATGTTTTTAAATATTTTAAATTATAAATTATTATAACTTATAGTAATTTTTACCTAATTTTGCAGTGCATGCCAGTAATGGGGAAAGCTATATTTGGTAGTGGAGAGGAGTCAGACAAAGCTAAAGAGGAATTGGGTGATTTAATAAAGATTCTTGAAAATGAGCTAAAAGACAAGAACTTTTTTGTTGGTGACACATTTGGATTTGCTGATATGGCTGGAAATTTGATGGCATATTGGATGGGAATTGTTGAAGAAGCATTTGGTAATATTTTTGTGACAAGTGAAAAATTTCCAATTTTTTGTAATTGGAGAAATGAATACGTTAATTGTAGCACAATCAAGGAATATTTACCGTCAAGAGATGAAATACTTGCACATTTCAAAGCTCGTTTTACAGCTGCCCAAAAATAAAAACTTTCTACTTAGTAATTTTTTTGAGTTTTTATTTTGTGTGGCTATTAAAACTACCTTATGTTAGTAGGTAGTATGTTGTTTTTTGTAAGTTTGTTTATGAGTGCATGTGGGTTGTAATTTCTTTCGAGCTAATAAATGATAGTGTCATCTTATTGTATTTAGCTTTCCCAATAGTAGTTGAGTTTGGAAACAAAAGATGGTTGAGTGGACTCCTAATTAATTAAAATTATAATTTTGCGCAATATATATTTGATTTGATATATTAAAAGTAATATTATTAAGACAACTATGTCTTTGATTATGCTATGAGTTATATATATCTTAATATCAAGAGGGAAAGATTTTTTAAAAAACACTTTTAAATTTGAGGCTAATTATTAGTTTCGTTTCTAAACTATTAACACCTTAAAAACATTTATTTACTTGACTAACTAAACTTGTATATATCTCCGATTTGCCTCATGAATTAATAAGTTGTCTCAAACCCTCATAGGAATATGTAGCTCTTAATAAAAAGTCGAGAGGAGTGTTGATCAAAACACTCCTAAACTTGGAGTGAATTTAGATGCGTATTTCACTCATATTGAAAGATCGATAATGTATTTAAGTTCTGTTAATTTATTAAATGAGTGTTTTTAATAGTCTATAGATGAAAGTAACAATTTGTGCTTAGTTTAGGAGCGATACTCAATACATTGCTGTAATATCAAATAAAATATATAACTAACCAAAGAAATAACTATACATAATTAAAAAACCATACAAAATAAAATATTAGTAATACATGAAACTATTACATATACATTAGTTTTTCTAATACATCTTATCTAACACCACAAAAAAAAAAATTGAATACAAGTCGCCCGTCAACATGGAAAAGTCAAAAAATTGGACACTCCATTTGTTTCTATCCATCTATGAAAGAAGACAATGAAATCTCACCACACATACATAAATTTCATCAAACTAGAAAAGTAGTAAAAAAAAATAATTTCGTCTTTAAACTATTAACAGTCTTACTAAAATATGACAGAAGTGAAATTGATTGGCGTTACACTGAGCCTTTTTAGTCGAAGAGTTGAATGGGCTCTGAAATTTTAAGGAGTTGAATATGAATTTATAGAAGAAAATCTACAAAACAAGAGTACTCTGCTTCTTCAATCCAATCCAATTCACAAGAAAATTCCAGTGCTAATTCACAATGGAAAGCCCATTTGTGAGTCAATGATAATTCTTGAATATATTGATGAGACATTTGAAGGCCCTTCAATATTGCCAAAAGACCCTTATGATCGAGCTTTAGCTCGCTTTTGAGCTAAGTTCCTTGATGATACGTTAAATTTGTTTGATTTACCTAGTATATACTTTGAGTTTAACTTTTTTATACTACTTGTACAATTTAACATGTTATACCAAATATTTATAGCAAATTAGTTGCTATTTATATGAATTTGCAAATTACGAGTGTTTATCATTAAAGTTCATTACTTTTTTCCTTCGATTTATGTGATATTTTTTTAATTTTTAAATTCAAACAAGCCAAAATTTGACTATGATTTTTTCATATATCTTTTAAATATTGCAAGCTGTCAATTATCGTGACTAATACTATATTTTACACAGTTTTAAATATATAAATTTCATTTCTAAAATTTGAAATTCCATGGCTAAATTTACGGTCAAACTCTCTCAAAATTCAAACCGTGTCAGATAAATTGAGACATTATTAATTATGGAAGTTTAATGGAGTGATTTTGCAGTGTATACAACTATAGGGGAAAGTGTTGTTTGGCAAAGGAGAGGAGGTAGAAAAGTCCAAAGAAGAATTTGGTGGACTATTGAAAATTCTTGATAATGGGTTCAAGGACAAGAAGTTCATTGTGGGTGACAAATTTGGATTTGCTGATGTTGCTGCTAATTTTATGGCATTTTGGTTTGGGATTCTTGAAGAAGCCTCGGGAATTGTTTTAGAAACAAGTGAAAAATTTCTAAATTTTTGTGCTTGGAGAGATAAGTATATTAATTGCAATCAAGTCGAGGAATATTTACCTCCGATAGAGGTGTTACTTGCCCATTTCCAATCTCGTTTCCAATCTCCTAAATGAAAAATATCAAGAATGGTTGTGGCAATAAAACTACCTTATGAGTTATGTTAAACAAAACTAGCTAGCTTTTCAATTATTAGAATACTTGGCAGTCAATATTGTATGAGAGTATAATTTCGTCCATCTATAATGTCATTTATTATATGAATCATTTTTTGTTTTTGTTTTCCTATTGAAAAATTAATAAGAATAAGAGGTGCTAAATCTTTTATCATCTTGGGATCGAGGTATTTTTCGCAAGACCTCGTCATAATATCGTCATCACAGTAAATTTAATTATAGATCATCTTCTGAAATTATATAGGATCAGGTTTTTATTGATAGAGTCGGAAGCTAAAAGTGCAAAAAAGATTGCCAAATATTTTAAAAGGACACACCAATTTTTTTTTTAACTAAAAAGGCAAAATCACTCTTGACAAAGCGATTTCTTTCTGACAAAATTGACGCCGTTAATTTTTCTTTCTAACATCGCTGCCCCTGCAACGTTTTTTTTTTTTAAAAAAAACTTTTTAAAATTGATAACAGCGATTTTCTTTAAAAAGTTTTTTTTTTTAATTCACTTGCAAGGCAGAGATTTCACTCAATTTTTGCATTTTTAAATATATTGCTGCCTTGAAGTGTTTTGTACTACCATTTGCTTAAATGATTAATAGTGATTGTGCATTCTTGGTTTCAGCTTAATTTCTTTAAAATTTTTTTATTGATTTTGGAGCTTAATAAAATAGCTGCCCGAGGAATTTTTGAATATTTTTCTTTTTAACTTTTTAAATAAAATCGTTATAGCAGCTATTTCAATAAAAAATTTTTTTTTTATAAAATCGTTGCTACAACAGCGATTTTAAAGAACAAAGATTTCTTTTTGATGTATGGAAGTAATAACGTCAAATTTTGTCAGAAGCAAATTACTTCTGACGGAGCGATTTTGCCCTTTTAGTTAAAAAGAAAATGATGTGCCATTTTGGAATTTTTGACAATTTCTTATGCCCTTTTGGCTCCGGACTGCTTATTGATATGTAGTATGTTTGAATACCTTAACTATCCAATAATCAAATTTAATGTTAAAGAATGACAAAAGTTTCACATCGGTGGTTAATGAGATGGGTGGACTCCTTATAAGGCTTGACAATCATCCTTCCTTTGAGCTAACTTTTGGGGTGTGATTTAGGCCTAAGACCTAATTTCACATGGTATCAGAGCAGTGTCCGATCACCCGATGTTGATGACAAAAGTCCCACATTGATGGTTAATAAAATATGTGGACTCTTTATAAGGCTTGGACAATCCTCCTCCCTATGAGCTAACTTAACTTTTGGGTGTGATTTAGGCCTAATACCTAATTTAAAAAAAAAACAACTTTCTCATAATATCAAATCTATTTAGAGTTGAATATTTTAGTCTAATAAAGATAAATATTTTATTCTCAAAATGATTCAACGACTCTTAAATGGACACAACCTTTAACCACTACCTCACATTGATTTAGACTTGTTATAAAATAATATAATTGATGAAAAGTCGTTGGTCATTGTAGAAGCATTAAATTAGACAACTGAATTATGTAAGAAGTTCATTGGAATTACTTGATTGCAAACAAATTTTTTTTTTCTTTCACTCTCTAAAAATAAGGCAAAAAATAACCAAATTTGTGATATGGAAAAAATAAAGTTGCTTGGTGTTTCACTCAGTCCATTTACTCATAGAGTTGAATGGGCTCTCAAGATTAAGGGAGTGGAATATGAACTTATAGTAGAAGATCCACAAAATAAGAGTTCTTTTCTTCTTGAATCAAATCCAATTCATAAGAAAATTCCAGTGCTAATTCACAATGGAAAGCCAATTTGTGAGTCAATGGTAATTGTTGAATACATTGATGAGACATTTGAAGGTCCGTCTATCTTGCCTGAAGACCCTTATGATCGTGCTATAGCTCGTTTTTGGGCTAAGTTTCTTGATGATAAGGTAAATTTGCCTGAATTTAAGTTACATACATATTTTGTGTAAGAAATTGTCATATTAGTATCATTGATCGATTTGTTAGCAGATTAGTTATTGTTTTTGTCAGGTTTTGTATTATACTTTCTCTATTTTAATTTGTTCGACTTGATTCAAAATAGGATTAGATCAAACTAATTGATGTTCGATTTGAAATAAACTTTACATAGATAGAATAACATAAAAAGTATTATGAAGCATAAAATTAATACTTAATTTAAATATTTAGAAAGTATTTGAAAACTTATGATAGAAGAAAATGTCTTTTGACTGTGGAAATAGTAACTAAAACAAATTAAAGTGAAATGAAAAGAGTAACTAATTAATATCTACTAACAATGTAGAGAACTTTTATTTTATGGGGTAAAGTTAACCTCTATTCGTTGTAACACATAACGTACCTTATTTCAAGATTACAAAACTCACATTTTATGAAAATTTGTGTCGATAACATTTAGGGTGTGTTTGGTATAAAGGGAAATATTTTTCGTGAAAAATATTTTTCTTGAAAATATTTTCCTGGAAAACAATTAGATTTTGAACTTATTTTCTCATGTTTGGTTGGTAAATAGAAAATATTTTCCGGAAATTAATTTTTGGTGTTTGATTTATGAATGAAAAATGTTTTTGAGAGACATCTTTTATTTTTACTAGAGTAGAAAATAATTTATGAAATTAAAAATATTTTTTTAAAATAATTTTTTTTTGGGGGGGGATAGTGAGTGGGGCAGGGGCAGGGGGTAGGAGTGAAAAAATAAAAATTTGAAGTTGATAGTATTTTTAAAAGACAAAATTATTTTTTTGGGGGGATTGGGGGTGGGTGGGGGGCTGGTAGGGGGTTGCCTGGGGGTAGGAGTTTAAAATAAAAATCTGAAATTGAAAATATTTTAAAAAAGTAAAATTAATTTCTGGGGTAGAGGGTGGATGGGGGTTGGGGAGTTGGCCGGTGGTGGATGGGTGGGGTCAGGGATCGTTAAAAATATAAAATTTTAAAATTGAAAATATTTTTTTTAAATTGTTGTCCCCCCCCTCCTACCCCCAAAAAAATGTAATTTGAAAGTGGAAGAGCGTTTTGAAAAATAATTTATTTAATTTTTGAAGGAAAATCATTTTCCTTAATTTTGAGAAAAATGAGTTGATTTAGAAAATATTTTCCAAAATTTTTGTCCCAACCAAACATGAGAAAATTGGAAAACATTTTCCTTCATACCAAACACACTCTTAAACAATCTAATTGTGTGTTGACAATATATAAGTTAAACTCATGCTGATAATAAGAATTTACATTTGATGACTCTTAAACAATCTAATTGTGTGTTGACAATATGTAAGTTAAACTCATGCTGATAATAAGAATTTACATTTGATGATCTGATTGTGTAAATATTTTTATCGGAACTCAAAATTTAGAGTGTTTTGTAGTGTTTGCCAACAATGGGAAAGGCTCTATTAGGCAATGAAGAGGAGAAAGAGAAAGCTAAAGAGGAGTGTGGTGAGTTGTTGAAAATTCTTGATACTGAGCTCATGGATAAGGAAATTTTTGTTGGAGATAAAATTGGATTTGTTGATATTGCTGCAAATGTATTGGCATTTTGGATGAGAATAATGGAAGAAGCCTCTGGTGTTATTTCGGTGAAAAATGAGAAATTTCCCAATTATTATGCTTGGAGAGATAATTACATTAAGTGCAACCAAGTCAAAGAATATTTACCTTCGAGAGATGAATTGTTTTCACATTTCCAATCTAGATTTCACCCTGCATCAACTACTAAATGAACAACCTCTCTTGTCAAATTTTAAGATTTTGTGTGGTTGCAACAAAATGTTGATTGACATTATTGTTTTTGGCTTATAAGTCGGAAGTCACAAGGTAGGGTTTCTAGCTTATGTTTTTGATTTATTTTTGTTATCTTTTACTTAAAAACAAGTGTTTATACGTATTTTTAAATTCTATTCAAACACTTTAAAAGTGATTAAGAGCTATTTAGCTTTAAAATACCTAATATAAATCTAATTAGCAAAAAAACACTTGAAAGCAATAAACATTTACTTAATTAGCATAGAAATAATTTTGAGCACATGCATATACTTTAAAATTTAAATTACTTAGGGTCGTTTGACCATAGATTTTTAAATAATATTTGGGGAGAAATTTGGCAAATAGTGTTTGTTCATACGATTTGTCATTATTTGGTAAATTTTTTTGGCAAATATCCCAAATTCTCAAATACTAATTTTTTTTTGTATTTGGGCAAAATCTCATTATTTGAAATCTTTTCAAAATTAAAATTTTTACATCAAACTTTTATCTTTTACAAAAACCCTCTATAGTAATGGTTTCTGTTGTATTACATAATTTTTTATGTAATCAAAGTAGTGATGAAATATTCAGTGAATATGAAAGTGATGATGAAAATGATGAATAATCGGCTCAAGGTAACAAACTCATATGCTTTGTCTACTTCACGGTGTATGAAAATGATGCTTGTTGCACTCCAAACTACCACATTACTCGAACGTCATGGATACTACTTGTTATTTGTTTTAACGAAGATCCAATTTACTTGTTACAAACTTATTGTTAGTTTTGATAGTTTTGAAGCTTATGGGTAGAAATCATATTTTTCTAATATAATATATTTTCCAAATACTATGGTCAACCATATGGTGAAACTTCACCCAAATAATATATGCCAAGAATATTTGAAAATCTATGGCAAAACGCTAGCTTGGATTAACTGTCTTTTACTAATCGAGGAGAGATAAAAGAGATTATATTACCAACATGGGTTGTGGTGTACTGCTAGGAGTGTTTCATCCTTGACCACAGATCTCAGATTTGAATCCTGGGTATGGAGAAAAATCATGTTGTGAGTGTCACCCTCAGATGGGCCCTGCACCGCGTGATTCGAATTTAGTCAAAGCTTCAATGTGGACTCCAAACACCGAATGGAAAAAAAAAGAAGATGATATTTATTGAAGAAAAAAATTAGATTTTAAAATAATTAATTATAATAAATAAATATATATAATAGTAAAAAAGACAATTTTTAAGTAATGTATAAAGTAAAAATATAAGAAGTGAAGTGATCCAAAGAAAGTAAATTTTATCATATGATTTTTCATCCAATTGGTAATATAATAGCACTATTATTTATATTTCAAAAGGAACATAATCAAGATTGGGATTTGGGTGTCTAACAAAAATATTCAACGATCGGCTGTATAATTTAACATTCAAGCAAATCGCAAGATACGAAAAATATACAGAAAGAAATGGTCAAGAAGCACATGATCATGCGTTAGAAATATGTGATCTATCTCTTTTAAAAACTTAAGTTGTTTGATAGAATATATTTTTATTAGTTAATGATATTCTCAATATTTTCTTTTGCATACAGGCTTGATTCTTTTTTCATGAGCCAAGCACATAAAATTATTTTTAATTTTGGGTAACAGTGAAATTCGACTCTAGAACCTCCATGCTCTGATACCATATAAAATTTTCATATCTAGGATTAGAGAAATTGAGGATCACATTCATACCATGTTGAAATATATCATCAGCTCATCTAAAATCTTAAGTTATTATAAGGAGGCGAAAATATACTTTTATCAGTTAATAATATTTTCAACTTCATGCGTGAATAAATATACCGAGCGATTTTAAAATTTAAAATTTAATAGAAGAATTGAGATTGCCTTGAAACTCATCTGTTGATGTCAGAGTGGACCCATATATATTCACGAGATGGTACGTATGTGCAGTCGTTATTTTTGGATAAAGGGGACCGCTAGTTGATGCAAAGTGAGGTATAAAATTAACACTCCACAAACGAAACTTCAACCACTAGTATTGTTTAATTTATATTTATATATTGTTTAAATATTAATTTTATTTTTTATATTTAATAAAATTATCATAAAAATTGATATTGAATAACACACTTTAACTAATATATATTAACTATAATAATGTATTTATCGTCATAAAATTTTAAATTCATCTATGTTCGGAGCTTTATTATGCTTATGTACTCACTATTCCAAAGTAGTGGAGTATATTTTATCATATAAATTCTCATTCAATTGGAAATAAATGTTTGTGTCTTAGTACATTTCAAGCTTAACATATTCAAGATTGGCTGTCAAACAAAAGTACTACTGGCGGGCTATATAATTGTAATATTCAAACAAAACGTGATATGTATATATGACAAAAAGTCGACAAAATTGTATTCTAAACAATATAAAATCTTCTCATTTTTTAAAAATCTTTTGATCAATCAAATTTTATTTAAGTAAATTAACTTTTATATATATATATTCCCACGGTGTGCCTACAATAGTCTCCTTTCCATCCTCATAACCATCCATGTTGCGAATGAAGCTAGAAGTTCACACACAAATTCGATCAATTTAATAATTTTTGTTTAAATAAATTGAAATTTTTTTTTTTAAAATCGCTGCCTAGGCAGCGATTTATAATTTCTTTTTAAAAAATAAATAAGGAAAATCGCTTTTTCATTTATTTATTTTTAAAAATTTTAATTTAAAAAACTGAAGTCGCTGCACATGCAGCGATTTTGTAAAAAAAAAAAAAATTTTTTTGGTAAATCGCTGCCTTTGGCAGAGATTTTCCTTATTTTTTTTTAAAAAACTTTTTAAAGAAATTATTAAAAAAAATAATTTAAAATCGCTGCCTAGGTAGCGATTTCATTTTTTTTAAAAAAAAATCACATTTTGCAAAATCGCTGCCGAGGCAGCGATTTTGCTTTTTCCGGTGGAGTAAATCGCTGTTGGTGCAGCGATTTTGCCGTTTTGGTTAATATAAAATTTTATATACCGTTTTGGAATTTTTGTTAATATTTTGTACCCTTTAGGCTCCGGACTCGAGTAACTTAATACTATATTTGACAAATAAAAGTATTTTTTAAAAGTAGGAAAAAGAAAACTTGGAACGATTATAATAGGACAGTTGAGAGAACTTTCTTAAATACAATAAAAAAGCTTCTTTCTTGTCTTATTTTACGTCTAATCGTTTAATTTAATATAATTTTAAATTGTAATCTAAAGTAATTATAAGATAATTGTGTATTAAAAGTTAAATGAAAATTCTAAAATTATATTATTTTTACTGATAGTAATATGATCATTTTTTAAAGAAGAAAAACGACAAATATATACCTGAATTATCGTAAATGGTATACAGATACCCTCTGTCATACTTTAGGCACATTGGTGCCCCTGCTGTCCAAAAACTAGAGCGTATATGTCCTTCACTCTAAAAGATGACTAAATAGGTACACGTGACACAATCTTATCCATCGATCCGATGTCGGGTCGATGGATAACATTATGGCTCGTGTATGCCCGTTAGGTAAAAAGGGTATATATGCTCTAGTTTTTGAATGGCAGGAGCACTAATGTACCTAAAGTATGACGGAGAGTATCTGCATACCATTTACGATAGTTCAGATATATATTTATCCTTTTTCCCATTTTTAAAACGAAACTAAAAAGAAAAATAAGTCGTGGAAATGGGAGTATCATTTTTTAAACAAATTAAAGCATTTAGTAAAAAAAAATGTAGATGTAATGAAAAGCCAACTAACACCAAATCCATTTTTTTTCTAGGGAAAAGGGTCTGATATACCCCTCAACTTTGTCATTTGGAGCTGATATATCTCTTGTTATGAAAGTGACTCATATACCCTACTTATATATAAATGACTCATATATACCCTTTTCCTCTAACGGAAATGAAAAAAAAAATGATCTATTTTTTAATTTTTTTTCTAAAAAATATAATCCCTTATAAGTAAATTTAATCCTCGTCAAACATATTTTTTTTGACTATTTTTTTGTTTCAATGACTAATTTAGAATTATTATTTTGATAATCAAATTTATTTATGTTTCACTAATATTCTTGTAAAACTTATTGTAGATGGCCAAATATTTTTCTTCGAAAACAAAAATTAAATTACAATATAGACAAAAAAAATAGTTAATTTTTTTTTCTTTACACTAAGGAATGAAAGAAAAAAAATAAGAATAAGAATAAGAAACTCAAATAATTATAATAAAAGAAGTCAAAAAATAATTTATGTATGAAAAAAATTAAAATATATCTTGAGCTTTGATAGAAAAATCATATATACCCCTAAATGATTTTTAAAAAAAATTAAAAATTAAAAATATAAATTTAACACTAATTTTTTAACTTCCGTTAAATAAAGGGTATATGTGAGCTCATTTCATAACGGCAGGGGTATATGTGAGCCGTTTGTACAACGATAAGGGTATATATGAGCCACTTTCATAACGAAGGGTATATCAGCTCCAAATGACAAAGTTGAGGGGTATATCAGACCCTTTCCTTTTTTTCTATAAGAAGGACAAAAGTCTAAAATAAAAGTATTCCAAAACTTTTAGCAATTAAGAAGTTGAAAAAAGAAATGGAAGAAGTAAAAGTGTTTGGTTTTTGGGTAAGTGTTTTTAGTGTAAGAGTTGAAATGGCCCTAAAACTTAAGGGTGTTGGATATGAGTTCATTGAAGCACAATATCCAATAAAAAAGTGTCCTAATATTGTCAAGTATAATCCTATTTATAAAAAACTTCCTGTATTTTTGCACAATGGAAATCCAATTCCTGAGTCTCTAGTGATTCTTGAATATATTGATGAAAATTGGAAAGATGGCATATCTCTTCTACCAAAAGATCCTTATCAAAGAGCCATAGCGCGTTTTTGGGCTAAGTTTATCGATGAAAAGGTACGTTTTTGATTAAAAACGCATTTAAATTATTACTTTTTTACGAGTTTCATAAGCTAATCATGAGTTTTGTCTTTAACTATCAATTGTTCTCTTTGAGTAGATAGTACTTTTTCTGTGTCATATTAGTTGATTACTTTTTATTTTGTACCGTACTATATTTAGGAAATTATAACTAAGTTTTATGAAGTTAAGATCTATTTGTTTGTTGTGAACTAAGATATTTTTGCAGAATGTAGAATCATTTTTCAGTAACCAAATATCTAAATATTTTCATTAAAAGGGATATTGACTTCTGAATTTTAGTGGTGTTGGATACAAAGACAAAGTTATTACCAAATATACCCTTTTTGGTGGAAAATTTTCCTATAAAATATATATTTTCTAATAATAAAACAGAGAAAATAATTTTATTTGTGGAAAATATTTTCCTCTCTATCAAATGTGGAAAATGTTTTCCACTCTAGTTTTAATTTATTTGTGTTACTTTTTTCTTTAGTCAATTCTTCGATTTCTAACTTTTTATGTGACATCTTATGGTGTCTTGAGATCATAGGGTAAAAGCATTTTGTACATTCTACCCGTCTTAAATTTAAGATTATAAGAATAATTTTTTTTAGACTTTGTGTAAAATCAAAATTAGATACTCCCTTCGTTCACAATTGTTTGTTGTCGGGTGAGGTCATGCATTCCCCTCACGGTAAATTTAATACTTCATGTAATTTGATTAATATAATTCTACGATATCAAAAATATCAACAGTCTACATAACTTTTCAATTGAATGAAATGGACTAATTATTAAGGGCAAAATTGAAAAAAAAATAATTATTTCTTGATTGTTTAAATTAATAATTAATTTTGAACATTTATTTTTAGTATACCTCTCAAACAATTATAGACGGACGGAGGGAGTAAATAAATTGAATCTGAATGAATATCATAATAATGATAATGATCATTTTGAAGTAATAATTAACAAGTGTTCATTGTCCAATTTCAGTGCTTGCCAGAGATACTAAAACTTTGTTATGACAGCAATTATGAGGTAAAGGTGAAAGCCATGGGAGAACTTCAAGAGCTACTTAAACTACTTGAGAATGAATTGATGAAAGATAATAACAAAATATTCTTTGGAGGAGAAGATAAAGTTGGATATATGGAAATTGTTTCCATTTTGATAACTTATTGGCTTGGAGTTATGCAAGAAGCATTGGGGGTAGACATATTGAACAAAAAGGAATTTCCAAATATATGTGTATGGGCTGATAAGGTGATGAGTTTTAGCTTTATGAAGGAAAATTTGCCACCTAGAGAAAAATTACTTGCAAAGTACAAAGAAATTGCCCAACCACTTGTGCCACCATATAATGAACTTTCTCAATAAATATATCACACACACAAATAATTTGTATTGAAATACTCTAAGGAAAAGTTGTGTTTGATTTCAGAGTGATCATGTGTGTGTGTGTGTTTTAGTTTGTATAATCGTTCATCTTGTAATGGTTCAAAGGTGAAATGAAATAAACCTTATGTTGCATTTTTATGGTCATATTGATATTGCGTTTCTTAAAATTAGGGATGTGAAACAATCAAATAGATTAAAAAATCAAATACTTTTTTAAAATAAGTTTTTTGGGTGGTGTGTGTGTGTGGGGGGGGATAGTGAGTGGGGACAGGGGGAGGGGGTAGGAGAGAAAAAATAAAATTTTGAAGTTGATAGTATTTTTAAAAGACAAAATTATTTTTTGGGGGGGATTGGGGGTGGGTGGGGGGCTGGTAGGGGGTTGCCTGGGGGTAGGAGTTTAAAATAAAAATCTGAAATTGAAAATATTTTTAAAAAGTACAATTAATTTTTTGGGAAGAGGGTGGATGGGGGTGGGGGGTTGGCCGGTCGTGGATGGGTGGGGGTCAGGGATCGGTAAAAAAATAAAATTTTAAAATTGAAAAAATATTTTTTTTAAATTGTTGTTTCCCCCCCTCCTCCCCCCTCCCCCAAAAAAAAAATGTAATTTGAAAGTGGATGAAGGTTTTGGAAAATATTTTTTTTAATTTTTGAAGGAAAATCATTTTCCTTAATTTTGAGAAAAATGAGTTGATTTGGAAAATATTTTCCAAAACTTTTGTCCCAACAAAACATGAGAAAATTGGAAAACGTTTTCCTTCATACCAAACACAGTCTTAAACAATCTAATTGTGTGTTGATAATATATAAGTTAAACTCATGCTGATAATAAGAATTTACATTTGATGACTCTTAAACAATCTAATTGTGTGTTGACAATATGTAAGTTAAACTCATGCTGATAATAAGAATTTACATTTGATGATCTGATTGTGTAAATATTTTTATCGGAACTCAAAATTTAGAGTGTTTTGTAGTGTTTGCCAACAATGGGAAAGGCTCTATTAGGCAATGAAGAGGAGAAAGAGAAAGCTAAAGAGGAGTGTGGTGAGTTGTTGAAAATTCTTGATACTGAGCTCAAGGATAAGGAATTTTTTGTTGGAGATAAAATTGGATTTGTTGATATTGCTGCAAATGTATTGGCATTTTGGATGAGAATAATGGAAGAAGCCTCTGGTGTTATTTTGGTGAAAAATGAGAAATTTTCCAATTATTATGCTTGGAGAGATAATTATATTAACTGCAGTCAAGTCAAAAAATATTTACCTTCGAGAGATGAATTATTTTCACACTTTCAATCTAGATTTCACTCTGCATCAACTACTAAATGAACAACCTCTCTTGTTAAATTTTAAGATTTTGTGTGGTTGCAACAAAATGTTACTTGTAGGCTAATAAAAGTTATGTTTTTATCACCCCTTTTCCAAGATAGTGCAGTACTCTATCGAAGCACTTTAATTGTCCGTTTTTATTAAAAGTAGAATATTTGGAGTTAGTTTTGATTGACATTATTGTTTTTGGCTTATAAGTCGGAAATCACAAGGTAGGATTAAATTTTTTGATTTATTTTTGTTATCTTTTACTTAAAAACAAGTGTTTATACGTATTTTTAAATTCTATTCAAACACTTTAAGAGTGATTAAGAGCTATTTAGCTTTAAAATACCTAATATAAATCTAATTAGCAAAAAAACACTTGAAAGCAATAAACATTTACTTAATTAGCATAGAAATAATGTTGAGCACATGCATATACTTTAAAATTTAAATTACTTAGAGTCGTTTGATCATAAATTTTCAAATAATATTTGAGGAGAAATTTGGCAAATAGTGTTTGTTCATACGATTTGTCATTATTTGGCAATTTTTTTTGACAAATATCCCAAATTCTCAAATACTAATTTTTTTTTGTATTTGGGCAAAATCTCATTATTTGAGATCTTTCCAAAATTAAAATTTTTACATCAAACTTTTATCTTTTACAAAAACACCCTCTATAGTAATGGTCTCTGTTGTATTACATAATTTTTTATGTAATCAAAGTAGTGATGAAATATTCAGTGAATATTAAAGTGATGATGAAAATGATGAACAATCGGCTCAAGGTAACAAAGTCATATGCTTTGTCTAATTCACGGTGTATAAAAATGATGCTTGTTGCACTCCAAACTACCACATTACTCGAATGTCATGGATACTACTTGTTATTTGTTGTAACGAAGATCCAATTTACTTGTTACAAACTTATTGTTAGTTTTGATAGTTTTGAAAGCTTATGGATAGAAATCATATTTTTCTAATGATATATATTTCCCAAATAATATGGTCAACCACATGGTGAAACTTCACCCAAATTATATATGCCAAGAATATTTGAAAATCTATGGCAAAATGCTAGCTTGGATTAACGGTCTTTTACTAATCGAGGAGAGATAAAAGAGATTATATTACCAACATGGTATGTGGTGCACTGCTAGGAGTAGGGATGTACATAGATCGGTTCGGTTGGATTTTTTATTTAAACAAATTTAAACCAATTATATCGGTTTATCAAATATAAAACCAAATTAAACCATATAAAGTCGATTTTTTCAGTTTCGATTCTAGTCGATTTTTTCGGTTTTTTATTTTTTTGATTTTTTACGACTATACCGCATTTGAAAAAGCGATAAACATTTTTTCACTTACATGTGTGATAAAGTAAACTTAAAAAATGTTAAGTGAATAGAAATTTTCCAAAAAACTATCAAATTCACATGAGTACAAAATAGGTTTATTGAAATATGAACGTTAATTATGCTAAACTAATAAGATTAAAGGATAGATGTTAACTGAATACAAAAATTATTTACAAAGTAAATTGTTAACTTCGAATTTGAAAAAACTATAACAATATAATTATAATTTTGGATCTTAACACAAAATAAAATATTTACAAGTCCAAATTTGAAATAAAATAGATAAACATTGAAAACTATAAGCTAACTTAAAATATTCTAACAAAGTAGATTATATATAAAAAAATATTAGTTATAAATAAAATAAAATTATATATATATATATATATATATATTGTTGACACTCAATTTTGGACCTCCACAATATAAATCAATCATCGAGCTTCTTAAAATATAAACGATTTAAAATAATTAGATTTTGTAATGTTTAAAATATTTTTTAAGTTATCTTTAATTAATCTCATCATTCTTATAACTTCATAATATATATGTTTTATGTAATGTCAAATATAATAAATACATTTTATAAATATTCGAAAATCATCTCAAAAGATTTTATTTTGTTTAAATATTTCACTAATTAGTTTGGTTATATGATAGTTTATATTTTTAGGTTAATTAGTGTATATTGAAATAATTATTTTATTTTGTTAAGATTAAGAAGTTCATTAATTAATTTATATAAATTTATGATTATTTAGTTATTAGTGAAATCCTTAAACTCATTTGGACAAACCATTTTTGGGCCTTTTAGTTTGCAATTTTCAGCAGCCCATTTCATGATTTTCAGCCTACCTAATTTCCCATTCTAATTTCAATTCCCAGCCCATTAGATCTCAGCCCACTCTCTTTACCACCGACCCGACCCAACTCCAATTCTACAACAAATGGTACCCGACCGACCCAGAACCACGTTTCTTGGGAAGGTCTATTAAAAGGGACAAAATAGTTTGTCAAATAAGTAAAAGTCTATCAAGTTTTAAAAATTAGGTAAAAGTGAGGGAAAAAAAGATTAGTCCAGCAACTGTCATAGTTGTCCGGACAACTTCTTTAATCGTCCGACAATTGTCATAGTTGTCGAAACAACTTATTTAGTCATTCGACAACTTTAACAGTTTTCCAAGCAACTTTAGAAGTTGTCCAAACAATTTCAGTGATTGTCCAGACAACTACAAAAATATTACTTAATTTAGTTCTTTTATTAATATTAAATATAAAAAAGTAAAAAATAAATAAAAAGATCCTATTTTTTTAATTAAAAACTTGAAAGGGAACTCATTTTTCCACGTTTCTTCCTCTTCTTCTTCACTAAACAACGCAGAAGCAGAACAAAACCCAGAAACCCACGGCCAGTAAATCGCCAGCAGCCTATGAGACGCAGACCCGACCCAAATCATGCGTCCTTGTCCTTTCCCCTTCTCTCTCTCCCTTATCTGCTTGTACTCGATTTCGTTCATAATCCCTTGAAGAGAATTCAATTTGAAATTCAAAATTCAATCAGTTTTCCCCCTTTTTCAGACCTAATTTGGCCTATAAATATCCTCTTCTTCTTCATTGTTAGAGGTTGGAAGTTCTGTAGTCGTTTTCAAGGGAAGGAAACATTGAAATACATAGGTTTCTTTGAGGCAAAATAGACACAAAGGTCCATAAATATTAGAGAGAGTGTTTTAGGTTCTTTTTTCTTTTTTCATCGGAACCTCGAAGTAACGTTTCGGTGGTGAAAACTTGTCCTTTGTAGCTCGCCGCTGTCTCAGCTCACTGCCTTCGAAAAGGTAAAATTCCCTACTAATCTTAGCGTTTCGGAGATAATACTCTTTCCAGTGATGCCTTTAATTTGTTGTTTGCTCTATTTGTTTACTGCTTGGGTCCTTTTGAGAATTTTAGAGCGTATTTTAGTTAAGCATGTCTCTTAAAGTGTGTTGACAACATGATTTTCATGATTTTATATTAAGGGTCTTAAGGTTCACTGTTCAGTGTGTTTGATTAGGCTTATTGTTTTTATTTTTTTTTCTCACTTGTTTAAATCTTGACCTTCTACTCTTGGTCTAGTGATGTTTGCTTTCAATAATAATTCACATCTATCCCTGATCTATATTGATCTAAATAAATGTTGATATATGTTCCAGGTTGATCTTGTGATTTTAGTGTAACCTAAACTTGTTTTAGAGATCATAGCTTACTTTTTGCTTGTGAGTCATACCTTCATCGAGGTTACTTTGGTTTGAATGTTGTTGTTTGCTTATTCGGTTTGGTTTCATGGTCATACGGCTTGATGCTTCGTCTGTTCATTGTGCCTTAAGATAGTTTTGATCATCTCTAGACAGGCTAGTTCAATATAAGCTTGGTTTCGAATATTGGGTTCGATGTCGGAGTTAAATCTTTGTGTTTACCGTGAAAGGAGGAATGCATTTTGTCGATCATTGTTCATGGCTCATATGTTGAAAAAATATAGCCTTACTTAGCCTTACTGTGAAAAAAAAAAGAATGAATTTTCTCATTCTTGGCATTCTATATATATATATATATATATATATATATATATATATATATATATATATATATATATATATATATATATATATATTGTTTCATAGTGTTATACCTGCTTTTATCTTGCTTCGTTATTTATTAGATGGTTCATATTAGTAGTATTTCAATTAGTTCATCTTTCTCTAATGTGTTGTTAAGAATGAATGAGTTGATGGTTGCCTCTTTTTGTTCTCTATGCCTCCGTCTGTTGCCTTACTCTCTTGTGAGGTTTCAATTCTTAGAGGAAATTCGGTTTATTTGAACACAACCATTATATGTTTTGGTTTAAGCATGCTTCTAGCATATTCAGTTTTACAAACTGACCATGATTTAGCATGCTTAGTTTCACTTTGAGTAACCAACTGGTGATGTTCTTTATTTCTTGACTCCTTATTTTCTTTAGTATATTATTATAAATAGCTGCAAATGTTGTTAAGAATATTCATGTTTCCCCCTTTAAGTATGAATATTAACTACTCATTTTTTTTATTATTTTTTTTGTATGGGAATACTTGCCTTGAGTCCATGATACTCTTTCCTTGCATTCCATCGTCTCCCTTCATCGTGTCAAGTTAGGAAGCAGGTGTACAGGTTGAAAGCTGCAATGTGCTGCTGAAGATAAATTCTTTCAGTCCCAAAAAGTCGAAAAACAGGTCGATATACGGCCCGTATACACTAGTATACAGTGTTAATATATAATACACAGTTCAAAAACGTGTCCAGGCAGTGAAAACCGCAAAAATACAAAGTTTTGGATGAAATTACAGGTTCGGGAGCACACAAATCATCAATATACATAGCGTATACATCGAATATACGCTTAAAATGTATCATGACTTTGGAAAGAAAATAGGCCGAAGACCTTAAAAATTGCAGCAGCAGAATTTGGGCCTAGGGCCCAAATTTGATATTTCCTTCCTTTCTTATTTACTTATCATGATATTTGACTAACATATTATTTGATTTTTGGTTCTAATAATCAATCCCGAATGATAGCTATTTTTCTTTCGTAATAGATATTAATTTTTTTTTAGCTATATATATATTTTGTTATATATATATATATATATATATATATATATATATATATATATATTAGCCTTGTCAATACTTTAACATGTTTCCCTTAAAAAATTCTCCCTTTAGTTAATTTCCTTTAAATGATTAAGTAAAATGAAGTAGTAACAAATAAATAAATAAATAAATCCTCTTTACTTAATCAATATTTGAAAATTAAATAAAAAGTTATTTTTAGTCAAATCGTTGGTCAACCGTGAGTTAGTGGACATTTTGAGGGCCTAATACCTTCTCGGATTGTATATTTGAACTTCGAACCCTTTTCAATCGATTTTTATCTGTTTTAAATCTTTTGGAAAATAATTATAAGTTTTTTTTTATTTTTACAAAAAAAATTAAGTGGTGATCTGTTAATTTGGAAAATTGATTTCTCTTAAATCATAAAATTAATTAATTTTTCAAAACTTAGTCATTTTTCTTTTTACTATATGTTCTAACCAAAATAATTTGACTATTTGGACTAATTTATTGTTATTATTAAATTTTCTTATATGTGATTAATTTATTTAAATTATAAACTGGCATTGAATATCATGACATATTTCCGATATATATTGTAGTATATTAAAGGATGGTTTGCGGAACCGCAATCGAACTTTTTTATACTCACCTTTTTGAAACGATCGAGAATTTATTGGTTCGTCATGCGTCCAATGGTTGTTATAAATTTCAGCCTAAATTGTCCCCTTGGGTTCTCGGTATTTCATAGCCATTCCTAGTCAACTAGCATAGAGCCGAGCCAAATCCCAAATTTAGGAGCATTTGAACTAAAATGACCCAACACCCAAGGCATGTTGGGCCCATTAGAGAGACCATCTTTAGTCCAAAACGGCTTACGGCCTAAACGGACGTTCATACTTATGTGTTTAAATTTGAAGGATGTATACGTTGTTTGATAAATCAATTTCTAGTGGAGTAAAAATTAGATCATCGTTTATACTAGTTGAAAAAATAAATTCTTTAACTACTATCCGAAGACGTTAGCATCCAGAGACGATAAGAAGTTCAACAGCTAAGGTACTTTCATGGAAGCATAATATAGGATTTTACCCCTGCATGAGACTGATTGTTTTGTATCCCATTTTTCCCCATATGTATCCCCATTCATTTTTATTCATAAAATTTGTATATATTGAGTTTTGGGGCAATGAAATATTTCAAATGATGTATACATCCCTCAAATCGCTAGGTCTACCCTTGGCACAAAAGGGGCACATATTTGTTTAGAATGCACAATATTTGTTTGTGTGTTATAACTATTTATGTGAATATGTAGCTTCATTTGGAGATGTTCCGGCCTACTCATTCTCAAAAAATATTTTCTAGAACTCCTTAAGCATAAATATCAAGCCACTATTGAAAGTGCATCCAAATACTCTTGATTTTTTAGTTTCCCAAAAATAACTAAAATTGAACTTTATTTTCAAAATCATATCAAAATAAAGTTGTCATCTTAAATTGAAAGAGATTTAAGTGGGTCAAACTACGTAGGACATGAATTCTCTTTCGGGAGATACGTAGACAGTCTTTTAAAATTTTACAAAAAAATTAGAGTTACATCTCAAAAAAAAACCAGAAGTACGACAATGAAAGATACAATCGACTTTGTTCTGACTCAAGTCGATATTTTTGATTCATTAATACTAAAATCAATAGACAAATTTCTGTCTATTAAGTCATATTTATATATATGTGGGCTAGTTTATCTTCAAGTGAAACAACTCTTATGTGTTTACAATATTATGTGCGATATTTTATATTATTCATCATCTACACAAACTAACACATTTGCTTTTAAATTGTTTTTCTTTGTAAGTACTCAAAATTGATCTGTGTTGAGAAAATGGTTGAACATTCATACTTCACGAGGTCTAAAGACCCCAAAAATTCCTTCTCCGATCAATGTTTGTCAAAAGGCAAAGCAAAAATGGTGAAAAATGTTGAGAATGCTAATTTGAATAAAGTTAATGTGAATGACCCTATTATTGATGAACATAACAAGTTGATTGCACAGTTATTTCATGAGATTGCTGAAATGAGGGCGGAGATGGATAATACCCGAGATTTGACAAATCTGACTATTATTGACGAGAGGCCTCTACTCCATTTTCCTAATTCAGATCCAACGTTCGAACATTTCCCAAACAATTCAACCACCTCTACAATTCCAAAATCTTTCATCATTGACTTAACCACCCCTAACCCACATCATGCTAGTTCTCACACCAAAAGTCACCTACTTCTCAAAATTCAGATACCAACATTCTCCAGAATTATCCTCTCAATCATCAAATTCCTACTCAAATTGTCCAAAACCAACCTACCACTCAACCCAAATCTCTAAAAACCACATTTCATCTTCCAATATCACTTGTATCGTACCCTCTTCTTACCACACATTTTGAACCTGAACATTCTGAGAAGAAGAAAAATGAGTGGATGGTCAGGAAATGAAAGGCTGAGCAAAGCATCAGAGAGGAAGTCATGAATGCAATAAAGGACTATCAACACATTCCAGACATTGTAGGATTCAATTATGAAGGTTTGTGTCGTCATCCACATTTGGAGCTTCCAGAATGTTTTAGAGTACCAAAGTTTGATACATTTAGTGGAGCTGAGAATCCTATGACTCATTTGAGAGCTTATTATGATCAACTCATTAGAGTTGGAAAAGATGAGGCTTTGCTGATGCGACTCTTTAGTCGATGTTTGAAAGAAGAAGCTTTGTAATGGTTTATTTCTAAAGAAATAAAACACTGGCCAAGTTGGAATGCTTTGGATAAATACTTTATTAAAAGATTTGGTTATAATGTAGAATTCATGAGTTTTTGGCCAAAAACATCCTTTAATTATACCTCAAACTTAAATTACATCCTTAAAGTATCATTTCTAGCAGAAAACATCCTTTAACTATACCCCAAACTTAAACTACATCCTTAAAGTATCATTCTTACCATAAAACATACTTCAAGTATTTTAAAGTGAGCAATTTTAATCCTTCTACTTGAATATCTCGTAAAACTACCCGATATATCCCACAAAAATTAAGTCGTCCCTTCCTAATTATTATTCTTAGATATGCCAAGAATATTATCGTGAACTTTTTCGTAATTGATTTAAGAATTATGCAAAACTTTTAATTTGACTGTTTTTACTTAATTTTTCATGTAATTTTAATTAAAAATATTATTAGCTTAAATATGTTTCTTCTCAATTGAATATGCCGATATTTGTTGGAGACTTCCGCTTCTAATAATGTAGAATGAAACTCAAATACGAGACATAATCAATATTTTGGTCACTTCAATATTAGATTGACCTAAAAATCTATTGAATTATTTGGTTAAGAAAAAGATAAAAATAATTAATCTCCAACTTCATTCGGTTACGAAAAAGGCAAATTATGTATGCGCACATCTTCCAATCATTTTTAGTTTTCATAAGCAACAATGTCTAAGATTTTTTATATTTTCCAAGAACTTCTTGTAGCAAGTAATGAAATTATGCAGAATAACTTTTGTTGATAGACACATTAACTGTTCATGTTTTCGTAAGACCATTAGTTTTTTTTGACAATATCTAACAAAAGGATGAAAGTTTTTCATTTATAAATACTTAAAGGATGTTTTCTGCTAAAAATGATACTTTAAGGATGTATTTTAAGTTTAGGGTATAGTTAAAGGATGTTTTCTGCTACAAATGATACTTTAAGGATATATTTTAAGTTTTGGGTATAGTTAAAGGATGTTTTTGACCAAAAATTCTAGAATTCATTCCCGATCGATACTCTTTGGAGAGAATCAAACACAATTCTACTGATAGTTATCGAGAGTATGCCTACCGTTGGAGAAGAAAGGCTGCGAGGGTTAAGCCTCCCATGACCGATAAAGAAATTATTGAAGTCTTTGTGCGCATTCAAGAGCCGGAGTACTACAATAGAATGCTACTCATTCTAGGAGGAAAGTTCAGTGAGATAGTTAAAATTGGTGAAGCTATTGAAGATGGTCTTAGGACCGGAAAAATCATCTGATGACTCCCCGAGATAAATCCCCAGGAAAATTTAAGAGGAAAATGGAAGATGTTTCTTCTGTCTCATTTGAATCGAGCCACAAATCAAAGAGACATGCTGATCTTAATGTTCTAAAGTCTTTACCATCCAAAACCTACTCTTTAGCTCCACAAATTCCTTACTCCATCCAAACAAGTTATCAATCTCCACCATCAAATTATCCAAATTACCAAACTTAATTGTCAAATTATCAAGCTCCATCGCCAAATTACCCAAATGTTCAATCAAGTTACCAAGCTGCATGGCCAAATTACCTAAATGCCCCTCATAGCTACCAAGCTCCACAATATCAAAATGTCCAAACATCGACACCTACTCGCTATAATCCTCCAAGCTACCACCAAGTACCTCAATTTGCACGAAATGATTGTAATCTTTCTTGTCAGAAATTTTTGAAAAAATCTTCTCGAGTTTTTACTTCTTTGGTTGAAAGTCGAACCCAACTTTTTGAGAGGTTGAAAGCAACTGATCTTATACAAATGATTGACCCAAGAAATGTCAATGTCAATTCCAGACTTTACAAGCCCAATCTTTATTGTGTTTACCATTCTGGAGGTGCTGGACATACCACTGAGGATTGCATCAACTTGAAGCATAAAATTCAAGACTTGATTGATCAAAGACTTGTCAGTCTTCAAACTGTCGCCTCCAATGACAATAGTAATTTGCAATGGAATCGTGAAGGATTCACCATTAATATGACTTACCCAAAATCTTAAGCACATCCCCGTCAAAGCGCCCCAAATTATCGTCAAATGTCTTCGCCTCAACAAGGACATTATCATCCTTCTCATCCAAAATTCAGGAAGAAACCTGCTCGGATTTTTACGCCGCTCACTAAAAGTCGGACGAAGTTGTTTGAGCAACTGAGTGCGACAGGTATTATTCATCCAGTTAGGCTCAAGCCTGTTGATACTAGCTTCCAATTTAACCGAGCCAATCGGATGTGTGCATATCATTCCAACAATTTTGGACATGATACTAAATATTGTATCAATTTAAAGCACAAGATCCAGGACTTGATCGACCAGAATGTAGTCAACACCACTACACCCAATGGCTATAGTAATTCTCTTCCGAACTATGGAGGCGCTACTATCAATATGATAGAGACGGAGGATGAGTGGTGCATGGTAAAGGCGATAGCTCCAATTGGTGCTGACAACCTTGAGAAAGTTGTAGCTTCTTCGAGCATGAGTGAGAAACTCCATTTTACTAGCATGACACACTATCAAGCTTTTGCTTTTGTGTCAAGAGAGGGTCAACACAAGAAGGGAATTAATCTTGTTCCACCAAAATCTTTGCCTTATTTACGCCAGTCTTTTTCGGTAGAGGAATATGCCAATGATGACAATCTTGGAGAAGGAATTAGGGATCTTTTTTAAGAAGGGGATGCTATAACCAAGAAGAGGATCGAGACATTTGGCATACGAGATGTCAAGCCAATGGATAAAGTTCTTAATATGACTTCCACTCCACTCTTTATCTCTCGCTCAACTCGATAGACAAAGATGAATCTTATGTTATTTTCAAAATTGGTGGTAGTTCGAATGATGCTCGAAACTCATATTTTCTGTTGTTTTACCTAATTATGTTTTAATTTCCCTCGTTATGTTTTGAAAAAAGGCAAAATGATCCATGGTCATGGCCAATGTTTGCATTTTCTTACTTTCAATGAAAGCCTCTGCTATTGCGAAATTTAATTTACTTGTTTTAATTCTGCTACCTAGATGTCTTTTTATTTTTGTTTCAGTATTTTTTTTAAAAAAAAAAAATTGTCAATATCACGTCATGTCACAAGTTGAATGAACAAAATGAGATAGACGAAGATGAGTTATAAGAGTATAATTATGAGGTCATGATATTCAAACAACTTGTCAAAGATTTAAAATAATTTGAGACTTAAGATAAGTCAAATATGGATGATACAAAAATTGTGAATCTAAAAAAGGATGAATATGTTAAGGAATCAGAACCAGGGTCCATATGAGAGAAGCTCAGAAAAGAAAACTCGACAAATTACTTAGAAAATACATCAAATACATTTGCTTGATCACAAGTCATGGTGGAACATAGATATTCATCTCAAGTTGTCAGCCGACTCAGATACTATCAAAAGTTGTTATATTTGAAGATTTAGAGTGTCTTTTATTTCTATCCTTATAATCACATCGTTTTGTTTGTAATTGCCTTATGTTCTGTAGTTAGAAAAATTATTTCTTGTAATGAACTACGTCTGACCTTGTCAATACTTTAACGTATATATATATATTAGCCTTGTCAATACTTTAACTTATTTCCCTTAAAAAATTCTCCCTTTAGTTCATTTTCTTTAATTGATTAAGTAAAATGAAGTAGTAATAAATAAATAAATAAAAATAATAAATCCTCTTTACTTAATTAATATTTGAAAATTAAACAAAAAGTTATTTTTCGTCAAATCGTCTGTCAACCGCGAGTTATCGGACATTTCGAGGGCCTAATACCTTCTCGGAATGTATATTTGAACTTCGAACCCTTTTCAATCGATTTTTATCTGTTTTAAATCTTTTGGAAAATAATTTTAAGTTTTCTTGGTTTTGACTAAAAAATAAGTGTCGACTCTGTTAAATCAAAAAATTGATTCATCTTGAATCATAAGATTGATTAATTTTTCGAAACTTAGTTTTTTTTTTTTTTATATATATTTTTATATTTTTCTTTAAAACATATATATATATATATATATATATATATATATATATATATATATATATATATATATATATATATATATATAGAGAGAGAGAGAGAGAGAGAGAGAGAGAGAGACATTGAGAACTATAAACTAACTAAAAATATATTAGTAAAGTAATATTTTTTAGCTATAAATAAATAAATTATATATATGTATATATACCAAATTTTAAAAATTCAAATTTGAAATAAAATATATAAAATTGAAAATCATAAACTAACTAAAAATATATCACCAAAGTAGATTATATGTAAATAATATTTTTTATCTATAAATAAAATAAATTATGTATATATATGTGTGTCGGTTTGGTTTAAGTTCGGTTTGATTCTTTTTTTCTAATACCAAACCAAATCAAGAGTGGTCGGTTTTTTTCTTCAATCGTCAAACCAATCAAACCAAATCACAAGTCGGATTTTTTTTCGGTTTGATTTGATTCGTCGGTTCGGTTTGACTTAATGATTTGGTTTGTATACCCCTAGCTAGGAGTGTTTCATCTTTAACCAAAGATCTCAGATTTGAGTCCAAGGTATGGAGAAAATCATGTTGGGAGTGTCAATGGTCCCTGCACTGCGTGCTTCGAATTTAGTCAAAGCTTCAATGTGGACTCCGAACACCGAGTGAGGGAAAAAAAAAGATGATATTATTGAAGAAAAAAATTAGATTTTAAAATGATTAATTATAATAAATAAATATATATAATAGTAAAAAAGACAATTTTTAAGTAATGTATAAAGTAAAAATATAAGAAGTGAAGTGATCCAAAGAAAGTAAATTTTATCATATGATTTTTCATCCAATTGGTAATATAATAGCACTATTATTTATATTTCAAAAGGAACATAATCAAGATTGGGATTTGGGTGTGTAACAAAAATATTTAACGATCGGCTGTATAATTTAATATTCAAGCAAAGCGCAAGATACGAAAAATATACAAAAAGAAATGGTCAAGAAGCACATGATCACGTGTTAGAAGAATGTGATCTATCTCTTTTAAAAACTTAAATCGTTTGATAGGATATATTTTTATTAGTTAATGATATTCTCAACATTTTCTCTCGCATACGGGCTTGATTCTTTTTTCATGAGCCAAGCACATAAAATTATTTTTAATTTTGGGTGACAGTGAAATTCGACTCTAGGACCTCCATGCTCTGATATCATATAGAATTTTCATATCTAGGATTAGAAAAATTGAGGATTGCATTCATACCATGTTGAAATATATTATCAGCTCATCTAAAATCTTAAGTTATTATAGAGAGGCGAAAATATACTTTTATCAGTTAATGATATTTTCAACATCATGCATGAATAAATATAGCGAGCGAATTTAAAATTTAAAATTTAGTAGAAGAATTGAGATTGCCTTGAAACTCATCTCTTGGTGTCAGAGTGGACCCATATATATTAACGAGATGCTACGTATGTGCAGTTGTTATTTTTGGATACGGAAAAGGGCCTAAAATACCCTTGAAGTATTGAAAATGGTATAAAATTACCCTCCATCCACCTATTGGCTCCAAAATGCCCTTTTCATCCACCTATTGGCTCCAAAATATCCTTGTCATCCACCTTTGAGTTCAAAATTGACCACTTCTTTAATTGTTTTAAAATTAAACTCTTTAAATATTTTTTAAAATACTTGGCGTTCAACTATTGGTTATAATTTAATTTATAAATCAACCCACTACCCACTCATTACTAACTAAACCCCACCCAATTAATAATCCAATTATAATATCAAAATTGTCATAAACACTACTAAAACACGATGAAATTATAGATTCCTGAAAATGACATTCAAAATTATTTGAGTTCGAATCGAAGCCCCAATTAAATATAGGTTGAGCCGCTTATTTAGGAGGACACTTTCAATAGGATTCTCTTTCAAGATTGAATTAAAATTTATGATTAAAGGTAAAGAAGTAATACATCCCGAATTAATTCATGCACTTTTTTAAAATATAATTTGATAAATATTTATGATTTGTTTTAAAACCTTTAATATATTGTTTTGAAAAAAAGTTAACTATGAAGTAACATCACATAATTGAGACGTAAGAATAATTAAGATGAACATAGTCAGACTTTTAAGTTTATCGGTAATTTTTATTTAGACACTTAACGTATGATAATTTACTTCTATAGATATTTTCGCCTCAAATTTTTAAAAACACTCAATTGGCAGTAGCTTTTTTGTTGTTGCATTAATAATGTGATGGGTGTATTAATTTGGAGGGGTTTAATTAGTAATGGGTGGGTAGTGAATTGATTTATAAATTATACTAATAAGTTAAATTATAACATATAGTTGCGTGTCACGTATTTAAAAAAATATTTAAATAGTTTAAATATAAAACCGTTAAATAAGTGGTCAATTTTGAACCAAAAGGTGGATGACAAGGGTATTTTGGACCCAATAGGTGGGTGGGAAGGGTATTTTGGAGCCAATAGGTGGATGGAGGGTAATTTTGTACCATTTCCAATACTTTGAGGGTATTTTAGGCCCTTTTCCGTTTTGGATAAAGGGGACCGCTAATTGATGCAAAGTGAGGTATAAAATTAACACTCCACAAACGAAACTTCAATGACTAGTATTATTTAATTTATATTTATATATTGTTCAAATATTAATTTTATTTTTTTATATTTAATAAAATTATCATAAAAATTGATATTGAATAACACACTTTAACTAATATATATTAACTATAATAATGTATTTATCGTCTTCAAATTTTAAATTCATCTCTGCTCGAAGCTTTATTATACTTATGTGTCTTCACTATTCCAAAGTAGTGGAGTATATTTTATCATATAAATTCTCATTCAATTGGAAATAAATGTTTGTGTCTTAGTACATTTCAAGCTTAACATATTCAAGATTGGAGTTGACATCCTTTCGAATGATAGCAATGTCGCGGTGACTCAATTAAAAAAGAATTTATTAAAAAAAATTTAAAACGAGTGAAAGGGGGTTAAAGATAAAAGGGAGTCGCCACCTATTTTTTTTTTGAAAAACTAGAAAACCGAGTAATTAAGTAACTTGAAAGAAATATCTACGAAACCAAATTGATTCTAGGTAAGGGGTTCAAATTATTTCGAAGGAAAGCAAAAGAGAGAGATTTTAAAAAAAAAAACATTTTGCAAAATCGCTGCACAGGCAGCGGATTGTGCTTTTCCGGTGGAGTAAATCGTGTTGATGCAGCGATTTTTGCCGTTTGGTTAATATAATTTTATATACCGTTTTGGAATTTTTGTA